>JAWNNI010000189.1:600000-835000 GCA_035043065.1 Hirtodrosophila confusa
GCAAACAGATGTTATTAACACTGATTTCAGCAGGGCTTTTGACTCTGTTAATCATTCCCTTCACTTCACACACTTTATCTTCTGTGATATCCAAATAACTTAATTCTTTGGAGGTTTATTTCAAGGGCTTAATTTCTAAGTCTGTTCAAGTTACTTCCGGAGTACCACAAGGAAGTCATCTTGGCCCCTAATTGTTTACGTTGTTCATAAATGACTTTCCTTCTGTCATAAATCATTCTCGGGTGCTGATGTATGCCGATGATGTTAAATTATGTCTGTCAGATTTTCTATCTAGTCAAAGGTTGCACGTCCACGTCCGGCTCTGACCAATCGGAGAGTGCCACAGGCATAGCAGGGTCAGGTGCGTGGAGCACACGCAAGCATCGTAAGCCACTGCGTCAGCTGAAGCGCGTCAAAGCTCGGTGGGACCATCCCGACCGATGCGACCTCCGCTTAAGGCCGACAGACAAAGGCAGCAACAGCACAGCGACCGACGAAGAAGGAGTTTCTACCACAGCGCGGCTAACCGGAGAGGCTGGATGACCCGAACAGGTGAAATCTGTGCGGTTCGCGAGTCAAGTCGTACCTAAGGTACCTCCAGTAGGGGCTTCCTCCGGACGAGGCCCGATAGGTTTTCCTTGTAAAGTTCTAATATTCATATTCGCCCTAAATGAAAAAGGTTGAATAGGATTGTCCTGTGGTCGGACATAAACTCTTCTGGGGATACTTACCAGTCCCTTATATGCGGCTTAAAGGACCTGCTTATCAGGGTGACGTTTAAGACTTTTTCCCTGACCCTAGTTACGAAGGTCGGTGATGACACGACATTTTCTATCTCTAAATTATATTTAAATAAAAAATCGAGCATGCACTCACTTCTGGGATTACCATCCTTACTGCCCCAAACAACGTGGTGCGCGTTGGCATCGCATCCCACGATGATGGGCAGTTGCTGTGCTGTGCAGTAGTACCAGATCGCACACTTCTGGGGGTGGGCAACAACCGTGATGGTGGCAGCGCCTATCGCCTGGACTGCGATTGGGTATCGGGTCATTGCTGCCTTCCTCCTCCACGTTCCTCCTCGGCCCTCTAAGACCGCTCACGGGGATTGATCCGAAGTGGAAGAAGAGGTGATGCCCCCTATGACGAAGAGAGCTCCGCCCCCTCGTTCCTCCAGTATAGATCAACGTCCCCTTTACAAAAAGCTACAAATTACAGATAATGAAGCAGATAATACTTGCAGGAATTCCTTTGGAAACTAAAGGGGAGGTTAAGTACCTGGGAGTTACCCTTGATAGCAAACTAAATTTCCCATCACATGTAAAGAACACAATAGATAAGTACTCTAGGGCGCTGTATACCTGCTGAAGTATAGCCGGAAAAGCGTGGGGTACAGCGCGCCGATTAGCTTTCGCAAACGGACGTGTTGATTTTTTTCGCGCTCGCAATTAACTATTCTTTCCACGTTCTTAACAATTATTAAATTGTAATCTTCATATTTGTGACTTGTGTTATACATTCGGTTGTGTTAAACACCTGTGTGGACAATAATCATAATTCTTTGTGCTTTTTTTGTGTATTTAAAATATTTTGTGCCTAAACACAACAACAAACTGCAGACTAGCATATTTTGTTTTATTGCTTACTCACTTCGCTCTCTTTTAATCTTTCTCCCGCGCTTGCATTAGTTGTGTTGTTGGTGTTGGTCGCGGTCTTTTCTGTTTACATTCCGTTTGCGAATTTCGGTCGTCGGTCTCGCGCATTGTGTTATTATTGCATTTGTAAGTACAAATCAGCGGTAGTTGTTTAACCCTTATATGCCTTCTTTTCTTTGTAAAATGTTTTTGTTCCGTGATTATTGTTAATATTTCTTATTTATTTTTTAATTCTCTTTCTTACATTTTATATCCCTTTCTAACTGCAAGTATGTTTGTTTATTTTAATAAAAATTGCCAGGTTAGACCAAACTCTAAGATGGGCTTTGTTGGTGCTGGCCTAAGCGGCAGAATTGTGGACCAGATTGAGTCAAAATCTGGCCTCAAGTAGACATGTGTATCCTGTAGGGATGTTGAAAGGGACATCATTGAGAAAGAAAGGCTTTGGTGACATTTTCGGGCGGTTTAAAAAACTGTTCGATGGTTTTCCGACTTGGAGAACGAATTTAAAAGTATGAAAATTTGAAATGAGTCTCCAACACGGAAGAAGGCTAATTTTAGGCTGTCTATTGGCCCCAATGAACCGCAGCTCCCCACACATGCATCCACTACATCCGCAACTAATAAACAGTTAGAATAGACCAATTTATCGTCTTCCTCTCCTCACAATTCAATAATCAGAAGTGACGAGAATAGCATCGTACCCATGGATGTTGTTCCTTCTGACCCCGTAGAGCATTCTGATTTTTGTTTCTAAGCTTGCCCCTGATACTCGTCGGATGATGTATAAGCCTTTATACAGGCCAAATCTAAAGCCCACATTACGGTGCAAAAATTCAAGTTCACGTATTCTCGGGAAGATGGTAGTTCTAATCCACATCTTGTACTCTCTGATTGTTCAAAAAACTAACATCCTCCCTCTCACTTGGCTATAGGAATATAAGAGGTCTTTGTAGTAAACATAGTAATCCTTACCTAAAAACCATTACTTTTCCGTTCCATGTCGTTGACTTTTCGGAAACATGGCTAAGGCCCGAAATTCTTAATTCTGAAATCTTGTCTAACAAATTCTCCATTTATAGAAAAGATCGCACCCCTCGTCGTGGTGGTGGTGTTTTTATTGCGGTTGACGCTGATTTATCATCGGAGCTTGTAATCTATATATATAAAAGAGTTCGTGCTGACTGACTGACTGACTGACCGACTGATTGGCAATCATCGCACTGCCCAAGCAAGCAAGGCTTCAGCAAGGCTTTCGACTATGTTAATCATTCTCTTTTACTTCACAAAATTAATCTTCTGGGATTTCCAAATAACTTAATTCTTTGGATCTCCAACTATTTAACTATTAGAACCCAAAAGGTTTATTTCAAAGGCTTAGTTTCTAAGTGTATTCAAGTTGCTTCCGGAGTTCCACAAGGAAGTCATCTTGGCCCTTTATTATTTACTCTTTTCATATATGACCTTCCTTCTGTCGTAAATCACGCTCGGGTGCTCATGTATGCCCATGATGTTAAACTTTGTCTGTCATATACTGATTTCTTATTTGGTCAAAAGTTGCAAACTGATCTTGACAGTTTTCAAGCCTGGTGTCGGGTAAATTTATCAAATCTTAATTGTGGTAAGTGTGACGTAATTTCGTTTTATAGGCGAATTCCCTTTCTTAATAATTATATTCTTAAAGGTACGCCGCTTGTTCGAATTGAGTCGGTTAATGATTTGGGTATCCTTTTAGATCCCAAGCTTAAGTTTGACAAGCATATTTCTTTCACCACTAATCGTGCCTTTGGTGTCCTGGGTTTCATTAAGCGTTGGGCAAAAGAATTTAACGATACCTACATTACTAAAACTCTTTATCCTTCTCTTGTGCGTCTCATTCTTGAATATGGGTCTTGCATTTGGTGTCCCCAATACAGGGTTCATCAGGATATTAGAATCGGTACAAAAACAATTTCTGCTCTTTGCACTCCCGAGTCTTAACTGGAGTCCCAATACTCGGTTGCCTTATTATCGTAGTAGACTCTTACTATTAAACCTGCCTTCTCTTTCTGATCGTAGAACCAAGCTTGGCGTGATTTTCTTACATAAACCAATTAATGGGGAAAGTGATCTTCTGAATTAATCAGCCAAATTAGTTTTGCAGTTCCCATCAGATGTTCTAGAAACTTTCTTCCACTTTCTCTTCAAACTTGTAGTTCTTATTATGCTATTCATAACCCTTTTCGAATCTTATGCTCTAACTATAACGATCTTTTCCATGTAGTAAGTAATTCTACTTCAATGTCTACACTTAAAACTTCACTCGTACGTTATTTATGTAATCCTTAGGGACTTTTTTGCATAACATTATATTTGTATTTAATTTGTTTCTTCATGTCCGCGATATTTTATTTTAATAACAGTCTTGCTCTTGCGAAAATAAAACAGTGTTTCAAAGCATCATAAAAGCGATGAAGTTCGGAGACACATTGAAGTTGATGATTTCTAAGATGCAGGACGATATCGCGTTCATTAAAATTTTCTCCAATGATTACCACTGCTACCTTGTCTATTGTTGGTACATTGTATTTTCAGGCATGCTAACCTGCGCGCATTTTTTCAGCTCTTATTACAATTCTATGATTATCCGAAGACATTCGGTCTAATGCCGTTTTAAAGAGTCACCAATTCGTTGTGCTGATAAAAAAAGTGTTGTAAGGCGGCAATTATTTCTCTTCGTACGTTTGGATCGATTAATTTCATAACTGGAATTTGCAAGAAAATAATTTTGCAAAAACTGATGTGAATTATCTGCAAATGGCAATAACGATCTGACTCTGTGGTCAACTGGTCTTGAATAAGAACATTAAAAGATGTCAAGTCAAAATTCTTGTAAACATTGCAACTGTCGCTTATTTCCTCAATAACCTTAAATTGGAATTATCCTTGACAATATTTTTTGCACCAAACGAAGTCATTTGAAAACATGAATTGTATGCTTGAATATTCCTTAATAAATGTTTTGATTCTGGTGACGTTCCAGAATCCAAGGAATTCAGTGGCTTTGGTGGACAATTCAATGTCGGCATGTAACTTTCCATATGCACAGCACAATTCTAGTGTTCCACTGCTGAAATTGAGTGCCTTGCAATGCTCACGAACTTTGATCATTGAACCAATAATCACTGATTTGTATGAACTATAATACACTTGACTATAACAGTTCAATGCATCATGATTGAAATTTATACGTGACCGCGCACTACGTTCTTGATTATCTTGTCCTCGCTGTGTGCGCTCTACATCAGTTTTTCTGCTCTGCCAGCAGCATGCCTCCTAGCAGCAGTATATACGACCTAGACGAAATTTTCTTGGCATGATTCTTAAAAATAAAATAAATAATTATAAATTTAATATGCACATACATATACAACACCACAAAAAACGCACAACCAAACGATTTGTTCGAAGTATTGAGAAACAGGAAATGTGAAAAAACAAAAACTCTCGACAATAAAAGTGCTTCGGTTAACAAAAAATGTAAATATACTGTAAGCTTTTTTGGCACATTATTGTTATATGGATGAAAAAGTAAGAAAAAAACAAAAAATAAACAATAATAGCTTTCCACTAATTTGCCCAATAATTTTATTGGATAGGGTAGTAATAACTTAGATCTTACCGATTCGTGGGGTAAATTTTCCAAAGTCCCGGGCTTTTACGTCACAATCTAAATTGATTATATTTAAAATTTTCCGTAGACATGTGTACTGTATTTTTTAAATTATTGACGTAATTATACTCTGTTCCCGAAGGGACAAAGAGTATATTGGGTTTGCGAAATGTCCATCTGTCCGTATGAATGTAATGTTTTTCCACACCCTTGAAGCTAGAGCAAACACATGTTGGTGAATACCCTCAATTTATGAAGTGACGAGATCGCTGTCGCTGTCACCAGTATGTTACTGACACGCAAAATACATAAAACAATCCTTGAAACGAACTGTTGATTTTAAAGTAAAGGCCTACAATAATAATAATTACTGGCACATATAATAAGCTAAATCGATAATAAAAATAGATAAAAGCAACACTTGATCTGTTCATTGTATCAAAATTTGAACTCAATCGGTGCAGAACTCTTCGAGCTTTTGACTTTTGTACATACCAACTTAACATTTTTATATGTATAGACTAAAACAAAGACTTTTTGATATGGCGCCCACACAAGAAGGAACCTTTAAAACCGAATCGAAAACTTTGCTTACGATTGTAATCATGCCTTTAAGCTGCGTGATTCATCAAAAAGACATTCATTTTTAAATTGATCGTCAACATACTTACCTTTTTACTGTTTTGTTAATTTCTCTAATAGAAAATCTACGTTTTATATGGCTGAATCCTTTCCGTTCACCATCACGATGTTTTATATGTCCCTCTATAAATAAAGAACGTATTTATTATTTTAGCTTACATTCGTGCAAAAAACTATTCAAGAAATTTTAATTCTACAAATCAACAAGTTGACAAAGCGTCGAAGCTCTTGTTGTTTATGGCGCCCGAACAGGTACAATTGAAAAACAAGTAAGAATGCTATAGTCGAGTATACCCGACTACGAAACTGCCTGTACCCAAGTCTAAAACATCCAATCACATCTACGTCCACTTACACATGTATAGACACATACACAAAGACGCACACACACTGGCGGCAAAAGCGACAGCGCAAGCGAGGCATTTTAATTGGTGTCTGTGCTTCTCCTTCCCCCTCTCGCTGCATCACTGAATTTTCCTTCGTGAATAACTTCCGTGTTTATTATCTGATCAACTTGAAATTTGGACAGTAGATTAAGAGAGACTAAAGTATTGTACATACCCAATCTTAAAGCTATATCTTGAAAATTGTTACTGTAAAACGGTTTTAATCGATTTGCGGGGGAACGGGGGGAGATATCTGAAATATGAAACAAACTTGATCTGCGTATGGTATACAGGAACCTACATTTCAAATTTGGTGTCTCTAGCTCTTGTAGTTGCTTAGATCGACGTGACAGACGGACAGACAGACGGACATGGCCAAATCGAAATCTCTTTTGATACTGATCAAGAATATATATACTTTATAGGGTCGGAGATGTCTCCTTCTGTTACATACATTTGCACAGATGTAATACCCCCTTTTTACCCATTTTATGGGTACAGGGAGTAACAAGTAAGGACGTTGCAGTCGGACGTATTCGACAGCAGAATACTACTGGCGATCTCGACAATTCATACATTGAGGGTATACACCAACATGTGTACCAAGTTTGGTTGCTCTAGTTTCAAGGGTGTGAAAAAAATTGCATTCATACGGACATTTCGCAAACCCAATATACTCTTTTCCCTTCGGGAACAGATTATAACAAGTAAGAACGTTGCAGTCGGACATATCCGACAGCAGCATGCTGTGTTCCCAGTCCGGTATAATTTGCTTCTTTGTGGGTTCAGAAAAACAACTCCAAGAAAAAATTTGATGACTCTATCTGTACAGGTGTGGGAGATATAGATTTGGCTCATTTGTCGGGGAAGGGGTGGGGAGGTCAAAATTTTTGTCCAACAAGTCTGAAGTGTTTTATCAGATACATTGACGAAGACACTATTCAAAAATATTTTTTATTTTCTAAAAGGCTACCAGCAAGAACGACCTCAGATTTTTAAGCTTACCAATGATTTTGTTACGGTATTGATTAGATAAGATGTGTTGGTCTAAGTAGCGACGGAGCACGTGCAATGGGAGGCTGTCATAAAGGTTTGTTCAAACAAATCCAAAAATTAGCCATTGCACTGTAGATTTAGCGGTAAAACGGTTGCCTTTAAATTTAAGCATAACTTTCGAGTTAATAAAAGGAGCTTATTTAGGCAAAATATTTTTAAATAAATAATTTTATATATAATGAATTAAATTAAAATTTGGCTTTGGTTGAAATATTTTCAAAGTATCGGAGAAAATCGCTGCAATTATTCAGTTTCAGTTTCAATTCAATAACAACTTTCGAAGCTAATAAATAATTTTACAGACTTCTTTCCTTATATTGCTCCCTCCTTAATGTTTCTGTCGAAATGAAAACATAAAGTGATTAAAACTGGACAAATAATTCATTTTTGGTGTCTCTGTCAAAAGGAGTATCCAAGCGTCAGAAAAAACTAACTAACTTGAGTTTTATTAAGAAATAAAATTAGTTTGTAATTAAATAGTATTTTTTTAATTGGGTGGGTCCCGAAAGAATTTTTAAACCTCATACCGGGTCAAAGACAAAAAAGGGTTGTGAATTGTTGCCTTAGGATGGTAATCTATATGCAAATCTAAAAATACATAAAACAGTTCGTCCTATTCATTCGACACATATTTCACCGGTTTTGGAAAATCCACTCCCATAGGAGGAAAATGGGGGTCTCAAAGATTTTAGTCAGATCTGGATCAAACTCCTTTTTAAAGTTCCACCCATTGAATCACTCGATACGTGCTTCACCAATTTTGGAAAATTCATCCGCAATCGAAAGTCGATCTTTATATTGATTCGAATGTGAATGTTATATGAATGCAGCTGGGCCGATTTACTACTACATATTAATAACTAACTGGTAATACATCGTCCTTACCCGGCGAAATATTTAAGAAATATATAAGAAATACACAAAAATAGCGTATCACAGTATTCCCTCCCGTGGGGGTAGGAAACTAAATATTGAGCCACGTGACTAATGTTTCTTGTGTAGGGCTATGAAAATGTCTTGAAGCCGATCTAACTAAAAAAAAATAATCCCACTCATTTGTTCCTGACTTGCATTTCCCGCCCGTGGCGACGCGGAGTAGATTTTCCAAACTCATTTAGCATTTGAAGCCAATTCCAAGAATAATACTAAAAGTCCAGACTAAAGCTATCCAACTATTTTCCGCCCGTTGTATTGCCCGCAAAGTACCGAGCTTTTTATACTCTGCATATATAGTATATTGGGTTTGCGAAATGTCTGTCTGCCTGTCTGCCCGTCTGTCCGTCCGTCCGTCTGTGCGTCTGTCCATATGAACGCAATTTTTTTCAACACCCTTGAAGCTAGAGCAACCAAACTCGGTACACATATTGGTATATTCCCTTAATGTATGAAGTAACCAAAATTATTTAATGTGCAGAGCTTTAAAAAAGAGTTTGAAGCCAACCAAACGATAATCAAAAATGTTTCATACAACAATTATCTACGAATTTTCCGATTTGGGGGTAGATTTTCCAAAATCTTTGACCACTGCGCATATTATTTTTTCCCATAGAACTTTGAAAATAAGTTTAGCCAATCGCATGGAAATTAAAAATGTCGAATGCCAGAGTTTTCCAACAATTTTCCGACCATAGGGCTGAATTTCCCAAATTCGCTGATACACGTGTCGAATTATTTTACGTGAAGAGCTTTGAAAATGAATTTGAAGATGATCGGATTAAAATAAGCCTTTCGCCCATACAACATTGAGACCACCATTTTCCGCCCATGGGGGTGGATTTTCCAAAATCAGTGAAATATGTGTCAAATGAATTTTTGTGTAGATCTTTGAAAATGAGTTTGAAGCCAATTGATTGGTAAACAAAAAAGTTTTATACAACAGTTTTCCGCGGCTTTTCACGCTTGTGGGTGGCATTTTCCACTTAAGAGCTAAAAACACTAAGGCAAGATGTAAAAGATCTTTTCAAGCTTGCCTAACAGGCTAAAAAAGAGATTATCTAGGATGACTATAAAATACGACTGCGCAACTTTAAGGAAGAAGTTCGAAAAGCCAAAAGAAACTCTTGGAGAACCTTCTGCTCCGGCATAGAGGTCACAGAGACTGCGAGACTCCGAAAATTGCTCTCAAGCACTCAAGGAAAATAGCCGGGAAGCGATATGCGCTTTCTTAGAAGCGCACTTCACTTGATGTACAGAAGTCGCCGAACCTGACATATCTCAAACCATCCAAAAAACACAGTTGGAATTATCCGCAGTCTTAATCACGCCGAAGAAAATCCAGTGGGCCATAGATTCGTTTACGAGCTATAAGTCCCTCCGGTTGGACGGAATTTTTACGGCCATGCTAGAGATGACCAATAGTATGATCTTCCCATGGCTACGTTCCCTGTTTGAAGCATGTTTGAAACGGGGCTATGTGCCTGTGGCCTGGAGGACTGCACGAGTCGTGTTACTGCCCAAAGCAAGCAAGGTCAGTCATGTGCAGCCAAAAGACTACAGGCCCATTAATCTAACCTCATTTATGCTGATACACTGGAAAAACTACTGGAGCACCACATCAAGGAGAGCGCAAGTTCATCCCTGGAGCCCAACAAACACGCCAAAGGGAAATCGGTGGATAGCCAATATTGAAAAGGCACTTCACCACCAAGAATATCCGCTGTGGGCATTCCTAGACATCTCCGGTGCATTCAACAATGTATCGACAGACACAATAATCCGAGGCCTGGGAGCCACACTATCCCACTTGGCAATACACATGTGGATACAGAACCTGTTGAGCTGCAGAAGAGTCAGAGCCGAATGGGGGACCACCACCATAACAAAGGAAGCACATCGATTCTTATCTCCTCTGTTATGGAATCTAGTAGCAAAGAAATAAATTCTACAGGAAAAATAATTGCCTATGCGGATGACATAAGCATTATTATCACGGGAAAATGTCCAGCGACTCTCAGCTCCGTCGTGGAATACACTTTACAGGAAATACCTCCCAAATCCATAGTGGGTCTGTGCTAGAATAGCCGTTTCTATGGTCTGCGTCTGTGCCACAATGGTCGGCAGCCAAAACCTCAAAGCCCGCCAAGCGTCTGTCTCATAGTGATCAACTGGGCGGTCTGCGCCTGTACCGCAACGGTCGGCAGCTGTATTCACCAAACGATTTATTGCTTCGTTCAGAAATTTAGTGAATAATGAAACATCTCTTTCAGCTATTGATAACATTCACTATATATTGAGCTGCCTGGCTGGCGAAATTCCTCGAATTGAACCCTCCACGAGGGTGCCAGCCGGGCAATGGACACTGTATTAACCTCGGAGCAAACAGGTTATACTTTGTGTCACTTGCGCGCCTACATCCCCAGGTAGTTCAGTATCTAGCGGAGGCGAAGGCACAGTATTCCCTAACGGCTTCGGAACGATTCATAATACCCGGCGGCAGGTATAATAAAAATAAAAGGGTGATTACCAGACATAAAAATCAAAATGGAGGTACATAAGGAGCCAACTGGAACTGGGATGTAAGTTCAAACGTCGGTGGGAAGCAGGCCATGGTAGTTGCAAAGCTACAGCTACAAGTTACATACATTTGCACAGATTTAGTACCCCATTTTTACCCATTTTATGGGTATAGGGAGTAAAAAGGGAAAAAAAGAAACCTGCTATGGAGGCCTCCAGCGGTAACTTCACAAACAACGTTGAGAAGCAAATGGCCACTAAACGCCAGCGCTCGACCGAAAAGGTTGGAGTGCCCGTGAGCAAGCGGCCTCACCCCACCAATAAGTCCACAAAGGAATCCGAGAGCGACGTGGCTAAACGACATCTTGCCGTGGCGCTCGTCGATAAAAGCGACCCTAATGGCAAGATATCACCCGAGAGATGAAAATTGGTGGAAGCCAAACTGCCAAACTGGAGACTCCCGACGCTACTCCGACCACATTCGATGGTGCAGGGAAGCTTAACGGAGTCAAGATTCTCAGTTGCGGAGATGACCCTAACCTAGAGTGGGTCTCGCTAACAATCGCGTCAATGGTCGCCCCGTGGAAAGGTGCTAAGCTTGAAGTAGTGTACAGAACTATAATTCCGTACGTACCGAAGGCGAGGGTGCTCTTCTCACGGGTCGTGCCTAAAGAGCAGGCTCTTAAACTCTTAAAATTACAGAATCCGGATGTGCCCACCATTCATGTAGCTAAGCCCGACAAGAAGGGACAGCACATGATACTGCAAATTATCAAGGAAGTCGAGGATCTGCTATACCCTAGGTACGGCAAGATGGCGTGGGTAGCGTATACCTGCGTCTCAAGAAACGTCACCCCAACAACGCGAATTCAAACATGCTAACGGTTGGTGACGTGAAGCTGGACCTTGGCTTTGATGCTATGGTGGACGCAGCCCACAGCCTGGAAATCGAGAACGTGGCCATAGAAGCCAAGCCCGAGGACCCAACACTGGAGGAAGGGCTGGAGGAACCTAACAGCCATGCAGCTGAATGTCCTCCAGCTAAACTTGCACAAATACTTGCAGGCTAGCGTCGGCGGAGCTCCACTTAGCCCTGAAAGAAGGGCCTGCCGATGTTGCTCTAGTTCAGGAGCCTTGGTTGCAGCGAGTAAAAGGTGTACAGACTAAAGTCTAGCAACTATTCATATTCGCATTCGCTTCGCATTCGCAACGGACGTGTTATTTTTCTTGCGCATCGTTTTTGTTTATTTTCCTCGTGATATCAAGTGATAACTTGTGTTTTTTTTGTTATTGTGACGTATGTTATACATCGGCTGTGTGAACACATTGTTGGACACTAAATTGCAATTTAATAGCATTAATATTTACTAAATTTGTTCAAATACAACAAACTGCATCACAAGCAATCTGGTGGTTGATTTGTACAGTTTACAATTTGCTTATATTTATTTTTGTATTTTTACTATTTCGCGCTCTCAACGTTTGCTTAACGCTCTCGTGCACGTCTATCGTTGGTGTTGGTTACGGTTTCTCTCTTTGTTTTGTATGCCGTTGCTGATTTCGGTCGACGCGCCCGCGCTCTTATATTTTCTAATTGGTGTAGTTGTGCGTAAGTACAAATCAGCGTCAAAAAATTTAACCCTAGGTTGCCTTCTTTTTATTTTGTGCTTTCTATTTCTTGTGCAGTGGTTCCTGTTTATTTTATTTTTTATCTATTTATATTTTTCTTTTAATAAAATGTTTGTCTGATATACTAAAAATTGCCAGGTTAGAGCAAACTCTAAGATGGGCTTTGTTTATTGCTGGCTGTGTGATAATGTATCACACGAAAAATGTGCTGGCCTTAACGGCAGAATTGTGGACCAGATTGAGTCAAAATCTGGCCTCAAGTGGACATGTGTATCCTGTAGGGATGTTGAAAGGGACATCATTGGTTTTATGAGGCAGACTAAGAAAGGCTTTGGTGACATTTTCGGGCGCTTTAAAAAACTGTTTGATGGTTTTTCCGACTTGGAGAACGAATTTAAAAGCATGAATCTTTTAAATGAGTCTCCAATACGGAAGAAGGCTAATTTTAGGCTGTCTATTGGCCCAATGACCTGCAGCTCCCTACACATGCTTCCACTACATCCGTAACTAATAAACAGTTAGAATTGATAAATTTATCGTCCTCCTCTCCTCATAGTTTAATAATCAGAAGTGACGAGAATAGCATCGTACCCATGGATGTTGTTCCTTCTGACCCCGTAGAGCATTCTGATTCGCTGACTATTAACACTGTTGTCCCAGATCAACACTCTAGTGATAATATACCAATCGAATCAACTGGTCTAGTAACCAATGCTGTGGCTCCATTGGATGCAACTGCTTTGGTTACTAAGAAGACCCTTATAGGTATTCCACCACGGAAACAAATCTTTGTTTCTAGGCTTGCCCCTGATACTACATCTGATGATGTGAAGGCCTTTATACAGGCTAAATCTAAAGCCCACATTACGGTGGAAAAGTTCAAATTCACGTATTCTCGGGAAATATTGTCATTTAAAATAAGTGTTCCGGCAGAGTATTTCAACAACATTTGTTGCAAAGAATTCTGGCCCGACCACTTAGATGTTAAGGAATATACGGCAAAATAGAAAAATCGGCCTCCGATTTCACTTCCTTCCTCGGATGGTAGTTCTAACCCACATATTGTAGTATCTGATAGTTAAAAAAACTCCCTCTCCCTCTCATTGGGCTATCAGAATGTAAGAGGTCTTTGTAGTAAACTTAGTAATCTTTATCTAAATAGCCTAACTTTTCCTTTCCATGTCGTTGCCTTTTCTGAAACATGGCTAAGGCCCGACATTCTTAATTCTGAAATTCTTTCTAATAAATTCTCTATATATAGAAAAGATCGCACTACTCGTCGTGGTGGTGGTGTACTTATTGCTGTTGACGTTGATTTGTCATCTGAGATAGTAATAACCGATAGCTCTGTAGATATTGAATTTATTGCTGTTAAAGTTAGTTTTTGTGGTGTTTGTTTTTTTATTACTTGTTCGTATATACCACCTTCTTCAGATTTCTCTGTTTATTTTTCGCATGCTTCTGCTATACATTCTGTCTCATCTATGCTTTCTGATCGTGATTTTCTTGTAGTTCTTGGTGATTTTAATATTGCCGGAACTACCTGGATTTCTAGTCCTGACAACAGCGTGTTGACACCCACGACTCAGCATGATTTTATTGACAGCTTATTTGGGATGTCATTGTGTCAAATCAATGGTATCCCAAACTCTTTACATAAAATGCTTGATCTTATTTTTGTCTTGGATTCCTCTTACTATTCTCTCCCGGACTATACCTATATCCATTCCTGAAGATCTTTATCACCCATCATTGGAAGTGTTGATTGACTTACCAGCCAGGGTGCCAAGCCTAGCCAGAAAATTTGCAGAGCGAGTTCGTCAATTTCGGAAAACCGATTTTTCTAAACTTGCTCTGCTCCTATCCCAGACTGACTGGTCCCAGCTGTACATGTGTAGAGATATGGATTGTGCAATCAAATATTTTTATTTAACTTTAAATTTATTAATTGATTCCTGTGTTCAATTTTGTAACCCACGTAGGTCTAACAAACCTGCGTGGTTTACACGGGATTTAACTAACTTAAAAAATAGAAAGTCGAGATTGTACAAAAAGTTAAAGGAATCTGGCTCTTTCTTGGATTTTTCTTAATATAACAACTACCTCAGAAGCTGTAGGTTACAGTTTTAGCGGGATCCTAAAAGGTTTTATAACTTCGTTAATGCGAAGCGTAGGTCGTCAATACTTCCATAAACTGTATTTTTCGAAAAAAAGACAGCTGACTCAGATCGGCTATTGCCGAATTTTTTCAAACGACTTATAGTTCACAACCTTATCATATGGTTTCGCCTTATCCTTATCATGTAAATAACTTCAATTGCATTTTTGGGCCATTAATCACTGAAAGTTCGCTTCTACGTGATTTAAAGGCCATTAAGCCCGTATTTTCACCGGGACCTGATGGAGTACCAAGCTGTGTGCTTAGGTACTGTGCTGAAGGTATTTTAGAGCCATTATTTGTTATTTTTAAAGTGTCCGTGGAGTTGTGCTCTTTTCCAAACATTTGAAAATAATCATTTATTATTCCTCTCCATAAAAAAGGAAATAAGTCTAACGTCGAGAACTTTAGAGGTATTGCTAGGTTGTCTGCTTTTCCTAAGATTTTTGAGAAATTAATAACTTCTCAACTTCAACATTTATTTAGATCTATAATTTCACCCTGCCAGCATGGGTTTGTGAAATATAGATCTACTACTACTAACCTATTGGAATTCACGTCTCATGTCATAAAGGGATTTCAAGCTAAAATTCATTTACACTGATTTTAGCAAAGCCTTTGACTCTGTTAATCATTCTCTTTTACTTCATAAACTTGACCTTATGGGATTTCCAAAACGTAAGGTCCTTTTACAGGCGAATGTCCTTTCTTAATAATTATATTCTTAATGGTAAGCCGCTTGCTCGAATTGAGTCGGTTGATGATTTGGGTATCCTCTTAGATCCCAAGCTTAAGTTTTACAAGCATATATTTTCCACCGCTAATCGTGCCTTTGGTGTCCTGGATTTCATTAAGCGTTGGTCGAAGGAATTTAACGATCCCTACATTACTAAAACTCTTTATACTTCTCTTGTGCGACCTATTCTTGAATATGGTTCTTGTATTTGGTGTCCCCACTACAAGGTTCATCAGGATAGATTAGAATCGGTACAAAAACAAATTCTGCTCTTTGCACTCCGGGGTCTTAACTGGAATACAAATACTCGCTTGTCTTCTTATCGTAGTAGACTTTTATTAATAAATTTGCCTTCTCTTTCTGATAGTAGAACCATGCTGGGTATAATTTTCTTACACAAACTAATTAATGGGGAAATTGATTCTTCTGAATTAATCAGCCAAATTAGTTTTGCAGTTCCGATCAGATGTTCTAGAAACTTTCTTTCACTATCTCCTCAAACTTGTAGTTCTAATTATGCTATTCATAACCCCTTTCGAATCTTATGCTCTAACTATAACGATCTTTTCCATCTAATAAGTAATGCTACTTCAATTTCTACACTTAAAACTTTACTCTTACGTTACTTATAATCCTTAGGAACTTTTGTATAATGTTATTGTTGTATTTGCATGTCCGCGATCTTTCGCTACCGTACGTTATGCGGCGTGCCCCTCGGTCGGTTGGGCGGGAGGTGGGTTGCATTTATGCTTGGGTCCGCGCGTTAACAAGCCCGTGCTTGGTGTCGTTGGGCCACTTGTATGTACTGTTCGTTAGTACACCAACGTCCAGGAATATTTAAACTACAATGTATTCCACCCAACAACAGTAAGTAGGATTGGGACAGCCATCCTAGTTAGGAAAGGCATCTATTGTTATCTAATGTCTTATAACACTACTGATGATCTCACGGCCGTGGCGCTGGAGGGTAATAAGCATGAGCCCACGCTCGAGGCACCACCCAAAGAACTGAAGACTCTGGTCGCGGAGGCAGCCCCTAATTGCTGGAACGGACGCCAACGCGCATCATATTGTGTGGGGCAGTCCGGATATGAACGACAGAGGTGAGTCTCTTTCAAAACTTTTTGCTACAATCTAGCATAAGTATAGCAAGTGTTGGTTGTGAGCCTACGTATGTGGGACCCACCTCTTCCAACGTTCTAGACTTAACACTCGCAGCTTGGAATAGTACACAAGTGACGGAATGGAGGATTCTCGAGAAACCCTCCTTCTCGGACCACAAGTATATTCAATTCAAAGTGCAATTCGACTACACTTCCCCCCAAAGTGTTTTCAGAAATCCCCGGGACACAAGCTTTGTAAAAACAATAGGGAGGAAGCTCCCCACATCACCAAAATCTCATCAGTAGATGACATAGAGAAGTCCTTGGAGACACTCACACATCATATCATCACGGCATACCACATCTCGTGCAGACTCTCAAAAAGCAAAAGAAGGACCAGGCCTGGTGGACTTTAGAGCTAAAAACACTAAGGCAAGATGTAAAAGATCTCTTCAAGCTTGCCAAACAGGCTAAAAAAGAGATTATCTAGGATGACTATAAAATACGACTGCGCAACTTTAAGGAAGAAGTTCGAAAAGCCAAAAGAAACTCTTGGAGAACCTTCTGCTCCGGCATAGAGGTCACAGAGACTGCGAGACTCAGAAAGTTGCTCTCAAGCACTCAAGGAAAATAGCCGGGAAGCGATATGCGCTCTCTTAGAAGCGCACTTCACTTGATGCACAGAAGTCCCCGAACCTGACATATCTCAAACCATCCAAAAAACACAGTTGGAATTATCCGCAGACTTAATCACGCCGAAGAAAATCCAGTGGGTTCGTTTACGACCAGGTGATTGGAGCACAGGACTGAACCAACACGCCCTTAACATATTCACGGACAGCTCAAAGATGGACACAGGAGTAGGTGCGACTGTGTATTGTGCAGAACCAGAAATAAGGTTGCCGTACAAGCATATATCTACTGGATTCCCAGCCACCGGTTCATTGACAGCAACAAAATGGCAAAGAAGGAGTCGGGCTTCCTAACGACACAAACCTAACGCTACCAGCTGCAGAATAACCAAAACTATGTGCAAGAATCGAAACTAGAAACTCACTCAGTTCCTGCTGCAACATCCAAGGAGAGACTGTAGACTTATGATATGAGTATAGCAGCTGCTCATGCTAAGAAGCTGGGCATATTAAAGGGTGGTGTCTGCCGGAAATGTAAGGAACCAGGAGTTGCGGAAACACTGGAACATCTCCTATGCAGCTGGCCACCACCTCGCAACGATCAGACACAGATATTTTAACACACACTGGCTCGCATCGCTAGTATGGTGGTCAACCGATTTTACCTAACCTATTGAACTGCCTCTCTGGTAATGCACTAAGAGTAATTGAGTCCTTTCAGGTTAGCGAAGAAAACTATCCTAAGGCGCTTAAACAAATTTAAGATCGGTATGACAAGGTGCTGATATTTCTTGAGCACATTAACAAAATTTTTAATGTGCAGCCGATGTCAAAATCAGATCCAACATCTCTTCGTTTAGTTATTGACACAATTTTTGCTCTTTATCTTTTATCTCTATACTCGCTCGGCAAGTATAAGGAGATATTAGATGCCATCGTCATTCATCACGTGTTGTCGAAGGTCGATGCTGACTCAAAGCTTGCATTTAAACAAACTTTGAAAACTTTTCATCATGGGAAGATTGCCGAAATACTCTGAGCAGGCACTGCCAATTTTTGGAGTGTACTTATAAACAGAAGGCTTCAGACAAGCTTAAGGATATAAAATCAACTGGTCAGTGGAAGAAGTCATCTGGTTAATTTGTGAATGCCCAGGCCACATTACTACTATGCCAGAGTACTGAGAATAATCTCGGAACATGCCTATCATTTGTAGCCCTTTCATTTGTAGAGCGATTCAAATTTGTCAAGCAATTGTCGCTGTGTCTCAACTGCTTGCGGAAAGGACATATTTCTGCGAGATGTGCAACAAAGTCAACATGCAGTATTAGTGTCTAGCCACACTCTGCTTCCAACCGCAGTTGAATTGGTAAGGAACAAATACGGAATCTATCAGCCAGCTCGCGCGTTGCTGGATTCCTGTTCGGAGGTAGATTTTATAACCGATGATCTAGCGAAGCGTTTGCAGCTGAAGTTTAACCGCTCGGATCATGAAATTTTTGGAATAGCAGACATCAGGACTGCGCTAAAATTCACGGTTACAGATTCTTCTAAATCTCGTCTGTCAAATTTCACCCGGTCTTCTCAGCTCGCAGTTACTTCAACTATATCGTTAAACCAACCTGATCGACGGTTCCACACAAAAAATTGGAGCGTCCCCAATGATCTGTAGTTTGCTGATCCAATGTTTTATAAGCCGCAACACATTAATCTGTTAATAAGCTCGAAACACTTTTTATACTATGTTCCCGAGGGGAAAATAGTATATTGGGTTGCGAAATGTCCCTCTGTCCATATGAACTCAATTTTTTGCCTTTATCTTTAAGCTAGAGCAACCAAACTTAGTACACATGCTGGTGTATACCCTGAATTTATGAAGTGTCGAGATCGCTTCCTATCCCTACCCCCTCCACCGCAATTTGGGGTGAACCTGTATCTTCCTCATTTTTAAAGCTATAGTCACAAAATTTGGCATACAGACTAATGAGATTCCTGAAAGATCTGCATCAAAAAAATTTTGACCACATGTTTTTCAAGAGGTATATCTCCTACAGTTTCAAAGATAGAGTCACCAAATTTGGCATACTGTCTAATGTTAACATTCTGGACAAATCTGCATCAAAAAATTTTGATTCCCCCACCCCCTCCCCCACAAATGAGCAAAATATATATCTCCCACAGCTGTACAGGTAGAGTCATCAAATGTGACATACAGACATACCAAATTATGCAGCACTGGGAACAGAGTATTCTGCAGTCGGGTGCGTCCGACTGCAACGTTCTTACTTGTTAGAATTCGGTTTGCCATAACGCAAATACACGGATACTCACCTAAGGCGATTGACTTAAATGCAGATATGGAATATTGGGAAAAAAAAGAAATTTACTTATCCTCAGGTTTCAGTGGCAAGAGCGTTCTCTGCCGTTAAATTGGTACTGTCCGACTTAAGATGCAATCTCTCGTCCGAATCTATTAAAAAACTGTTGTTCCCTAAATTGAATAAGTTTGACAATTGATAATGTGTCAATAAATAAAATACTGATTTTCGCTGCTTGTCGTAATTTTTGCTAAGAGATTATTACTTCTGCCTGTTCCATGCTTTTGCTCAAAGTATCGAACATGTACAATTTAAATATGTTATCTGGCTTAGAAGACGCTTTAAGCAACTTTTGGGAAATTGAAGAGTCCGAGACTCCAAGTAATGAAAATCCGCAATCAAAGGAGTATTTAGAATGTGAGGATCATTTTAAAAACAACACAGTCAAGCTCGAGACTGGTCGGGTCCAAGTTCGGATGCCTTTTAAGCAACCACCTACGAGTCTTGGAAATTTATTGGATATTGCAAAACGTCGTTGTCGTTCATTATAAATTCGCTTAAATCGTAATCCCAAGCTGAGGAAATGTACGTCAATTTTATGAATGAGTACAAGACTGTTAAGCATATGACCCTTGCAACTGATATTGGCCTGTCGCAACCTCATTCTGTTATCCCGTACCATTGCGTTCTTCGACCTCAAAGCACCACAACGAAACTTTGATTAGTATTCGATGCCTCGGCTTCACAAGTAGCGCTCAATGAAATTTTATATACAGGAGCCAAGATGTAAGAAGATTTTATAATAACACTTCTATCATTTCGATTGCGTCGCTACGCAATAACCGCTGACATTTCAAAGATGCACCGCCAGTTCATGATTCACCCTGCTGATCGTCAATTTCAACTGATTTTATGGAGATTTTTGGAAATCTCGTAGGACACATTGTGCTTTAGATACGAGCTGCCAGCTGAAGAATCTAACAATTATCTTAGTCGATCAATCGTGTCAATTGTAGCTCGGATTTATGATCCACTTGGTATATTGTGTCCCATTATAATTTGCTGCAAAATCTTGGTGCTTGAATTGTGCATACAACGCCTTGGACGGGTTGATCCACTAACACCACCACTCAAAAATTACTGGAGAGAAAACGAATCAGATCTTTCACAGCTGATAAACATCGCAATTCCACGATACGTGAATTCATCGAATTGTATGCCAGTAGAAATACATGGATTTGCAGACTCTTCGCCACGTACCTATGGATGTTGTTTATTCTTGCGTACAGCTATGCACACCGATAAAAGGCCAAATTACCATATCACCTTGCTACTCGTCAAATCGAAAGTAGCGCCAATGAAAGCAGTTTCAATAACTCGACTCGAATTGTGTGATGTGTTCTGTTGTGCAAGACTTGGCATAAGGTTAAACATCTCTTCAAACCGTTCAAATTAAAAATCTTCTTTTGGACGGACTCTAGTATTGTGCTGCAATGGATTGTATACATTCTGCAACGCTAAATTGTTTTGTGGACAACTGTGTTCCCGAAGTGCAAGACAAGTCAATCGGTGTTATTTGGAGACTAGTTGCTAGTAAGAACAAGGCAGCTGACATATTGTCGTGTGGATGCAAGGCTAATGAACTATCGTAAACTATTTGGTTGCATGGCCCCAAATATCTTCCACTAACAGAATCGAATTGGCCAAAACCTCTCTTTTTAACAACAGCAGATAGGCAAGAACTCGAACAGCGAAAGTCAATTGTATTGAAAAGTAGTAGTAGTAGGCAGAACAGTAGCGAAAAAATTTTAAAGGACTTGCTATCAAAAATATCTTCATATCGCAATTTGCTTCATACCTTTTCGTATGTTCTTCGCATTTCTAATGGCATAAATCTGGGTTTATTTACTTATTTGCTTTTGATAAAGTCAAGCAAGTATCAGCACTCGAGATGCAAGAATCATTTCTTCAGATAGCATACATTATTGAACAATAATTCACCATTGAAATAGCGTCCCAAAGATCAAAAAAGTTGTTGAGACCAGAATTACACAGGCTCACTTCTTTTCTATGCCAAACAGTCACACAATCTGGCAATTTTAACATGAAACAGTTATTGGAAGACTTTCTCAAGCTCTGATTAGTTTTGATGCTAAATTTCCGCAATCACTCTTTAACCTGACTTTATGTTAATCACTTCCATCGAAAACACATGCATGCTGGAGCAAAGGTGCTAATTGGAATTTTAAGGCAGCTCGTATGGATTCCATATGCTCGAAAATTGGTGGAAAAGGTCGTGAATTTTTATTTAAATTTCCAGTGTTGACCAATAATAGTTAACATTGTTAAATCAATAAAATAAACATAATTAACATAATAACTCAAGCCGATGCGCGAGAACGCTGCTTGAAAATCACTAACTACTGCTATAACTATAACGGTTCGTATCTTGATGTGTGTTTTTTGAATTAATATTCAGAACACAACGACAAACAGACAGTAGTGACGAAGAACTGATTTCTTCGTACTGACAGACTATAGTAAAAACCATATAAGTGAGCAACAGGTAGCAAGCTTAGAAGCCCAAATGCGCGCTTGCCTTGCGCAACAGACACAAATATTCGAATAAAAATTAGCAGCGGTTACAGAACAGCTCAATAGTCTTAAGGGGACTGTGCCAGAGGCTTATACCAGGGCATACTTGTGATGAGCCTTTAGACATTGTAAAGTAAATTCCCGAGTTTGACGGGAAACAGGAAAATTACGTCTCATGGAGACAAGCAGCCAACACAGCCTATAAAATTTTCGAGCCCTACCATGGGAACTCTAGGCACTATCAGGCTATTGCAATAATTCGCAATAAAATAAGAGGACCGGTAGATGCAGTGCTTGCATCTTTTAATACCATGTTCAATTTCAAAGCCATCATTGCGAGACTCGATTTCACATATGCCGATAAAACACCGGTCCATGTGATTCAACAGAATCTTAGTAAATTAAGACAAGGCGACCTGACTCTCTTGAACTATTATGACGAGGTACAAAGAAATTTAACTTTACTGACAAATAAAACACTGATGACGTATGACTCGCTGCAGCAGCAGTTCTCAATGAAAAATATAGAACTGATGCGCTGCACACATTCATTTCCGGGTTAAAAAATCCATAAAGTGGGCTGTTTTCCCAGCTCAGCCGCACGATTTGCCAACTGCCTTGGCACTGGCGCGGGAGGCAGAATCAGGTAATGATAAAGACATTTTCATGGCAAATTATGCCAAACACACTGAGGAAAAATCTCAGAACCAAAAATCCGGGGGTCAACGGTTTCAGGGTTGGCGTAAGAACAGCCAACAAGAAAGTGACGGAAATTTCCAAAGAGCCCATTTTTTTAAAAGTGCCAAAAGGGAAACCAAGGTCAACAGAAAGCAAGTAGTTCAAAGAAGCGCTTTAACAACCAGAAACCGCAGGGAGAAGGTCCCGAGCCGATGAATGTAGATTCATCATCACGCTTCAGGCAGCCAACTCAGGTTCAAAATTTTAGAAAAAATCAAAGTCATGGTAATCAATCCATGCAAAGTCGCCAAAAAATAAATCATCTGCCTCAAGAGCAGAGCGACGACAACTATGAAGCTCAGAACATCTCAGAGCTCAGAGCATCCAAAAATTATATTAAGCCACTTTCCGGACTGGCACACTTCGTGCCCGTCGACAAACCATTCCAGGTGAAGTCAATACATGGGCACACAAAAATTGAACAAAAGTGTCCCATCTTTTTATTTAACGTAAAATCATATTTTTTTATTTTGGAAAATCTTAATGGATTCGACGGCATAATTGGCCTAGATTTATTTAAACAAGTAAACGCCAAAATTGGCCTTAAGAAAAATTTCATTAAACACAATCACGGTTTAGAGCCGATCGAGTTCACTCAATGTCAAAACGTGAATTTCATTCAAATTAATGACGCCGATGTTCCCATCGCCGTCAGAAATTCTTTTAATAAAATGATTGACCAAACGGACAAAGCATTTTCGGACGTTATGAGTCCCTCCCATACAACATAAACACTGTTGCCACCATACGAACAGACGGTGAACCAGTGTACTCCAAGTTGTACCCATACCCAATGGGCGTCTGAATTCGTCAACGCAGAAGTTAAACAACGAATGGCATTATAAGGCCGTCTAAATCACCATATAACAATCCATTGTGGGTTGTTGACAAAAAGGCTGTTGACGAATTTGGTCACAAATTAAAACGTTTAGTGATCGATTTTCGAAACCTAAATCAAAAAACAACGGATGATAAATATCCGATCCAAACAATTTCGACAATACTGTCAGATATGGGTGAGGCATAATATTTTACAACATTGGACCTCAAGTCAGGTTTCTTTCTGTCAATAATGGGAAGTATGAACTTTGCAGACTTCCCTTTGGGCTGAAAAATGCCCCAAGCATATTTCAAAGGGCAATAGATGATGTTCTTAGAGATCAAATCGGGAAAACGTGTTACGTCTACGTGGATGACGTAATAATTTTCTCAGTGACCAAGGAAGACCACGTCAAGCATATTGAGTGGGTCTTAAAGAGTTTTCGAGACGCAGGTATGAGGGTATCCCAGGAAAAATTTAAGTTCTTTAAAAAGAGCGTGGAGTATTTGGGATTCACTGTGAGCAGAGGCGGAATTCAAACTTCACCTGCAAAGGTACAGGCCATTAAAGATTTCCAGCCACCAAAAATCTTGTTCAGTCTCAGATCATTTCTGGGGCTAGCAAGTTACTATAAGAGCCCGCAAGAGCCCGGACGTCTTAAGAGAACGGTAAAATAAGCGCAAATCATTCAAGAAAAGTAAAACTTCAATTGACGCAAAACCAGCTCGAAGCCTTTAATAGGTTAAAAGAAACATTGGCATCCGAAGGCGTGATACTAACGTATCCTGCCTTCAAAAAACCATTTGATCTAACGACAGATGCGTCGGGCCATGGCCTTGGAGCCGTGTTCTCAGGGCGGACGCCCTATTACCATGATTTCGCGAACATTACGCGATAATGAGGTAAACTTCGCCACAAACGAACGACAGCTTCTCGCCATCGTATGGGCCCTCAAAAATCTCCGAAATTATTTGTACGGAGTCAGAAATATTCACAGACCACCAACCCCTGACATTTGCTGTGTCGGATAAAAACCCGAACGCAAAAATAAAACGTTGGAAAGCTGGCAAAGAGAACTTCGTGGCAGACGCCTTGTCTCGTCAGAACGTTAATGCTCTTGACTCTGCAGACTCAGATGTTGCCACAGTGCACAGCGAGTTATCTCTTACATACACTATAAAGACCACAGAGAAACCGATGAATTGCTTCAGAAACCAAACAGTGATTGAAGAAGGTAACACCTCTTTGGTAAAAACATTCTTTTTTTTAAAGAAAAAATGAGGCACGTTATTCAATTCACTGATCGAAGCACTCTCTTGCAATTTTTGCAAGATGTGGTAAAGGCGAATGTGGTTAATGGGATACATTGCGAACTACCCATCATAGTTTTTATCCAACACCAGCTAGTTTAAGCATTCCCTTCAACTACGTTTAGATATACCAAAACCATTGTAACAGATATAATCGATAGTACAGAGCAGAGAGAAATCGCCACAACAGAACATAACCGAGCTCATCGCGCAGCCCAACAAAATGTCAAACAAATACTTCGGGATTATTTCTTCACAAAAATGAACCGGTTAGCAACTGAAATAGCCGAATATGAAATTGTAGAATATGTGCCATGGGTAAATATAATCGTCACCCTGCAAAACGCAGGGGAAATATTACATGTTGATGTTTATTCCACCGACCAAAAATATTTTCTTACTTTTTTATTTTTATTTTTATTTATTTATTTATTTACGAAGGCAAAACAGTGCTGCCTCGAATCAAAAAAATATAATATAATACATAGATATAAGGAAAACATTTTAAAAGCCTACGCGAAATTACAATTGAAATCTAATAACGACACCAGCACGTTGGGGGAAGTTTATTTGCCAGTCCGGCTAGCTATGCCCCTATTCACAGCAAAGAATTGCCGGTGGTGTTAATAGAGCCTATATCAAGATAGTGAAGAGATTAAAAAAAAAGCTTATAGAATTTATGGATAATTTAAAACTAAAGAAGAAGAATAAAGAAAGATAGTAGGAATGAAATGAAATCTCCAACCCGGTGGGGGAAGTTTTATTAGCCAGTCTGGCAAGCTGTGCCCCAGGTCACAGCGAGGTTGGTTAGAGATTACATTAAGGAAAAAAGATCTTGGAACGGGTAGGGATGGGAAAGAATAAAAGAGTTATAGAGTAGAAAATAGGAAATAAAGAGGGACATAGAATGGGCAATCTCCGACCCGACGGGGGAAGATTATTTGCCACACTGGCAAGCTGCGCCCCTGCTCACAGCTGGGATTGGCCAGAGATTACCCGTAGGTGATTTAAAAGAGCAAGCTTAATGGAGGGAAGAGAGAGTTCCGAGGAGAGAACATGAAAAACAGAATTGTACTGTGTGCATAGTACACGAAAAGGATTGTGTAAAGCGAAATCAGTAGTGCATGTAGGAAGAGATAAGGGGAAAAAATTCCTAGTAGGTCTACAAGGGACAGAGAAATTAAGACGACTTAAAAGAAAGGGAGAATCTATGTCGCCACTAATCAACTTATGTATAAAAACCACACCAAGAGTTATTCTACGGTTAGCTAATGTCGGAAGATTTAAAAGTAAGAGTCTACTGGGATAAGATGGCAGACGAAGATTAGGATCCCAATTTAAACTACGTAGGGCGAATAATAAAAATTGCTTCTGGACTGACTCAATACGGATCTCACTATTTTTGTATTGAGGAGACCATATACATGAGCAGTATTCCAGAATAGGGCGTACGAGCGACACATAGAGCAGTTTTGTGGTGAAAGGATCATTAAATTCCTTCGACCAACGCTTGATGAATCCAAGTACACCCTTGGCAACATTAACAATTGAGGAAATATGCAAGTTGAAGTTAAGTTTAGAATCGAAAGTGACACCTAAGTCCTTAACAGAGGTAATACGTTTTAAGGGAAAGTTATCAATAGAATAGTTACCGAGATAGGGCTTGGATCGACTGAATGTCATAAACATGCATTTACAACAATTAAGAGGAAGATGATTAGCCAAACACCACAGTTGCATAGAGTTTAAGTCACGTTGAAGTAGTCTGGTTTGGAGAGGATTATTAAATGATAGAATAAGTTTTACATCATCTGCATACATGAGTATATGAGAGTGTAATAAAATAGATGGAAGATCATTAATAAAAAGTGTGAAGAATAAAGGACCAAGGTGACTTCCTTGGGGTACACCAGAAGTTACGAAAACAGGTTTAGAAATTGAAGATCTAAGTAGTACTTTTTGGGTTCTATCTTTTAAATAAGAAGAGATCCAAGACAGAAAAGAGATAGGAAAGCCAATACAATTAAGTTTATAAATCAAAAGATCATGGTTTACAGAGTCAAATGCTTTACTGAAATCAGTGTAAATGACATCAGTTTGCATTTTCTTTTGGAATGCAACATTTATAATATATGAAAACTCTAGTAAATTGGTCGTAGTAGACCGACTCTTTATAAATCCATGTTGGGATGAAGAAATTATAGATTTACAGAGATGCTGCAAAGTTTCTGTAATAATTTTCTCAAATAATTTTGGGATAGCAGACAACTTTGCAATACCTCTATAATTAGAAATATCAGACTTACCACCTTTTTTATGTAGAGGTATGATATATGAGTCTTTCCAAAGAGATGGAAAGACTCCAGTAGTAAGGGAAAGATTAAAAAGTTTAAGTAAGGGAAGAGTTAAAGAAGAGCTGCATTCCTTTAACACACAACTTGGAATATTATCAGGCCCAGGAGAGTAAGAGTGTTTTACGGACTTAATAGCAGATAGAAGGGATAATGCGGAAATAGTGGGAGCAAAAATATTATTAGAAGAAGAAATATTGTAGGGATAGGATGTGTTAGAAAGAGGAATAGATGAATAGGTGGATTGGAAAAATGTGGCAAATAAGTTTACAGCAGTTGAGTCACTGCATGCTTTTTCAGTGCCAAAAAAGAAAGAAGAAGGAAGACGTGAAGATTTACGTTTAGAGTTAACAAAAGAATAGAAAAGTTTAGGATTGTATGCAAATTGACTTTTGCATCGGGCGATATATTCCGAGTAACATTGTGAGTTAAGAAGAGAGAAGTTAGATTTAGCGATAGAATATTTAGATAGGTCGAGACAAGAACCAGACATCTTAAACTTTTTAAAATATTTAGATTTAATATTTTTTAAGTTGGAGAGTCTGGGCGTAAACCAAGGGGGCTTAACACAACTAGATTTGCGAGAAGAGTTAGGAATACATATGTCTAATAGAGAGTTAAGTATTACATAGAATGAGTTAAGAGCGCAATCAATGTCAACTGCGTTGTCAAGCGAGGACCAATCAGTTGCAGAGATCAGTTGATTTAGCAAGGTAAAATTACCTTTGCGAAAGCAACGAAATGGCACAGAGGAAATGGAAGGTGAGCTAAAAGGGTTAGAAAAATAAAGAGAAATTTCTAATGTAGGATGATATAAATCTTCAGGCACAGATAAGGGAGTTGACCTGGAGATGGAAGCATTTAGATAGTCGTTAGTAAAAACAAGATCTAATATTATATTTAAGTTATTAGTTATAGAGTTAATTTGGTAAAGAGGAAAGTCTAGTAGACAGTCTAAGAAGTCATGCTGAGAGGAGGGAGTAAGATAATTTGCGCAGTTGAGAAAAGACCATGCTATGGCAGGCAAGTTGAAATCACCCAGCACAACAATTGAGTCAATGTCACGCGCTTGGGAAAATACTTCGTTAAAACAGCCTATATGTTGCATATAAACTTGTAAATCAGAAGCAGGAGGAATATATGAGCAGGTAATATAGAGAACAGATGATGGAAGAGTAACTTTTACAGCAACTATTTCAACATCCGCAGAACAATTTAGGGATAACAATTCCGACTGAAATGTGGTATTGACGGAAATTAGAACGCCACCACCTCGTCTAGTCGGTCGGTCATGCCTAAAAGTTATAAATTTATTTGACAATATTTCGCAGTCAGAAATGGTAGAGTTTAACCAAGTCTCAGAAAAAGCGATAATGTCAGATTCAAAAGCAGTACTACTCAAATACAGGTGTTGGAGTTTAGAAAGGAGGCCCCTAACATTCTGGTATTGAATAGTAACACAATCGGACAAAAAGTTTAGTTTTTTGGAGCAGTGTTAATAGAAATATTTTGGGAAGTATTAGGAAGAGATAGGGTTACAGGAGGTGGTTGCATTCGCTTTTTTGGCTTAAACTCATGAACAATCATATGAGGAGGCCAGAAATTTGAATCGCAAATAATTGAAAAAGCATCATCGGGTACACTAATTTTAAAAGAGGAAATTTCGCGAGGCGCGGAAAAGTTGAATTTAGTTACTAATATATTAGCAGAAGTTCTACTGGTAATATAGGAAGCTACAGATTCACAAGTTGTGTCAGAAGAAAGTCTAGACACAAATACTTGTCTACGGGGCGCTACAACAGAAAGCGTAGGAAGTAAGGGAGAATTCGATGGTTCTACATTTCTAATAGTTGGAGAGAGAGCAAGGATACGGGAGGATTTACTTTTACGACTAGAGGCCTTAATCGCAGCTCCAATAGTCGGTAAAGTATCGATTAAAGGAGCAGCGGGTGTAGCCACGGGTGATGGGGAGGGAGAAATATTAATAAAATTACTTGGAGAAGGCGAAAGAGAAAGTAATGGCGAAACATCAAGTATAGGGGGAGTAGAACTGATATTAGGTGAAGGTAAAGTAGATGAAGAGGGTACTAGTGAGGGGACAGATAAGAATTGATTATCTATCCGGCGATTAGGTGGCGACTCAAACTTGAATTGGCTTAGCAACTCAATGCTTGAGTCAAAATCACCGGATAGAGTCTTAACTACTTTACTCAATTTAAGGAATTGAGTGCGGACAGAGTTGTACATTTTGGTAAAATCAGCCTGCATACCATAGCACGACGGGCAAGACCATTTCAGGCCGCCCGTGCGCTTCTTAGCAGCAGAGTTGATTTTATCGCATTCACGACCAGTAAGACCCGCGCATTTAGCATGCATCATATTCTCACACAACCACCAATCAATAAATTGAGGCTGAGGAGAATCAGCCGCCGACTTAAATGAGCAGGACTTACTGCAACACGACATGTCTACTGGGTTATTCGAAAATATTAGCAAACAGCAAAAGAGCAAATTAAAAGCACTCAAAATGAGTTAAATGAGAAGTTCAGAAGTAAACAAACAACGTTTACAAAGCAATAGAGAGTATTCGATTTGCACGCAAAGCAAAAAAGAAGAATACGCAGGCAAAGCACAAAAGAAGAAATTACGAAAATCACAATAACAAAACACAGCAGAGACGCCGCGCGCAAAAACTGAAATGCACAACAACAAAGACACCACAGACGCCACGTAAGAAATTAAAATGCAAATAAACTTACAATGCACAACTGATAACACTTGACACAATGGTAAGGCACTTTAGAAGGAAAAGATAAAGAGATTTAACGCTTTATGAGACCGAAATGATAGTTAGGCTTGTAGATAATTAAATTTAAATGTGGAGCGCAAAAAAACACAGCTGATCGCAGGTATCGATGTATCGATGTGTATCTTGCATCGACAAGTTCTCTAAGTTTGCAGTGGTTCAGTTCATTCGTTCACGCGCAATCGTGGACATAAAAGCACCTATTCTACAGCTTATAAATTTGTTTCCCAAACAAAAACTCTTTACTTTGACAATGAAAAATCTCTAAATTCTGAAACCATTAGATCAATATTGAAAAACAATTTCGACATCAACATTTCAAATGCACCACCTCTGCACAGCACTTCTAACGGACAAGTTGAACGGTTTCATAGATATAGATCGTTGCCTCAATGGGTAAACAGTTAACCAATATTGTTAGATTAGATAAAAAAAACCAATAGAAATCATTCATTCGACGCCCGTAGAGCTTACAACCCAAATTAGGAACAGAATCACATCAGCACAGGAAAAATCTCTCGAAAAAGTAAACAAAGACAGGGTTCACAAGAAATATAATGTAGGGGACAAAGTGCTTCTCAAATCAAATAAAAGATTGGGAAACAAACTATCACCTTTGTGCTCAGAATAAATAATTCAAGCAGATCTGGGCACGACGGTTCTCATTAAAGGGAAGGTGGTCTATAAGGACAATTTAAAATAGGCCCCCTATCAAATAATTTTAAATTTTAAACTTTATTTTGACTAGGTTATTTAGATTAAAAAAATAAAATAAAATAAAATAAATAAATAAATAAAAAAAATAATAATAAAAATCAATCTTAATTCTTATAGGTTAGGATATTTGCTCTTAATGACCCTGACAATCATGACCTGGACAACAGCTACAACAAAACTTGCTGACTACACTTACGCTAACCACATACCCATAATGGACGGGGACGTGACCCTTTGGGACGAACATGGGTATTTAGGACACACGACAAACATAACATCGTACGAGACGTACGCCGACGAGGCCAGAAAGATGTTAGACTTTTTTCCAAAAGACCACATGAAGAAATTATTAAACACTGACCTCAGACATATGGAAATGCTGATAGCTACACTGAAAGTTCACCATAGGCACGCCTGCAGTATTAACTTGCTGGGCACTGCACTAAAAGTAGTGGCTGGCACTCCGGTCTTCGACGACTGAGAACAGATTAAGTTTCGGCAAGGACAATTAATCGAATCAGAGAACAGGCAGGTAGAACTCAACACAAAATATCAAACACGACTAAATGAAATTACAAGATCACTGAACGAAATTCACAAAACAGATGATACAGATACCGAGCACCTATACGAAACCATTTTGGCAAAAAATAGGATGATTATCACAAATTTAGAGGACTTAATATTCTGAGTAACACTAGCAAAAATTAACTTAATCAGCCCTCTTATTCTGGACAGCTTTGATATCAATGAACTGGCAAATGAGCATATCGCAAATATTAGCATAGCGGATATCTTAAGAGTATCCAGTATTAAGGCTTTTCAAAATTCCGATTTATTGCATTTTCTAATCAAATATCCTAGACCTAAGTTGATTTGTAAAAAAATTATTGTTTATCCAATACAACATAGAAACATAATTCTAGACTTAGAAAATAGTAGCACGGTAGCCGACTGTGGTACTCAAACCTTCGCTGTGGGAGAATGCGACGCTGCAGTGAGCACCACCTTCTGTAAGAGGCTGCATACTACAACTTGTGCCCAGCAGCTGGTCTCCGGTGCTGTCGCGAAATGCGCTACTCGCCCTGGACATCTAGAGCCAGAAACAATTGTGGATGAGGGCATCTTAATTATCAACGATGCGACCATCAGAGTTGAGGACAACAAGGGCATCAGCCAGCTGGTCAACGGAACATACTTGGCAACTTATGACGACCGCATTTCACTGAACGGCACACTATACGTCAACAATCTTGGCGTTATAAAAAAGAAACCTGCGGTGTCGGCCTCGGCTCAAATCAACGTGACCAGCCATCGACAACACCTGAGCCTATCACTTCTTCACGACCTCAGTCTAAACAAGTAAGAATGCTATAGTCGAGTATACCCGACTACGAAACTCCCTGTACCCAGGTCTAAAACATCCAATCACATCTAAGTCCACTTACCCATACACACACACATACACAAAGACGCACGCACATAGGCGGCAAAAGTGGATGTGCTTCTTCTTCCCCCTCTCGCTGCATTACTGAATCTTCTTTCGTGAATAACTTCCGTGTTTATTATCCGATCGACTTGAAATTTGGACAGTAGATTAAGATTGGATTGTTACTGTAAAACGGTTTTAATCGATTTGCGGGGGAACGGGGAGATATCTGAAATATGAAACAAACTTGATCTGCGTATGCTATACAGGAACGTACATTTCAAATTTGGTGTCTCTAGCTCTTGTAGTTGCTGAGATCGACGTGTTCATACGGACAGACGGACAGACGGACAGACAGACGGACATGGCCAAATCGAAATCTCTTTTGATACTGATCAAGAATATATATACTTTATAGGGTCGGAGATGTCTCCTTCTGTCTGTTACATACATTTGCACAGATGTAATACCCCCTTTTTACCCATTTTATGGGTACAGTTACAATTTTCAAGATATAGCTTTAAGATTTGGCATGTCCAATACTTTAGTCCCTCTTAATCTACTGTCCAAATTTCAAGTCGATCGGATAATAAACACCTAAGTTATTCACGAAAGAAGATTCAGTGCTACAGCAAGGGGAAGAAGAAGCACAGTCACAACTTAAAATGCCTGGCTTGCGCTGTGGCTCGTGCGTGTGCGTATCTGTGTATGTATGTGTAAGTTAACGAAGATGCGATCGGAAATTTTTGACCTGGGTACAGGAGTTTCGTAGTCGGGTATACTCGACTATAGCATTCTTACTTGTTTTAATTTATATTTGGAAATTATTATGAAGCTGTATTCCAGACTTCACCCCTTTCGGACCTTGGGCGTGCATTTTTCAAAACCGGTAGCACATGTGTCGAATTGTTTAATGTGAGGTGCTTTGAAAATTAGTTTCAAAATAATTGGATGATAAACAGAAAACTTTGAAAATGAGTTTGAAGTCAATCGGACGATAAGTTGAAAAGTTGCACACAAAATTTCCGAACTTGGGGGTAGATTTTCCAAAATCTTTCGGCACCGCGCCTATTATGAGTTTGTGTAGAACCTTGAAAATGAGTTTGACGGCAATCGCATGAAAATTAAAAATGTCGAATGCCAGAGTTTTCCACCAATTTTCCGACCATGGGGCTGAAATTTTTGAAAATCGCTGTTACACGTGTCGAATTATTTAATGTGTAGAGCTTTGAAAATGAAATTAAAGCCAATCGGACGATAATAAAAAAGTTTCATACAACAGTTTTCTTCGAATTTTCCAACTTTGGAGGTAAATTTTCCAAAATCTTTGACCACTGCGCCTATTTAGTTTTTCTACAGAACAATGAAAATCAGTTTGAAGCCAATCGCATGATAATTAAAAATGTTGAATTCCAGAGTTTTCCACCGATTTTCCGACCATGGGGCTGAATTTCCCAAAATCGCTGATACACGTGTCGAATTGTTTAATGTGTAGAGCTTTGAAAATGAAATAGAGCCAATCGGACGATAATAAAAAAAAGTTTCATACAACAGTTTTCTTCGAATTTTCCGACTTTGGAGGTAGATTTTCCAAAATCTTTGACCACCGCGCCTATTTAGTTTTTCTATAGAACAACGAAAATGAGTTTGAAGGCATGAAAACTAAAAATGTCGAATGCCAGAGTTTTCCACCAATTTTCCGACCATAGGGCTGAATTTCCCAAATTCGCTGATACACGTGTCGAATTATTTTACGTGAAGAGCTTTGAAAATGAATTTGAAGATGATCGGATTAAAATTAGCCTTTCGCCCATACAACATTGAGACCCCCATTTTCCGCCCACGGGGTTGGATTTTCCAAAATCGGTGAAATATGTGTCAAATGAATTTTGTGTAGATCTTTGAAAATGAGTTTGAAGCCGATTGATTGGTAAACAAAAAAGTTTTATACTACAGTTTTCCGCGATTTTCCACGCTTGTGGGTGGAATTTTCTAAAATCCCGTCTTAGTGTGCACTTTCATCATAGATGGAACCTACTGTGAAAATTTCAGCATCCTACCTCTTACGGTTTGGGCTGTGCGATGATTGCCAATCAGCCAAAATTGCATATTCACAGCATTTGTGTGTACATACGAGCACGCACAATATGTGCGTACATACATACATACGTATGAATACATGTACATACTTGTTGCATTAGAGATTTTTGTTCATGTAGTAAGTGCATACGTATGTACATACATACGTTTGTAAATGAACATACATAATCGAGGACGCAGATCATATAGCAGCGCCGCCTGAATACCGTGAAAAAATTGAGCATTTAATTCAAAACAGCTTTAAGTCGCCAGTAGCGTGTGCAGAGTGCCCAATTCAATTGAGTATTACGCAGGACGGAGTAATAAAGCCTTTTCGCCAGTCGCCGAGTAGATTATCAAACCAGGAAGCAGGAGCGGTAAAAAACCAAGTCAACGAGTGGTTAGAGAAAGGCATCGTACGTGAATCATCCTCACACGTAGCGAGCCGAGTCGTCGTTGTTAAGAAAAAGGATAAAACGCTAAGGGTGTGCGTCGACTACCGTAAGTTGAACAGCATGGTATTGCAGGATCAGTTGCCTGTGCCACTAATCGAAGATGTGCTTGAGAAGCTGCAATCTGCCAAGTTCTTTACGGTCATGGACTTAGAAAACGGATTTTTCCATGTGCCTGTAAAGGAAAGTAGCAGAGCTCTCACAGCATTTGTCACGCGAGAGGGACTCTTCGAGTTCAATAAAGCTCCATTTGGTTTTCGAAATTCGCCTGCAGCCTTCATACGATTCGTGAACCATGTTTTTCAGAAGCTTATTAACGATGACACAATGCAGTTATATATGGACGACATTGTTGTATATGCTGCAACAGCTGACGAGTGTATACTGAAGACGAAGAAAGTTCTGGAAATGGCAGCTATGTATAAACTAAAAATAAAATGGAAATGTAGCTTTTTACAGAGAGTATAAATTTTCTGGGTCACACCGTAGAAAATGGGAAAATTTGGCCAGGAGCAGAAAAAACAAAAGCTGTTAGTCGCTTTTCCACTCCAAAAAATATCAAAGATGTCCAGTCGTTCCTAGGTCTCACAGGATTCTTTAGAAAGTTTATACAAGGCTACGCGGCATTAGCACGGCCGCTCACGAATTTATTAAAAAAAGATGTAAAGTTCAAGATTGGCCCCGAAGAATTAGAAGCAATTCAGAAATTGAAAATGTTGTTGACGTGTGAGCCGGTACTGCATATTTACGCTCGAGACGCACTGACTGAGTTGCACACTGACGCTTCCAAAGATGGATTTGGAGCAGTGCTGTTGCAGTGGCATGATGCAAGGCTCTTCCCCGTGTATTTTTGGAGTAAGAAAGCGTCGGAGGCAGAGTCAAAAAAGCACAGTTACCTGCTAGAAATTAAAGCTGCTTATCTAGCCCTAAAGAAGTTCCGCCACTACCTGCTCGGGACTCGTTTTAAATTGGTTACGGACTGCGCAGCCTTTAAACAGTCAACAACAAAAGAAGACATCCCCAGAGACGTTTATCAGTGGGTGCTGTACATACAAAGTTTCACCCCAGATATGGAGCACCGCGCAGGAGCTAAATTGAGACACGTCGATCATCTAAGTCGCTATCCACAAGATGTCTTCATAATACGAGTTGCAACGGAGTTATCTGCACGATTAGGAAAGGCGCAGCAAGATGACGAGCATATAAAAGCAGTAGTCCAGATACTGCAAGAGGGTCCATACGGTGACTACAAGATGAAGGGCGGTCTGCTCTTCAAGCAAATCGGTGGCAACGAACTGTTGGTTGTGGCAAAGAAGATGGAACGGGAGTTGATCAGCAGCGCTCACGAAGTGGGTCACTTTGCCGTTCGCAAGTCGGTGCATAACATTCAGCAGCAGTTCTATATTCCTCATCTGGAGGGTAAGGTGGTAAAATGTATTGCTAACTGTATTAGTTGTATAATTCACAGCAAGAAGTTGGGTAAGCAAGAAGGCTTCTTGCATTGCATCGATAAGGGCGAGGTACCTCTCCACACATTGCACGTCGATCACCTTGGCCCGATGTATGCAACATTAAAACAGTATAAATTTATTCTAGCAGTCGTCGACGCATTTTCAAAGTTTGTTTGGCTGTTTCCAGTCAAATCAACCGGACACGAAGAGGTGCTGAAGAAGATAAGCGAGTGGGCAGCTGTATTTGGCTTTCCCAGGCGCATTGTGAGCGACAGAGGTGCCGCTTTTACGTCAAAAGCATTTGTAGAGTTTGCAAGTGCAAATATGGTAGAGCACGTGTGGTCAACTACAGGTGTGGCCAGAGGCAATGGTCAGGTTGAAAGGGTGAATCGCTCTATCCTTTCAATAATTGCGAAGCTATCGACAGAGGCGCCGCAAGTGCAGAGGGCCATCAATTCGCACATGCACGCGTCAACTCACGTGTCCCCATTCGAGATAATGTTTGGCACCAAGACGCGAAATAAAGTCGAAGATCTTCTGCTGGATCTGCTGAATCAGGAACTCGTCGACCGATTCAACGAAGAGCGCAAACAGTTGAGAACCGAAGCTAAGCGGAACATACAGTAGGCACAGACGAATTATAAAGCAGCCTACGATAAGAAGAGGCGTCCCGAAGGTGTGTACAAGCTGGGCGATCTGGTCGCCATAAAACGTACTCAGTTCGTCGCAGGACGAAAACTAGCGAGTGCGTTTTTGGGCCCTTACAAAATAGTAAAGCTCAAACGCAACGGCCGCTTCGATGTGGAGAAAGCAGCAGCAAACGTCGAAGGACCAAATCTAACAGCAACAAGCTGTGACAATATCAAGCTGTGGAAGTTCATTTCCGAAAACAAAGAGCTGTTATCATCCGGGTCGGATGAAGAGGATCAGGAGGCCCGAGTGTAAGATGGTAACGCTCAACTCATCTGGCAGCCCAGGCTTTGCCGGGTGGCAACACGAAGGGATAGCCAACGAGTTGGCAAGGCGAGCAGCGACACAGTCGATCAGAGAGCGTCAAAGAGAAGTGATCAGAAGCAGAATTCAAGTCGCAGTAATATATAATTAAAAGTTGTATTTCCTAATTTGTTAAACTCCCACGCGGGCATATAATAATAATAAACAGCATATAATAATATAATATTTTGGAGCTAATTAGTTCTAATCTTACATACATAAGAATATTAAACCTTTTGGCATATTTTTAACTATGGTCCGTCCCATTGTCATATAAATATGAACTTATTTTTATGTGTGTGTGTATGTGTACGAAGATGCGATTGGAAATTTTTGACCTGGGTACAGGGAGTTTCGTAGTCGGGTATACTCGACTATAGCATTCTTACTTGTTATAAATATAATCTTTATTTCTATTATATTATATGTACATACATACATATGTATGTACATACTATGTGTACTTGGCAGAAATTTTGTAATCTTCTTATTTTTACATTGATAAAGAGCGTAATGTAATTTTAGCAATTCACTTTAATTTTTGATATTATATAAAATTAGTTTTACTCAATCTATGAAATTCAAATCTTAGCGCCCAAATATTCTTTTAAACTATCGTACAGTATGTTCGCGCCAATTATTTCACGATACTTATCAACACTACTCTGTCAGCACATAATCATTTACCAGAACTGCGTTCTGATAATAACAGAAAGTTATCGGCGCACGCAACCCTGCTCGGTTAGTATACAACAGCGGGTCGGCAATCGTTTGTATGGTACGTGCTTTAATAATTATTTTTTTAGGTAATTGTGCAATAAAGCTAAGCTCCCTCACCTTAAATCGGTTCAAGGAATTTTTCCGCGTTTTTTGAGCCTATGGCCAATATTCTCCGTGCTTTCTTTCTATACGGGCGTTAAACCGTATAATTCCCAAATATACTTGAGAAGAAGAATAAATTATATTAAAACTCATTAATTTTTGTTTCAACAAGGGTGATTCCGCCTATCTCCAGTCCAGTTCGGATCCACCAAATCTCGAAATAAAAAGCCAAGTGCTGCTGGGTCTGACCGATGCGGATCTCAATATGATAATGTTATTCTTCTTTTTCTAAAATCGTTCTTATATCGATTACAGTTTTCATTATAGATAAATTCCCTCACAATTTTCTTTGTATCACTTAGCCTTTGTAAGTAAACAAACAAATATCAGTTAGCGAATTCAAATGCTTAACTGCCATTACAATTCAATACAATTTCACACTTACTCTTTTCTCAATCAAACAACTAAATCTAACTTAACTCCCGGCTATGGGCGCAATTCAACTTGGCATTAATTTCGGCGCCAACATACTCCCGGCCTTGGAAGCTTCATCCAAAATTTCTTGATCTCCGTCTGCAATAGGTGGGGGGCAGATTTTGTGCTTTTGAAGTAGCCCGTTTTTGTTTTGATCGTAACCACTCGAACTGCTCCATCGGCCCCAGGATGAATATCATGCACACGGCCCAGTGCCCATTGTCCTAGGGGTGTGTTGTCCTCTCCTATCAAAACCAAAGTTCCTTATTGAATGTTGCTGCATGTAGCTCGCCACTTGCTACGCTCCTGGAGCAGCGTCAAATATTCTAGTGTCCAGCGTCTCCAAAAGGCATGATGCACCGCCACGATTCTTTTCCAACGATTTGTCGCAGACAAATTGAGAATAGCCTCATCAAATGGCTCGGTGATTGAATTAATCGGACGACCGATTAAGAAATGACCCGGTGTCAAGGCCTCCAAGTCATTAGGGTCGGATGACAGAGGATGAAGTGGTCGCGAGTTCATCACTGCCTCCACTTGTGAGATCGCTCTGGCAAGTTCTTCAAAGTCTAGAGCTGTACCATTGCAGCTTCGAACTAGCAGTTACTTCGCTACCTTTACCGCGCTTTCCCATAGCCCTCTAAAATGGGGCGATCGGGGCGGTATGAAATGGAACTGGACACCGAGATGACTGCAGTGATCTACAATTTGGTTCTTATTACTGTCGTTCCATAGAAGGTCTGTCATCGCCTTCAGTTCCCGCGAAGCACCAACAAAATTTGTGGCATTGTCAAAAAAAATTCTGCGCTAAGCCCACGGCGCGCAAAGAATCGCTTAAGGGCGGCAATGAAAGCATTTGTGCTGAGGTCTGATACAAGCTCCAAGTTGCAAGCCTTGGTCAGGAAGCACACAAAAACGCACAGGTAAACCTTCATAGGCCGCCGGCCTCGTTGGTTAATATGCATCCAGAGCGGTCCAGTGTAATCTAGTCCAGCTCGTTCGAACGGGTGTAAGCCTTGATGAACTCGGCTTGCTGGCAGCGAACCCATGATTTGGTTGGCCAATACCGGCCTCTGTCGAAAGCATGCAATGCATCTCCTTACTGTCTTGCGAGCCAGTCGTCTTGCATTAATCACCCAGAAGCGTTGTCGCAAAAACGCACATATGCATGCGCTCCGGCTTGCATGTTGGTTCGATGCAAATATTCCAACAATGCGTTTACAATAATGTGATATTTGGCAATAGCATAGGGTGTTTAATGTCAAATGGTACATTGGCCCGAGATAGCCGGCCTCCTACACGAATTATTTCGATGCCATTAATCATGTCTATAAACGGGTTAGGCCCTTGAATTCTTGCAGAGCTAATTGCCTTGCCTTCGCGCAGTTTTGCAATTTCAGTATCAAATTTTAAGGCCTGTAGGTTAAACACTATATAATTTAAGCCACCTCTTAATTCAAGTGCCGTTAGCGCCTTGGTTCGAGTCGAATCAACTTTTAATGCAAAGCGCCACCAAAGAAAAATATAAGGGTTGCAGGGTTTTGCTTCGACTCTATTTTAAACCATTATTGTACCTTGGATAGTTCTTGGATAATCGCGACCCTGTTGGTAACGAATGTGTTCCAACGACTAGCATGAGACGCGATCCAACTGAGAACGATTGTCGAATCTGTGAAGTATCTAATTTTAGAGAACGATTTGGGTGTACACTTCTTAATTTTGGCCATAAGTTGAGTTAATAGTTTAGCACCTTCTAGCTTAAACCGAGGCACAGATAAAACTCGAACAGGTGCAACCTTTGATTTTGCTGTCAACAAGTTCACTGATATGAACCCCTGCCTATCTATCACCCGAGCATATAATGCAGCGCCATAGGCCTGACAAGACGCATCAGAAAATCCACACAACTCAAATCTTTCTGCCGCAGTATCGACTGGAACTACGGCTCGAGGCAATGAGCAGTCCTGAACATGCTCTAATTCCTTTCTGTATTTTTGCCATTGTAGCGAATAACTGGGCGGCAATTCCTCATCCCAGTCTTTTTTAAGCAACCATAACTCTTGCATAAATACCTTTCCCAAGATTAGGAGCGGACTTAAAAACCCCAGTGGATCAAACAACTGAGGTAACTCCGAAAGGACTACGCGTCTGGTTATGATGTCTGTACAGTTTGCAGTATAGGAAAACTGAAAATTGTCTATTGTCGAGGGCCAGTAGATTCCAAGAGTTTTTGCCGTGTCTGCCGTCTGAAGCTTTAACGGCTCTATGGACTTTACCTTGTCACCATCCCAATGGATATTGGAGCGCCACTTGTGAAATAAACTCGTTACTTCCTGTTTTAAAAGAGTTAGCTGACCGACTGAATCCGCTCCAGGTAACATATCATCCATGTAAAAATTACGTTTTACTGCTTCCGCTGCCAACGGATATTGATGCGCAAAATGATCGGCTAAGTAGTATAGGCAGCGGACAGCTAGAAATGGTGCTTAATTAGTGCCGTATGTTACAGTTTTAAGGAGCAGTACTTTTACGAATTCAGTACTACAATGACGCCATAAAATGCACTGATAATCTCGATCGCCCGGGTCAACTAAAATTTGCCTATACATCTTAGATATATCCGCTGTAAGTGCATTCCTATAAAATCGAAATCGTGTGAGCGTTTCAAACAAATCCGGTTGTAAGGTTGGTCCTACCAACATTGTATCGTTGAAAGCAAGCGAGGCATCGAATACGACTCTCAACTTGGTCGTTAAGCTCTCTGGCCGTATGACTGGGTGATGGGACAGGAAATACTTCACATTCTGTGTTTGCTTAGGTACTTCCTCCAAGTGATCTAGTTCTTTATACTCTTCTATATATACTCCATACGCTTTTTAAAGCTCCCGATTCATATTGAGCTTTCTCTCTAGGTTCAAAAATCTAGTCAAGGCGAACTTATACGAGTCTCCCAACTGTTCTAGTGGCTGCTTGAAAGGCAAACGAACTACAAAACGATTATCATCTGTCCTCTTCACCGTGGCCACAAAGTTATCTTCAAATAGCTGCTCTGCCTCTGTGAACCCCTTTAAAGGCTGTGGAATTTTTTCACACTGCCAAAACCGTTGGACCAAATTGTGTAACTGCATTGTGCCATCTTGCTTGGGAGTTTCCATTTTATTAACGACTAACGCTACGCTTTTATTATCAGGAATACACTCACCAACAACTACCCAACCTAGCAGCGATTTCTTAGTTAGTAATTTCGCCTTAATTTCGCAATAAATATCTTCTATCACTTGGCGTGTCGCAAATTAACTGACACCTTCACTGCCTTTTTCTATTTGCTGTTGAACACTGCATATCTGCGTAAAGATTGATTCGACCAAACTCAATCACGCTTCTAACTCTGCGGTAACCATTGATACACAATTGTTAAATACATACGTCTTATTCCGATTTAACGACGTCATCAAACTTTCACGCGACGAGTATAACTCGGAATCCTTACTAGTTCTTTTTGGAGCCATTTTTCTCGCTTTTAATCAATTATTAATTTTGCAAGCCTATGTGTTTCTAACAAACACAAACGAGTAATCACTTCAAGACAACTAAGTCACTCAAACGATGCACTCAAACTTTTAGTGCAAAGCAAACCTCGCTAAGTGACTCAAACGATGCACTTAAAATATTAGTGCCAAACAATACTAGTGAAGTCAAACGACGCGCTTTGAACAATGTCTCCAACGATGAGACGAATGAGAAATTAATATGCAATGCAAAAATAACGTTATGTTATGTTTGTATGTGTTTATTGTACTTGTTTATCTACAGATGTTTTGTGGTTAAATTTCAGCACATAAACTGAATTCGGTTTTGATCGCCGTAACCAGCACTTGAACTGGTTAGGCAGCGGAGGAGAGTTCCCTAGAGTCAACAAAAGAATTACCACTGTTGGGGTTCAGTTTGAGTCTATTTTATTAAGCAAACTTATGGTCTATTTATATGAATAACATTGGTATAAAAAGTGCTTATTAATTATGTGTGTTAAAGTGCATACTGATGTATTGCTTAATTTAGGTCAGTGTAGTAAGCATTTTACTGTATGCGATCATTCACATGTAGTAAGCAATAAGTGCATGTGCGCAGTCAGCACCTTGGTGGTTGTTATCCTAAATATTGCTAAACTGTCAATTAGACAGTTTGTTTCTTCTTATGTATTTAATGTGTGTATTCTTTATGTGTTATGTAAATATTAATGTTACATTAGGTCATAAGTGTTGTAGTTTATTTAGATATTACGGTAGGTCTTAACATTCTCCCGGCCGTTGAATCGGTGATTCAACTATCACTTAGCTCGAACGAGAAATTCCGTGGGGACGGTTCTGGATGTCGAGGTTCCTTGTTGTCTTCTGGTGTTAGTGAGGTTGACCATGGCTTGCTGTTACAAACAGTAGTGATATTAACAATCCAACATAAGCAGCTATGTGGTGATGTTGAATGTTATTGTCTTCACAAGGTAGGTTGAGCTGCAGGTTCGTCTTCAATTGCCTTTGAAGATCTGTGAGCTCATGGTCCACCATATCCATGCTGGAGGTTTGTTGCAGGGTTGCTGCTGTAGTCGTGGAATCGGTGGGACCTAGGTTGCCAAATCGTGCGTGTGAGATTTGAACTATGCTAATTGTTGCCAGAACGAAGTGATGCTGATGTCTGCATTTCGTGCGGACAATGTGAGAGGTCCGGTTCCATTCAGTTGTATGGTCGATGGAATATTGTTGCACACCGCCTTCAGCTCCACTGTTTTGTTTGTAGCAAAGATCCAGTTATTTGGCTGGTGGGTTCTGGACCAGATAACCTTGCTTCTCGTGTGTGTCGTCTGGCAAAGGGTCGTTGTTATGAACAACTGGAACTCGCATCGATTCTCGACACAAAACTCTGCCTGGTGGTCAAAGCAAATATAGTTATTGCTTGGAAGCATGATACATCGTTTTAGGTCTTCAGGTGTGAGTCCCACAAACTGATCTCTATGGTTGTTGACCGCAATGATGGGTGTTTTTATGTCCACGATGCTCCAGCCTTCTGTATCGATGAACGGTATTGGCACGATGCTGAAGACTTCTAGTTCCGTTGTTGATACTAAGGGCAGCGTGATTTTAAATATGACGTGTCCATTAGTTGTGGTGCCTTCAACTTGCATGATTCTGTATACTTGGATCACATCAGCAGTGGAGGCGGGTAACATTTGATTTGGTTGAAGATGGTCCCGTATTTGGTCAAGTTGGTTTCTTAATTGTTTGGACGAGATTAATATTGGGCTGATTGATCTATGTCGTATACCCGTTAACACGTCAACTATATCTGCTTGTATGCATTCAAGACTTGCAGCGAGCAGCGTTAGTGAAGCAGTTAGCATTATGCTGCCTTCTTGAAGGTGAGCTCCAGAATACTTTCCTCGTTCCTTATTTATGGTGTCGACATGCTGTTCCAATAGCTTGAGCCGCTTGTCTGTCGATGTCTTGTCTCGTCTCATCACGTTGATTGTTGCATCAAGTATTGAGGTGTGATTTTTGAACAACTCCAGTAGGAAGACTTCGTTTGTTTTCACCTTTCCAATCGTTTCTGACATTTTCTCTGCATAGTTTGAAACGAGTACCACAAACATGCTGCTCGCGATAGTTCCAACGAAGTCAAATGGGGATCTGCGTTGCCGTGAAATTCCCATTAATGCGTTCTCGCCCTGAACTTCTTCAAGTGTATGATAAAAGTGCTGATACATTGAGTTGCATGCTCCCTTGTTTTGTAGCTCCGGGCACATATATCCGATTTGGGTTACTCCAGTTGAGAATGTTTTCATATCTTGGATATATGAATTTAGGTCGTAGTACGTTAGAATCGTCCACTCGGAAAACGCCATCTTCGATGTACCAATTTTTTCATAGAAAATTCCAGGTCTATTGGCAAATTTTGTAACTGCAATCGGCTCAGATAGTGCTAGTGGTAATATTAGGAGCATTGCTATTAGCATCGTTGTGACTGACGGCAGGGATAGTTTTCTCCTGTGTGGGAGGTTCGTTATCTTCGTCGAATTTTTCCCTGGTTGTGGGGCGTTTGACAGCTTCTTCTTCTGGGAATAATGGCGCAAGTCGATTGCTGGAGCGTTTATATACTCCAGATGCTGTTTTGACATCCACAACTCGGATATGATTATCTGATCCTGGGTATATTTTTATGATCCGTCCCAACGGCCACTGAATTGTTGGGAGGTTATCTTTCTTGATTATCACTAGCAGGACTTCCTTTATGTCAGGTGCTGACGTTTTCCATTTGTAGCGATGCTGAAGTTCTTGTAGATATTCCTGTGACCATTGTTTCCAAAATAAGTGTTTTATTCTGGAGACTTGCTCCCAGCGTTTCACCAGTTTTCCCACCTAAGTCAATGTTTGCATCCGGAGGAGCAGTTAGTGGCTCTCCAATTAGTAAGTGTCCAGGTGTGAGTGCTGCTACATCTGTTGGCTCATTTGACATTGGAGTGATTGGGCGTGAGTTGAGTACGGCTTCAATTTCGATTATCACTGTGTTCAGATCTTCGAACGTTAGATTTGCGGTTGTGGTGGTGGTGAGCAGCAACCATTTTGCTGATTTTACTGCTGCTTCCCATAGCCCGCCAAATGATGGTGGGCGTGGTGGAATGAACTTAAAGTTCACTTGCCTTTTACTGCAGTGCTCAATAATTTGCTTTGCAGACTTATCAGAATAGATGGCCTATTCCAAATCCTTTAATTGGTTATTGGCGCCGATGAAGTTTGTAGCATTGTCGCAGTGTATCGTTTGACATTTCCCACGACGGCCCAAAAAACGCCGGAGAGCTGCCAGAAATGCATCTGTCGTTAGATCGCTTACCAATTCCAGATGGACCGCATTTGGGGTGAAGCAGCAGAAGACTGCTATATATATGCTTTATCAGGCCTTTTTCCTCTTATCTTATGGTGGATCCAGAAAGGTCCGCAGTAATCTACGCCAGTGCTGAGGAAGGGTCGAGCTTGTGTGACTCGCTCAGCCGGTAAATTTCCCATTATTTGCTGCATTAGCCTGGGTTTGGCTCTGGTGCATTTAACACAGCCATGTATTATGTTCCTGGCCATGGTTTTATCCTTGAGAATCCATACTTGCTGCCGTGCAATCGCTCTTAAGGCTTGGACGCCGCAATGCATGTTGTCTTCGTGTAACTCTCTCAGCAGCATTTTCACAATCGGATCATTGTATGGTAACAAGATCGGGTGCTTGGCGTCGTATGGTAGTTCCGAGTGTTCCAATCTACCTCCGACGTGAATGAGACCATTTTCTAGACGTGGTGTCAATGAGCTGATGACGCTCTTTTTGTCGACAATGTTATGACGACGAAGATTTTTTAGATCGCCAGCGAACTCTGCCAGTTGTATGGTTCGCAAAATTATTGTTCGTGCGCTATCCAGTTCCATTGCACATAGGGCTGTGGTTGAGCTTCTCCTCTTCTTATAACAGAACCGCAACATGTAGGCTACGATCCGTTGTAATTTATGGAATGAATTGCTATGCTTGCAGTTATATATCTCTTCTCCTTGCGTTGCTTGAGCGATTGCCATGCCGACATGTTTTGTCTTTCGTTCCAGATTGCTGGGTGGGCCTATTGGAGACGTGATCCACCTTTCTCGTGGGCCATGGAGGAATAGAGGTCCATAAAGCCATTTGCTGTCGTTGGGTAGTTTCCTTGCGGTGGTTCCTCTGGAAAGCACATCAGCCGCATTATTTGTTGATGAGACGTGGTTCCATTGTGATGGCCGTGAGGAGGCTTGTATTTTGGCCATGCGGTTGGCCACGAAGGTATGATATGTTGAATCTGAGGCGTTTATCCATGCTAGTACTACCGTGGAATCTGTCCAGAAGTATCCCTTTACTGTTTCGGGGGTCAATCGAAGATCCTTTCGGACACGTTCTGTGAGTTCTGCGCCAAGTATTGCAGGGCAGAGTTCTAAGCGTGGCAACGACTGTTTTGCCGTTGGTGCAACTCGCCATTTTGATCACAGTAGTCGAACAGATATTTGCTCGTTTTTATACGTGGCTCGTATATAGATTGCAGCTCCGCACGCTTTTTCAGATGCATCCACAAATGTGTGTATCTCCGTGCGTGATGGTGTTTTTCCATCGTAAATGTGCCTTGGAATCTGCATTTCATTTAGCTCTTGGATGTCTTCTCTATAGGCCTGCCATTTGTTGCACAAATGTGTTGGCAACCTTTCATCCCAGTCAAATTTTTCCTCCCATAGATGTTGCATAAATATTTTTGCTCGTACAACGACAGGTGCAAATAGGCCCAATGGGTCGAATATTTGTGCTAACTCGGAGCACACAACTCGCTTGGTTATTTGTGTCGTTTGGATGCCTTGGGTTCTTCCATGGAGCTGGTCCTTTTTGGGCATCCATAGCACCATTTTCGCGGCTTAAACCCTGAGGGAAGCAGTATTTTGTTTAATTCCTCCTGAATAAGAACTGCTTCATGCGTTGAGTCTGCTCCTGTCAGGCAATCGTCCACATAGAAATCATTCTTTAGCGCCGCTGATCCTAGTGGTAGCTTATTGACGTTTAATTTGGCAAGGTGATCTAAGCTTTTGGTTGCAAAAAATGGAGCGGATGCTGTGCCATATGTGACAGTAATACCTTAATTCCTCGTTGGGATTATTTCTCCAAACTATCATATGATGGAATTGGTTTTCTGGATTTATCCATATTTGCCGATACATTTTTTCTATGTCAGCCGTAAAGACATACTTATGAGTTCTAAATCGTAGAAGTATCGCCATCAGATCGCTTTGCACAGTTGGTCCAACTTGCAATATGTCGTTTAGGGAATTTCCCGTCGATGTCTTGCATGATGCGTCGAAGACCACTCTTAGTTTTGTGGTGCTGCTATCTGGCTTTAGCACACAATGATGAGGAATGAAGTAGTTCTTCGATGGAAGGAGCTCGCGGGGTACTTGTTCATGGGTCCCAACTTTCCATATTCCATCATGAAGTCTACATATCCTTCCCAAATCTTTCCTTGGTTCTTTTTTCCAATGAATAGAATCTTTTTTCTGCGATCGCCAACGAGGGCCCCAGGGCTGAAGAGTGTTCAGAAAATGGCAATTTTACTATGAATCGGCCATCGGCAGCGGTTCGCAGATTGTCGATGAAGTGTTTCTCGCATCTTTCTTCACATGGCGTACGTTGCTTTTCCATGTTTTCGAAATTTTCGAGTGTCCAGAAGCGCTCCATTCTGGCATTTGTTTCATCTCCTGATGCAACTGCACAAATGGCTGCTGACCTATTTGAAGCCTTTATTTTTCCGGCCACAACCCATCCCAACTCGGTTTTTTGCATAATTGGACCAGCGTGTATTTTATGTTGTTGTGGGAGCAATAGTGAATAGTAATGCTCAGCACCGATCAGCATGTCTATTTTACACGGCTTGTTGAATTGTTGACGCTGCCATTCGTCCGTACGTGATGCCTTGCTTCCATATTGTTCTGAATTTTCGGCTTCTTCATTGAGGATTTTCATATATTTTAGCACGAATGATCTTATGTCTTCATAAAAGGCGAAGTATTTATGGTCGTCAGATAGCTCGCCGCTCAATCTTATGATGTCGTCGTTCTTTTTGATCTCGTTCCATTTTTCAGTGAGAGCGCAGGCCTTTATCTTGTGATAACCGGCCTGAGATTTTCTCTCAGCTGAATCTTTTTTGAAGTTGGAAATAAGCCTTGATATCTCTTGGCTGATTTCCTCCTGAGCTATTAACAGCTCCTCCACATTTGTATTTTCTGATGCCATTTTTTTGAGTTGATTTTCGTCTTAGTCGCGTGGTGGACGTCGAGAATCAGGATTTGTTGAACGTTGTTGTGACGACAGCACACTTCGAAATTGATTATATATTATGAACTGAAGCCAGGTTAGGGTATTCTGCAAATGAAGAGTCGGAGATTGATCCCACGACGATCGATCGGAGAATGCTGAGATGTCGCCAAGTTGACAACTTCAGAGTGAGCGCAATACCAAATCTGTTGTTGTGTATTGGCTCGACTTTAGTTTTAGTACAAACGGCACCAACTGTGGTGAATGCCGTTGTTGTTTTCCAGAGGTGTCGCCCGGTTGACGACTTCAGAACTGGATGCACTACCAGCTGTATTGTGTCAGCGGGATCTGTGTATTTCCGATGCTGAGGTGTCGCCTAGTTGACACTTTGGTTCAGGATGGGAACAGGACACAATAAGGAATCCTTTGTCGCCTTGTTGACAACTTCAGATATTCCAGAGTCGGGGTCACCAAAATGTTTATCTAAAGATGTTTTGTGGTTGAATTTCAGCACATAAACTGAATTCGGTTTTGATCGCCGTAACCAGCAGTTGAACTGGTTAGGCAGCGGAGGAGAGTTCCCTAGAGCCAACAAAAGAATTACCACTGGTGGGGTTCAGTTTGAGACTATTTTATTGAGCATACTTATGGTATATTCATATGAATACCATTGGTATAAAAAGTGCTTATTAATAATGTGTGTTAAAGTGCATACTGATGTATTGCTTAATTTAGGTCAGTGTAGTAAGCGATCATTCGCATGTAGTAAGCAATAAGTGCATGTGCGCAAACAGCACCTTGGTGGTTGTTGTCTTGCTAGCCTAAATATTGCTAAAGTGTCAATTAGACACTTTGTTTGTTTTTATGTATTTAATGTGTGTATTCTTTATGTGTTATGTAAATATTAATGTTACATTAGGTCATAAGTGTTGTGGTTTATTTAGATATTACGGTAGGTCTTAACAGTACTAGTTCACTTTTTTCGGCAACAACAACAATGCGAGAGAGCAGCAGCAGCTTAACATTTACCGCAACTTCGGCTCTAACAATTCTGGTGCGCTCTGCACATGTGCATTCAATATCACTTCAAGGTTATTCTCTTTACATATGCCTATATATGTATGTCTTTGCGTATGAATGTCTGTATGTACCTACATATACATACACTACCTTATACCCGCGGTGTTGCTCGCATTTCCTATCTATATTCCTAACCAAATAGTTGAGTCAAACGCCTAATGATTTGTTGTGTAGGGCTGTGACAATGACTTTGAAGCCGATCTTACTAAACAAATAATCTCACTCATTTGACTTTGACCCCCATATCTCGCTCGTGGCGACGGGTGGGCGTAGTCCTTTAAAATATTTTTGAAGTTAGAAGAATAATACTTACATTCAGAAAATAGCGGAAGGAAGCTAAAATGTCCTTACTTAATTCAAGTGAAAACTCTTAAAACAATCATTTCCATTGTTAAAACATAGCGCAACCCTACATTTATCGCATTCTGTTTGCGTAAGTCCCGTGCACTGCGGAAATGTTCACAGCTGTCAGCAAAAATTAAAAAGTCTCAAATTTGGCGGCAAACTTATTACATGTTGGTACTAACAAATATCGACCGACCGATACATTTATGGAAAATCGATCAACAATCTATAATGCGAATGCAGCTGTTCCGATTTACTACAATTATTATGTATTGTGTAGTAAATCAGCCCAGCAACATTCGCATTATATTAACTAAAAATTTACATAAGTAATTAATAAACTTAAATGATTAAAATTAACCAAATTGTAGTACTCCAGTAGTAGCGTGCCAATTACCGTAGATCGATAGCAAAGCATGAGAGACATGGGCAATGTGGCGATTTCAGTCGCACTTATAAGTTTTAAGGCCGAGAGAGCGATTCAAGAGAAAGATTTTTATCTCTTTTGCACTTTCACGTTGTTATGTAGCAGCTGGCGCATACCGATATATATTTAACCATTTTTTCGGCAGTTCCACCTAATTTTATAATAAGAAGGTACTGTAAAAATTGCAGCCATCTAGCTTCTACCGTTTGGGCTGCCCAAATGTCACCAATCAGTCAGTCAGTCAGGTACCTCGCGCCACTGTACCACTCCACTTGCAAACACATATACATATCCATATGCTAATTATTTTATGTGTTGCTTTTATAAGGCACTAAGTCTGCATCCAACCATAAACATACATGCCGTGCAAACTGTTCTGGGAGCACTAAGCAATATACTACTCACGATCCAATGACAGAGTCGACATGGGACATTAACCTTTTCCAAGAGGTGCTTCCTCGGGCTCCAAATGATTCCACAAATCTCCAGTCCAGTTCGGATCCACCAAATCTCTAAATAAAAAGCCAAGTGCTGCTGGGTCTGACCGATGCGGATCTCAATATAATAATTTTATTCTTTTTCTAAACTCGTTCTTATGTCGATTACAGTTTTCATTATAGATAAATTCCCTCACAATTCACAGTTTTCTTTGTATCACTTAGCCTTTGTAAGTAAACAAAACAAATATCAGTTAGCGAATTCAAATGCTAAACTGCCATTACAATTCAATACAATTTCACACTTACTCTTTTCTCAATCAAACAACTAATTCTAACTTAACTCCCGGCCCTAGGCGCAATTCAACTTGGCATTAATTTCGGCGCCAACAAAGGGGGTATTAAATCTGTGCGATTGTATGTAACAGGCAGAAGCCGACATCTCCGACTCTATAAAGTATATATATTCTTGATCACAATAAGTAGCCGAGTCGATTTGGCCCTGCCAGTCCGTCTGTCGGACCGTCCGAATGAACGCGTCGATCTCAGCTACCATCAAGAGCTAGGGACACCAAATTTGGAATGTAGGTTGGTTTCTGCATACCGTCCGCAGCTCAAGCTTGTTTCAGATTTTAGATATCTCCCCCGCTCCTCCGCAAATCGTTAAATACGATTTTTGAAGGATATTTTCTTAATTTACCGCAAAAAAAATCCAGTCAATCAGATCATAAGCACGCAAGTTATTCACGAAAGAAGATTCAGTACACCAGAGCGGGGGGAGGAAACAGCGCAGCCACCAGAAGCGTGCGCTATCGCTTGGTTTAAAAATAGTTTGAATTATTTTACAGGTTTTATAATTTTAAAAACGTTTTGTATACTGTGAAGCACGTCAAAGCGTGGGAGTAATTTTCCACAAAATGCAACATTAGAAAATTTACGCTTTATAAGGCATGTTTATAGCTGTTTTTGAATCGATCTGTCTTCTTATTTATTTATTTACTTATTAATATTTAACGGGTTTAAAAACTAAAGGCAGCAAAAACATTCAGAGATAAAAAAAAAAATTTTCTTATGCACCTATTATTTTTGGTACTTTTTGAACTTTTAAAAAAAGCTTGAGAGTGGGGACAGGTTTGGCTTTCGATTCCGTACATATTTAAGAAATATCAAAAAAAAAACCATCGCCACAATGTGCCCGAACACTATAAAATGTATTATTTTTGGATATAACCTATTTTAATGACGGTATACTTAAATTAAGAAAACAAATAGTTAAGATATTTTAATGAAAACCCCTCCCCTATTCCACAAAACGACCTTTTCTGTGCCACGCCTACTTCTATTATGTCTTAAAAAATTTCTTTCAAGTATTCAAAATATATATTATAAATTTCAGCCCGATATCTAACCTAGTTCAAAAGCTATAGATTTTTGCCACCGTTCGTCTAAGAGTTCTTTACGATTTCTTGGTAATTTGAAAGGTCTAGGCAATGGCCGAATATCCTATAAAAACCTAGGATCACCAGCTGCCACCAAAGAACAGCATTTTGGAACAAATATTACTTGAATTATTACAATAAGCCTTGCAATTTTTTAAATAACGACTGAAAAGATAAATTATAATTATTGGTGATGGGAGCGTTGCACTGCGACCTATGTGCCCCCTTCTGATCCTTAAGCTCACTCATCAGCCCTATTTCCAGCATGAATGCAAGTGTCTTGGTTGGATCTAGAGTACTTATATCGCTTGTCTGAAGGAAAAACCCACCCAGGTGCCTGTTACTTCTTCTGACAAGGGAAGTGCAATCTGATAGTATGTGTGATGAGGTCTCAGCCTCCATTTCACTACTACTACTACATTTCGCTACTTACAATTCCCAGCTTGCTGTGGTTGTTTCTCAGTCTACAGTGCCCTGTTAAAAGGCCAGTGACTATTCTAAGTGAATTCTTCCCCTATGGTATTAGTTGCTTGAATCTTTTCAGATCATAGCTTCCCAAGAGTGACTTGGCCTGTCTTAGACCTGGAGCGCTTCGGTTATCTTCTTCTATCATTAGATGTTCTCGTATTGTGTGTCTTCCAATGCCAAATGCAAAACGGTTCTGGGCCAACAAGAGGTTTTCCTGCTCCTATTTTTGCTAGTTCATCCGCTGCTTCGTTCCCGGGTATATCATTATGCCCTGGGATCCATCTGTGGGCAAGCCGATTGCAAAGATGAACTTCGAAGTGACGCTCGAAAAGTAGTTGGGCAGTCAACAACCGTTCCTCGGTTGTGTAAGTAGGTGGAGTTCTCTTTTCAATCTATCAGCGTCTTCCCTACTAATACCACACTTTGCCCACTCCTATGGATAATATTCTGAGAAGGGTTGCCTTTCGTTGGAGCTCAATCGTGTGATGGAGTGGAGTGAGCTCCATTATGACTTCTAGGGCCGTTGTCGGACATGTGCATTTCTCCCGTCAAACAGACGCAGGACCATCTCACAAGTTCTTTAGCCCGTAATAATAATTTTAAAAAATCAAAAGAAAATAAAAAAGTAAATATTGTTTCCCATTATTAAAAGATATAGATCGACTAAGGATCGAACCTGCAAAAAGCCTTTTACCAAATAAGCACTCGATCCACGGAAACCGCATCATGAATGGTAGCGCCCGCAAAGTTAAGCTATGTGCATATAATAGGGGCATGTGTTGTTCGCTTGGCTGCTGTTTTCCCGATTGCTGAAAAGAATTGAAATTGCCATGCGCTGTTACAATTTTTCATTGCTCACGCATACTAAGAAGCAAGCGCATGTACGTACTTGAACACATACACAGAAATGAAATGAGTGCGCAAGCGACATAAGCTGTGCTCATCGTTCTGGTGTCGATCCAAGACTAAATATTTGTTCAGTGCCGGGGCGCTATTAGTTCGGCTTTTTTGCCGAAGTGGGGCGCCATGGTCACCAAAGCATCTGGGTTAAGAAAAATGCTACTTCGACTTATCTATGTATTCAGTAATTAATGGCTATATCTTATAGCTCGTCGTTATTGTTTCGGTACCAGCAGAGCGAGATTGAATCGCCTGTCCAAACTGTTAAATAAATAAAAATGTGTCATTTATTTATCATAATTGGCGCAAATTTAAAGAATCATTTTATTAATCGATTATTTTCATAGTCTTCGATTATTTGCGATTAATAATCGCTCGGCTTAAATTCATCATGTGATTCAATAATCGATTAATGCATTTTTTTTTGCCATCACTACTTTTGTGCGTATCTGTGTATGTGTGAGTGTACAAAGATGTGTTTGGAAGCTGTAGACCTGTAGACCTAAAGGGTATACTCGACTAAAGCATTCTTACTTGTTTAAACTACAATTAAGGTGAACATAAAAATCATAAGTAATCAAATTTTAAACTTACTTGTATGAATATTTGCTAAGTAGATAATCAAAGGTGTATCATTAATAGATGTTAAAACAACGTTGCCTATATTGTTCAAAGGAAGTGACTGTTTTATACCAATGGATTGAACCCATTCAGAAGTTTGTGTGTTGAATATATCCAGATGAGTCTCCGAGAATACCAATAAATGACCATCGGAATATGCTACAAAAAATAAACAAACGGTTACTCGGTTATTCACAAATTTAATTTATTTAATATTTGACTTATTTACTCCTTTTGTCAACCGTAAAAAATACACAAAAATAACGTATCACAATTGGCCCTCCCGTGGGGGTAGGAAACTAAATAGTTAATTCATCCAAATGCTTAATGATTTGCTGTGTAGGGCTATGGCAATGACTTTGAAGCCAATCTAACTAAGCAAATAATCTCACTCATTTGAATTATAATAATAATAATAATGTTAATTTGTACTTAATCTGCCTATCAGCATTGACATTCTATTAACTAAAAAGGTACATAATTAATTATAAAACTTAAATGATTACAATTAACCAAATCGTAGTATAACAAAAATAATGGACTCCAGCAGCAGCGCGCCACCTACCGTAGATCGATAGCAAAGCATAGGCAGAAGCTGAGAGACAAAACCAATATGTCAATTTCATTCGCACTTTAAGTTTTAGGGCCGAGAGAGCGATAAATCAAGAGATTTATACTAAACGGATTATTCACATTTTATTTTAAACTATTATTAACAAATTCAAATTTGTGCGGTTATATATATAACACTCTAGTAAATGTTTGATATTTTCCAACACAAAGACAAACAAGTAAGAACGTTGCAGTCGGATGTACCCGACTGCAGAATACTATGTTTCCAGTCCTATATAATTCGGTTATTTGTGGCTTCGGAAAGAGACGCGAAAAAAACAGTAGTCTGTATGCCAAATTTTGTGACTCTACCTGTACAGGTGTGGGAGATATAGATTTTGCTCCTTTGTGGGGGAGGGGGTGGGGGGGTCAAAAATTGTAGATGCAGATTTTACCAGGGGATCAACATTAGTATGTATACCAAATTTTGTGACTACCTGTACAGGTGTGGGAGATATAGAATTTTCTCATTTGTGAGAGAGGGGATGGGGGAATCAAAATTTTTTGATGCAGATTTGTCCAGAAGGTACATTAGACTGTATGCCAAATTTGGTGACTCTATATCTGAAACTGTAGGAGATATACCCCTTGAAAAACATGTTTTTGGGATATCATATGCCGATTTGTGGGGATGGGGAGTCAAAATTTTTTTGATGCAGATCTGTCAGGAATCTCATTAGTCTGTATGCTAAATTTTGTGACTATAGCTTTAAAAATGTGGAAGATACAGGTTTTCCCCAAATTGGTGGGAGGGGGTGGTGGTGGGGGCCGATCTCGATCTCTCTTTAAGTTTTCTTCCGCAGACAAGAATTTGCATTCTAATTTTGAGACACGTCGTTAAAGACCAAAGTCAGACATTTTGACCCAGTCTATTTATTTTATAACATTTTTACAGATTAAGTACAATTTTTATTCATTTTATGGTACAGGGAGTATCAAGTAAGAATGCTCTTGTCGAGTATACCCGACCACGAAACTCCCTGTACCCATGTTATCCCTTTATACAGAGCAAATCGTAGTTGTCGCATTCACGTTTCCAAGCAGACAGACTACTCACACTATAGGTGTTAGTGTGACAGTTGTGATACCCAACTGGAGATACTTATTTGTCTATGGTGGCTATTTAAATTTTCTTAATTTATTGCTTAGTGCAATCAAAACTAATTATATGACTTTACAAATTAATTGAATTAAACTAAAGTTATATTGTATAGAATGTGTTATAAAACTTACTTATATAAGTGGGGAAAGCCGGATACATTATTTCTCTATCGCGAGATTTTCTTCCTTGTAAGTCGACATATATTGCTAGGGTTTGAAATACTAATAAGTATTCTCCAAAGGTACCACCGGTAGGGCAAAGTATTTCAATTACTCGAACTGCATCAACTCCAGAATAATTCAAAAACGCGCATAGCTGATTTTCAGGATGCACTAAAGCTGAAAAGAAAATAAACGTTTTTGTTAATAACCAAGAAGGGAAAGCTGTGTCACTAAAAAGATATACATTTTTTGACCTTATTTACTAGATAGTACATATAGATTCTTATTTGTAATGGTTCGCCTTTTACCTTCCCGCAACACGAGCACCCACATGTGCATTGTCCAATTTTACCTAGACCGTTTTCAAGTGATCTGGGCAAGCGAGGATTGCATGAATGTGCACAATTTATGACTGGGTTTTGGGTTGTTTATTTTTTATTTTTACTCCCTGTTCCCATAAAATGGGTAAAAATGGGGTACTACATCTGTGCAAATGTATGTAACAGGCAGAAGGAGACATAAAAAGTATATATATTCTTGATCAGTATCAAAAGAGATTTCGATTTGGCCATGTCCGTCTGTCTGTCCGCACAGCTACCACCTAAAAAGCCTCGCTTGCGCTGTCGCTTTTGCCGCCTGTGTGTGTGCGTCTTTGTGTATGTGTGTGTGTACAAAACGTGTGCAAAACGGTTTTTATCGAATAGCGGGAGAATGGGGGGAATATCTTGGATCCAAAATAAACTTGACCTGCGCTCGCTATACACGATTTCAAATTTGGTGTCTCTAGCTCTTAAAGTTGCTTAGATCCTTGCGTTGACGGACAGACGGACATGGCCAAATCGGAATCTCGTTTGATACTGATCAAGAATATATATGCTTTATAGGGTCGGAGATGTCTCCTTCTGCCTGTTACATCCATTTGCACAGATTTAGTACCCCCTTGCATGCACAAAGTATCAATCTGGCCACTCGCTATTGTCTGTGCGTGTTACACATGAGTTCGTATGTATGTACATATCACTCCGTTTTAAGACTCAGAATAAAGCGCATCATTTTGTATTGAAAAGACAATTTATAATTTCCATTGCGTAATCCAGTACTTCTTTTCTGTTCTTAATACGCTGTTGCACTGTTGTGTGCCCATTGCTTTGAACAGGTTATGGGACCAGTCAAATAAGAATAGTAAAGCGTGGGCGCGCTTATTAAAATAGAGCCGCTGTGTGCGGAGAACTATGGCACGTGCAAATTGCAAATGCCGTATTAGTGAAAAACGAACTATGGCAGTATGTTGATGGAACGAAAATGTGTCCAGCAGATGCGGCGGATCGAGCCGTATGGAAAACATACGACGAGAAAGCGCGCGCGGACATTTTATTGTCAATAAGCCCATAGAGTTGGGTGTGATTGAGGACTGTGATTCGGCGCAAAAATATTGGTTGAAATTGTGAGAGACATTTCAATCAAAGGGGCCAGTGCGGAAAGCAAGCCTACTAAAGCGAGTGGCATTATCGCGTATGAATGAAGGTTGTGTTGCGCGGCAACACGCGAGTGATTTTTTTGATGCTGTGAAAAAATTAAAATAAATAGGTGTCGCGATTGGCAACGATTTGCTAGTGATTTTGTTGTTGTACAGTTTGCCTGACTCTTACGAAATGTTACGATGCGCGATGGAAGCACGAGATGATTTACCACATCCCGATGTGCTTCGTGTTAAAATTCTGGAAGAATAGGACGCGCGTACGGCAAAAGGAAATCGCCAAGAACAAAACGCCATACATGTTAATAGTCGGAAAGACAATAGAGAACGAAATAATAAAGTGTGGACAATTGCGACACGCATTAGAGATGGCAATTTCTGCAGATGAGAAAATCGTTCGTACTGAATGGACGTGTTTAAGAGAGCTCCTAAAATTTTATAAATGTCAAATTTTTCCAAATGTTTATGACGAAATTTTATATAAATTGTCTTCTCTCAGCCGACCAATACGTCAATAACTTCTAACTTTTTCCTGGATTTGGTGTGGACTTTCTCTATTCGACTGCCCCCCTCGGGGGTATCTCACTGGTTTCACGAGCACGCAGAATGAAACAACGGATAACTCATCAAACAGGTCCTCCAAGGATAGGATCACATCTTTGACAAAGTCTACTAAGGCAACTACCCTGTTGGCTTCTAAACAGGCCAAAGCCTCTCGCTTTGATTTGGGGATGCCTCAAGTTGATCTTCCTCCATTTAACTCTGGGTCAGAAGGAGAAGCTCTTTTATCGTCAGACTCTGACACGTTATCAACTGTATCCACTATCTCCCCGTGTTCTATTGAGGCTAGCGAGTGATAAAAGATATCTAAGATGTCCTCTGCCAGTATTGCTATGGTTCCTAAATCCCCTGTGCCTGACTGGGTCAGTCAATCCGCTGCGGATCTTGAGCGCACTAATAAGCTCATATTAGTATTTATGATAACACCCTGTGCCCCACAGCAGATGTTCCTGCTGTTTTAACCACGTGGGTACCAGGCACGACTGGCCAAGATGCTGGAAAACGTGGAAATTTGGCAGAAAGCCTCCTTCTCCTCCTGGTAGCATCCCCAAGTGGCAAAAAATTGCCCCTCTTGCTTATGCTGGGCATGGCAACAGTTTTGCTCTGCTACTGTCAGAGGAAAACGATGATTTGGATGTGGATTCGCTTGAAACTACTGCGGCCAACGCTGCTCTGCTACTTTCCTTTGGACACAGTTCTTCTTCCAGGCTCACCGTTGAGGATGGTGATTCCTATCGCAAAATCCAGGAGCTCCTTCAGAACCAACAACATTCCTTATAACTCTTGGCAACAAAAAGGAGCGTTCGTTTACGGTGGTTGTCCGTGGATTGCATTCGGAAACTGACAAGTCGGACATTGCTGACAACCTTACTGCCATAAGGTTCGAAATATCCACAATGAACAAGAACTTCCGGTAAAAAACTCTATCTATTATTTATCGAGCTCGAACCTGCCGTGAACAATAAGACAATATATGATGTCAAGATAATCAACCACCAAGTTGTCACGTTTAAGCCGCCCAACAGACGTGAGGACGTTCCTAGATGCTTCCGGTCTTACTGCTCGAATTCAGTTAAATGTGCTAAATGTTGTGGAAATCACGACGCTAAGGAGGAAGGCATATGTGATGCGGTCACCAAAGAACTCTACTCTCCATAAACTGTGGCTCTAATCATGCTGCAAGCTGGGGGTCCTGCTTACCACGAAGCTGTTATTAGTCGCAAAGGTAGCGCATCTCCCAGAACAGTCCCCCCTACGGCGCCCAGCCCAGTCTCCCATGCAACGTACTAATGTCTGGAATCTTTCAAACCAGATCACCCTGCTCAGGGTCTAAGTCGTCATCAGCAGCAGACTGATCGCGCTGGCTTCTCGGCCATTCCCGAGCAAGACCCTTCTCAATGGCCTAGTTTGAGTAGCCCTGTGGTGTCAAGAGCTCCCAGCCGCCCTCTGTCTACTGCTATTTCTCGCCATGATGTCATTAGCGCTCAGGACCGACTGCTATACAAGATACTCAGCCTGCAAGCCGCCTAGCAAAAGGATGCGCAATCCCAATCCTCTTCCATGGATAAACTCGACTGGGTCAGATGATGACATTACTAATGCAGGTTATAAACACGCTTATGGGTTTTCTGCCTGGCCATCTTGCACCATCTCTCCCTCAACCTGCAGCCCTGTCTGCTTTTTTGCTCGTTCTCAAGTCCATCATGACTAGTTTTGGAGTCAACATTGCCCTTTGGAACGCCAACGGCCTTAACGCTAAAGCGCGTGAGCTGGAGCTATTCCTCCAAACGAACGAAACGACGTTATGCTTATCAGCGAGACCCACTTTAATAGCCGAACTTCCGATTATTTGGATACGACCTACTGCTCACAAATCATCTCGCCGACCGCCTGCGTGAAGGAGCAGGCATTTTGATTCGCTCTAACAATACTTACAGCCTTCACTACACAAATGAACTCACCCATTTACAATCGGTTGCTCGGCCGTCTTCTTGGATATGAAGCAGGCGTTCGACCGAGTCTGGCACGAGGGCGTTTTGTTTAAGCTGACTCCGTTTCTCTCACCAGATTTACTCCTCATTCTAAGATTATTCTTACTTGGACGAACGTTCTTCGTAGATGTACGGGTTTCTAAGTCGTCTATTAAGTCGATTTGCGCTGGAGTCCCCCAGAGTAGCGTGTTGAGTCCTGTGCTGTACACGATTTACACCTCAGATCTTCCGTTTCCAAGTTGCCATCGTACTTTGACTGCCACCTATGATACGGCCTTGCTCTCTACCATCTCGTGCAGGAGAAATGCTTAGGCCATGTTGCAGGAATTCCTGAATGAGTACGAGTGCTGCGCCTCGCGCTGAAACATTTCCATAAACACGCTAAATATCTGGCAGTTACCTTGGACCGTCGGCTTCTTTGGAGGTCGCATATTCTTCGTGCCTGTGCTACGGTGCGTGAAAAGGCTAAGCGGATGGACTGGCTACTTAGGCCTGGGAGTGGACCTTCTCTCGCTGCCAAAATCCGCCTCTTTAGGGCCATCATTATGCTCACTCTAAATTGGGGCATTAACCTTTGGGGCACGGCCTGTAACAGATCAATCCAACAGATCGAGTCATGCCAAAGCAAAATTCTCCGAAGAATTGTGGACATTATTACGTGCGCGATAACACTATATACAACCTTGGAGTATTGCCAGTATGCTCTACAATCAGCAATTTCGGTGATAGATACAGAGGCAGGCTTCTGGCCCACACTAACTCCTTGGCTACTCGCCTAGCAAGGCCATTTAGAAGCAAAAGGCGTGTCCGATTCTATCCTTCGGATAACTCGATTTATGGCAGGACGCTTGCAGGAAGGCTATTGAAGATTAGCTATTATCTGTACCCACTGGTAAAGGCTTGCCTTCATATTAATAATCACTTTACTGTCTACTGTAAGTTTATGTCCTCCACTGCTCCGTAACATTCATTAACATTATGAAAGGAGTTTACTACGAAATTTAATAAATATATATAAGCTTGTCAAAAAAACAAAAAAAAGAGAAAATCGGCTTGTGACGTCTCGATAGTAGTTGCATGTCACATATGAGCTCAAATGCGAGTATGTTCGACCATATCGCAACAGTTGATAAGCATTTGCATTTAGCGAATAGGAATACCATATAGATTAACGGTGTCGGTGAAATTAAAATCACGGTTAAAACAAGCAGCAAAAGACGGACATAGCATTGAAAAAGGTGTTCTATGTGTCTGAGAAGTGCAATGTCTGTCTCCAAAACCACAGACAATGACTTTGAGGTTATTTTTCGGGAAAATTAAGCTGTCATTATGAAAAATAATGATGTCTGATATGTGGCATTATCACATGGGTCATTGATGAATGAATGAATTAATAATGGGTCATTAATGAAACTGATTTACAGTGTATGGCTAAAAGTGGTAAGGCCACGGTATCAAAATAAGTGATAGAGACATATTATCAAAATGTGAAATTCGCATAAGCGAAAAGCAAACTGCAAGATGCTACAAGAGCGCAAAGGCCAAGCGTACGTCTGGCTTACTGGAAAAAGTACACAGCGACGTATTCACCCAATGAGAACGCAATCTATGGCAGGTAGCAGATATATGTAACTTTTATCGATGTTTACTTTCTCAAACAGAAGTCGGATGTGCTAGATAATTTCAAGGCGTATAAAGCTACAGCAGAAAAATTTACGGGTAAGAAGATAAAAGTATTACAGTCGGACAATGGTACCGAGTACTGCAACAAAGAATTTGAAAACTAGATGAGGACGAACGGAATTCAGAGACGGCTGACAACTCCACATACGCCGCAGCAAAATGGGTTAGCTGAGCGGCAGAATTGTACCCTGGTCGAAATGGCACGCTGTATGATGAAGCAATCTGGTGCCCCGCCATTTCTTCGGGCGGAAGCAATGAACACAGCGTGTTACATCAGAAACAGTTGTGTAACACGAGGTCTATCCCGTGAGATTCCTCACACCTACTGGATGAAGAAAATTCCAAAAGTGGCATATTTGCGCGTATTCGGTAAGACGGCATATGCACTATCAAGGGCTCAAATAAAGGCAAATTCGAGTCGAGATCTGAGACGTGCATCTTGGTCGGCTACTCAACGGCATCGAAAGCATATCGATTATATTTGCCGGAAAAGCGCAAGGTTATATTAAGCAAAGATGTCAAGTTATTGAATGTTCCAGGTTTCAAGAGCGAATATGCTGAGTTCTACGACTGCGACAAGAACACAGATGGAGGCATCGACATTAACCCCGTAAGTAAACCAAAGAGGTCTTCAAGCAGCTCAAGCGAACTGTTTGAAGAATGCGAAATGGCATTCATGGCTGCGTCAGATGATCCAGCAACGTATAGAGAAGTGATAAACTGCGAGGCTTGAACTGGTATGGAGCAATCACGAATTTCTCGCGCAGGCACACAACAACACCTGGCAGATCGTGGAGTGCCCAAAAGACCGAAAAGTTATCGGTGGAGCCATCGACTTTTGTACGATATACCATTATTTCTTACAATTGACGATGGCACCACGTCCGGCAAGAAGAATATGCGATTGGTTGCCAAAGGATACGCACAGAAACCCGGAGAGGATTTCCATGAGAAGTATTCCCCTGTAGCACGATCTACGTCAGCAAAGCTTGACATGGAAGTGCATCAGATGGACGTAGTCACAGCCTACCTAAACGTCGAGCACGAACACAGAGTATACCGGAGGGCTTTGACAATTTCATGAAAAAGTTGGAATCAGGCACAACGATTAGAACGAAGCAGAATCCACCTCGTGTGGAACACTCGCAAGCAGCAGTAAAATGGCGTAAGGCGTCAACATCATTGAAAAATCCTGTGTATCTGCTTAGGAAGGCGCGAAGACGGATTGCGCCAATCTGGCTTGCGTTGGTATTATGAGCTGACCACGAAGCTGCAAGAACCTGGATTAGAGCCCACAAAGCAAGACCCGTGCCTATTCATCAAGCGGCAGGGGAAGAAATTCGCCTCGCTGTTAGCGTCAAATCATCCGGATTGGTTACAACAGAGCAAAGAAGTTCTCGAAAGAGCAATTGAGATGAAAGATTTGGGCCCAGTGAAGACTTGTCCGGGCATTAAATTGGTTAAAGGCTTTGGTTTCCATCCGCGCACAAAACATATCGATGTCAGCCACCACTTTGTCCAGCAGAAGCATTAGAGTGGTGATATACAAGTCGAGTGCATGCACACGTAACGAATGCCCGCAGACGTCCTGACGAAGGGTCTTAGCAACTCCAAGCATCATTGTTGCATCGGGTCCTTAGGCATCACAAATATTCAGAAAAAACAAGTAAGAATGCTATAGTCGAGTATGCCCGACTACGAAACTCCCTGTACCCAGGTCAAATATTTCCGATCGCCTCTTCGTTAACTTACACATACATACACAGATACGCACACGCACGAGCCACAGCGCAAGCCAGGCATTTTAAGTTGTGACTGTGCTTCTTCTTCCCCTTGCTGCAGCACTGAATCTTCTTTCGTGAATAACTTAGGTGTTTATTATCCGATCGACTTGAAATTTGGACAGTAGATTAAGAGGGACTAAAGTATTGGACATGCCAAATCTTAAAGCTATATCTTGAAAATTGTAACTGTAAAACGGTTTTTATCGAATAGCGGGGGAACGGGGGAGATATCTCAAATCTAAAATAAACTTGACCTGCTCCCGCTATACACGAACCTACATTCCAAATTTGGTGTCTCTAGCTCTTATAGTTGCTGAGATCCTTGCGTTCATACATACGGACAGACAGACGGACAGACGGACAGACGGACAGACGGACAGACAGACGGACATGGCCAAATCGAAATCTCTTTTGATACTGATCAAGAATATATATATCTTATAGGGTCGGAGATGTCCTCCTTCTGCCTGTTACATACTTTTGCACAAATCCAATACCCCCTTTTACCCATTTTATGGGTACAGAAAAAAACAAGAAAGAACGGCTATCCTCGGCTGCCGAAGCTATATACCCTAGCAAAACAAAACTTAATTTTTGTCTATGGGGGCCATGTGTTCCGATTTTGATTAAATTATAGGAAACTATAGAACTATAGGTTGAAGTATTATTAAACTCTCACTAAGTTCGGATGAAATATTTGTAGACACAAAAAGTTTAATATAGTGATATAGTGGTCTGCTTTTGACCAAATTTGGCCACACTGTATAAGCTCTCTAAAGACTCGGCTTGGAAGAGTTTGGTAAGGATACATTAATATACAAAAAAGTTTTTCATACAAAAACATATTTGTCGATCGATCATTCCTATTGCAGCTACAAATATGTAACAGTGGTCCGATCCATCCGGTTTTGACATATGTACTGCCTGCAGCAAAAAGAAGGGTCTGTGACAAGTTTCATTACGATAGCTTTAAAACTTAGAGGCTACTCATGCTAATTCAGAATATATATACTTTGTTGGGACGGAAATGTCTCCTTCAGTCCATTACACATTTCGAGACAAAATTATAATACCCTGCTAGGGTATTAAGAAAGATTGCTACTTTGAGAGGGCGTATTGAAATGTAACCCGTATTAATATGCATGCACAAAGTACCAATCTGGCAACTCGATATTGTCTATGCGTTTTGCACATGACTTCGTATGTATGTATGTACACATCACTCCGTGTTAAGTCTCCAAATGTAGCGCATCATTGAATAAAGACAATTTATAATTTCCATTGTGTAATCCAGTACTTCTTTTCTGTTCTAAATACGCTGTTACACTGTTACCCAATGTACCCAATGCTTTCAACACTATATAGTGTACAGTTACTGGGACCCATACTTTGTTCGAAATAGTTTGTCAAAAGAAAATGTATGTGCCGTATTGGTTTATTAAATAGGTATCAATAAAGATAAAATCTCAGAAAAGGGCACGTTTTCAATTCTTTCACAACTTTACTCTAATTATTGCTAGTTGGGCTATTTGAATTACTTATCTCGCGCGTCTTACGATATTCAGCTAAGTTTCTAACCCCACTCGATATCACAAGAAATTACAACCTAACGAGCGTTTAAAAGCCATGTCAATGAGAGTTGGGATAGCAGAGGAAGAGCCTTTCACTAGCTGCCTTAGCTTCCGTCGATCTTTTCCTTTGAGGCAGCTGAGCAGAGCAGACGCTAATATTAGAGCGAACTCAGACTTGGACTTGGTAAATATTTGTAAGAGTGTCTTTACACTACAGTTGCATTTAGCATTTTCGAGAAATGCTAAAAAAATGCTAAAAAATGCTACCAAAATGTGAACATTTTACTTGTTGTTTTTGTTGTTGTACACCATGTTAAAATGCTGCATTTCTGTAAAATGCAACATTTTTCACACAGTTGCTCGAGCGATTGTTAAGGTTGGCACACTTTACAGGCAGTTTTTTAACAGCAGCTGATACAGCAGACACAGCAAACAGCTGCTCAAAATGCGAAATGCGTAGTGTAAAGCCACATTTGGCATTTTGCGTCGAAAATGCTAAATGCAACTCGTAGTGTAAGATACTATAAAACTAATCTAAGGATATTTTTGCCAACAAGCCAACGACAACACCTTTTCTTAGTTTGCTATAATTTCCACTCAAATCTCTGCACGATAAGGTAATTATGGGGACAGAAATTTGCTGAAGAAAAAAATAAGTCCAATACTTCATACTTTCAAGTGTGGAAGTCACACATCAAGGAAATTATTATCTCCCAAATGAAAATCTGTTTGCAACAGATAAATTTGGAAAGTGAGCTTTGCTTAATTGCAGCCAACGTTTCATTTAAGCTGCGTGTATTTATCGATCAACCGGATGTAATTACTCTTTGATAAGAGAATGTTCGGTAAGAGTAATAAATTTTTATTACATTGCATTGGTTTTTCTTTTTTTCTCGTTTCCCTAGCCTGCTGAAGCGGCGAGAAAACTAGAGAACTCTGCTTGGATAACTTCGGGTATTATCTTCCCCGCTCCAGTTCTCAACGCTGCTGCGTTGCGAGTAAAGACCCCAAATATTTGTGTGTGCTAAAACTTCTATAGACAGCACAAACGAAATAAAAACCCGAAACAGTGACTTAAACAAGCAAAACCAAATTTTAAAAAATTATAAACAATTAAAAGCATACATTAATAGTTAAAGTTGCAGGTAGTTGTAGAAAAACGAAAGTAATTTAAATTAGGATTAGTAAAATTGTTAGTGCTAAAAAAAAAAATAATAGTTGAACATGTGTTTGTCGATCGCCTCAAAACACGAAACGAAAAAGCCAAAACGAAATTAAATTTGGTTATATATGTGCCCGTCGATCCTAAGTGAAAACCAGTGTTTAATAAACTGCAAAAAGTTTAATTTCTGTTGCTTTTGCTTCTGCTTATGCTTCTAACAAAAACGAAAGTGGCACTCAAAGTAAAAGCTGAAAGCAGCAGCAGCAGTCGCCTTTTCATACTATGTTCCCGAAGGGAAAATAGTATATTGGGTTTGCAAAATGTCCGTCTGTCCGTATGAACGCAATTTGTTTGCCTTTATCTTAAAGCTAGAGCAACCAAACTTGGTACACATGTTGGTGTATACCCTCCATTTATGAAGTGTCGAGATCGCCCCCAGACTAATGTTGACCACCTGGACAAATCTGTATCAAAAATTTTTGGACCCCCCACCCCCTCCACACAAAGGATCATTATCTATATCTCCCACACCTGTGCAGTTTTTTTCGCGTCTCTTTCTGAACACACAAATAACCAAATTATATAGGACTGGGAACATAGTATTCTGCAGTCGGGTGCGTCCGACTGCAACGTTCTTACTTGTTTTCCCTTCGGACTGCTGTGTTTATAGAGTATTATTAATATAATATATAAAGGAATCGGGATCTATTTTTTTATATAGTATACGTATGCGTGGTCAGATGAAGTCAACTCTTGAACCTTTACATGAACCTTGGTTATCGTTAATTTCAATTGTACCTTCCATTATGGAAGCCCAAATAACTTCCAATATGACTTACTACATATTTGGTGGAATAAAGTGGGCAGAGGACAAGGTGTTCGTAACAACTACAACTCTGTATGTTTAGTTTCTAAACATTTTGCGTCCATGTTGAAATTATAGATAAGGAAGTCACTATTGATTGGGCTGTGATGGTGTTTCCATATCTTTCAAAGGGTATAGGAATCAGTTTATACACGTTGGAGGATTCCTGATTAAATAATGGAATCTCTGCGTATAGCATTAGTTTTCTATCCACAATGATGGCTTGTAAACTCATAAGATTGTAGATGTCTCTGATTTCTGTTCCAGATGTTCCTGGTATCGTGTTTTATTTGTGTAGGTTTAAGTAATTGTGAATTTACTCGACCATGGCTTAAATCGATGAGTAAATTTGTGATTGATGCTTGTGTTTTCTCACAGTTTTCTATAAGCTGGGTTATTTGTGATAGTACGATTTGATACGATACCGCCATCTTATTTACATGCTGGTTTTCTTTAATTTCGTACTGTAGCCGTTGTATAGCGTTATCTATTTCTTTGAACTAGCTGTTCATATCCTCCGTGGTTTTTGTTAACATGTTCAGTGTGGAGTCAATCAGTGATGTTTGTTTTTTGTAGAATTTCTGTAATTCTATTGTTTATTTTTGAATATGAATTCATTGTTTGCTAGGAGTTGATTATATCGGTTCTTCATAGTCGTTGCTCCTTCAAACCAATACCATTGTACAAGTGCTTTGCAGTTAATTGTTAATTCTTCAATATATTTCCCGATTTGGTTTAGTTCTGTTTCGCATATGTCTAACTTGTAACAAATGTTGATCCATTTTGAAGACACGATATCCACTAAGCCCAAATTATCTATTATATTCTGGACGTTGATGTACTAACGAACAGTACATACAAGTGGCCCAACGACACCAAGTACTGGCTTGTTAACGCGCGGACCCAAGCATAAATGCAACCCACCTTCCGCCCAACCGACCGAGGGGCACGCCGCATAACGTACGGTAGCGAAAGATCGCGGACATGCAAATACAACAATAACATTATACACAAGTTCCTAAGGATTACATAAATAACGTAAGAGTAAAGTTTTAAGTGTAGAAATTGAAGTAGCATTACTTATTAGATGGAAAAAATTTTTATAGTTAGAGCATAAGATTCGAAAGGGGTTATGAATAGCATAATTAGAACTACAAGTTTGAAGAGAAAGTGGAAGAAAGTTTCTAGAACATCTGATCGGAACAGCAAAACTAATTTGGCTGATTAATTCAGAAGAATCAATTTCCCCATTAATTAGTTTGTGTAAGAAAATTACACCCAGTTCTACGATTAGAAAGAGAAGGAGAAAGTCTACTACGATAAGAAGGCAAGCGAGTATTAGTATTCCAGTTAAGACCCCGGAGTGCAAAGAGCAGAAATTGTTTTTGTACCGATTCTAATCTATCCTGATGAACCTTGTATTGGGGACACCAAATACAAGAACCATATTCAAGAATAGGTCGCACAAGAGAAGTATAAATAGTTTTAGTAATGTTGGGATCGTTAAATTCCTTCGACCAACGCTTAATGAAACCCAGGACACCAAAGGCACGATTAGCGGTGGAAAAGATATGCTTGTCAAACTTAAGCTTGGGATCTAAAAGGATACCCAAATCATCAACCGACTCAATTCGAGCAAGCGGCTTACCATTAAGAATATAATTATTAAGAAAGGGCATTCGCCTGTAAAAGGACATTACGTTTCACTTACCGCAATTAAGATTTAATACATTTACCCGACACCAGGCTTGAAAACTGTCAAGATCAGTTTGCAACCTTTGACCGCATAAGAAATCAGTAGATGACAGACAAATTTTAACATCATCGGCATACATCGGCACACGGGAGTGATTTACAACAGAAGGAAGGTCATTTATGAACAGAGTATATAATAAGGGGCCAAGATGACTTCCTTGTGGAACTCCGGAAGTAACGTGAACAGACCTAGAAACTAAGCCTTTGAAATACTCTTTTTGGGTTCTAAGAGTTAAATAGTTGGAGATCCAAAGAATTAAGTTATTTGGAAATCCCAGAAGGTGAAGTTTATGAAGTAAGAGAGAATGATTAACAGAGTCAAAGGCCTTACAGAAATCAGTGTAAATCACGTCTGTTTGCTTTTTAGATTGAAATCCCTTGATGACAAATGAAGTGAATTCCAATAGGTCAGTGGTAGTAGATCTATATTTCACAAACCCATGCTGGCAGGGTGAAATTATAGATCTACATAAATGTTGAAGTTGAGAAGTTATTAATTTCTCAAAAATCTTAGGAATAGCAGACAACTTAGAAATAATAGTTCTCAACATTAGACTTGTTTCCTTTTATATGGAGAGGAATAATAAATGATTCTTTCCAAATGTTGGGGAAAGAGCACAACTCCACGGACAGTTTAAAAATAAAAATAGTGGCTTTAAAATACCTTCAGCACAGTACCTAGGCACACAGCTTGGTACTACATCAGGTCCCGGTGAAAATACGGGCTTAATGGCCTTTAAATCACGTAGAAGCGAACTTTCAGTTATTAAAGGTCCAAAAATGCAATTGGAGTTATTTACATGATAAGGATAAGGCGAAACCATATGATAAGGTTGTGAACTATAAGTCGTTTGAAAATCGTGCTATTTTCTAGTGGTGTCACTTTGTTTATGCTTGCTTGCTTTTTGCCTGCTTCTGATGATGATACTTGCCGTATCATTGATAATATTAGGAGACAATTTAATATAACTGCTGGTTTGACCGATCTTGTCTCTCGCCTTGGTTTATCGTCATCCAATTCTGATTTCACTTCAGCTTCCCAAAATGGAAACTTGTCGGCGGGATAAAATGCCATTTTATTTTTTCCTCTGTTAGCAATAGATATACTATTTTGTTGTAAGGCTTGTGTCAATTCCGTATTTAGTTTCTTCTCTGCTCTAACGAAGTTCGTACCGTTGTCCGAGTACAAAAGGCTGGCATCTCCCTTGTATTGCTGTGAATCGCTTGTATGCTGAACTGATTTCTTTTCGCTCGCCATTACTAAGAAAATTCTTTTTCTTTTCTGAATTAATTTCTTGTCGCTCGCTGTTACTAATATAATTCATGTTATTTAACGAACTGATTTCTTTTCGCTCGTCGTAAGACTCTCCAGCTGTGGTCGCTGTATGCTTCCACTGTAGCCAGTCTGCAGGTTCTCCTGATTGCAGCCGCGGTACTATGTTTAAATTTAGCCTCTGCGAATGTTTGTTTTAGTTTCGTAGCTCAAGTTCCCACGTCGTTTTCACACTCGTTCAACACCGTTTTTACGGTGCTCCAACGCTACTATCGATCGTTTCGACGCTAGTCGTAGTTTTCTTTTAGCCGCGGTAAGACGCTCCAGTAGCCTTCGCTGACACTTGAAGATGCTAGCTGTGGTTGGTTTTCAAGTGGCCTGGGCGAGCGGCATGTATATTCTGGTTGCACTACTTGAGGGTCACGAGGGTTGTATGTTTAGTTTCTAAACAAAATTATTAAACTTATTATTTAAACTTAAATTTCCAAAATTATTATTTTCATTTTCTTTTTATTGTTCGAATTATTAAACAATTTTTAAACAAGAAATGTTATTAAACTCATTTGGCTCTCCGAGTAGATGACGCTGTCTTAGGAGTCTTATTAAAATAGTTTTTGACATAAATAGTAAAATTTCTTACATATTCGTTCTGAGTCGGCATATTTCTCGCAGAGCAGTATGAAATGCGATGTTTCATGCTGCCGGATCCAAAACAGGCTCGGCGCTTTCGTACAGGCTTGCGGCACTGATGTGCAAAGTGTCCCAACGAATTGCAGTTGAAGTATCGTGTCGTTGTGTTATCTGCCTTTTTAGGCAGCATAATTTTTTAAATAGCTTCCAACCGATGATGTGGGACCTGTAGCACTGCATATGCGTTGTCATTTGTCGTCGGGGCCCTCTATGCTGTCGATCAGTTCGTCGATATCAATTCGAATGCGCGACGCCAGGGTTGTTTCGGCATTGAAGTATGTTGTAAACTCCTCAGCATGTATCCACACTAGGGTCTCAAAACTGCGCCGTAGTAGTCTTTTCTTCTCCTTGCCGTGAAATGTGGTCTCCATGATACGCAACAAGTGGTGAACCGGCATAGTCATGGGCACACTCTCCGAATGCAACCAGATTAGAGCCTATTCCTTCAATTTGACTATCAGTAGCATTCGCAACATACTGTCGTTCAGCTCGTACACATTTGCAACTGCCTTCAGCTGCGTTAGCCACAAGCTTACGTCACTGCTGCCAATGAATGTTGACAACATGTCCATAAACATATATAACAACATGACGCCCGGCTCGTTGCTTAGGTGATGTTGCTGTGCTACCAGTTGCAATTTTTTCAACTGTACTCTTGTTTGTCATCATTTCGTTTTTAAGCTTCATTATTTCCAACTCCATCTCGTTGCTTGACTTCGGCATATCGTCTGTTGCGTCTGGCTCATCCGTCTCGTTAACATTGTTGTTGTCTTTAAGACCTACCGCAATGTTTACTTAAACACAATATTCATGACCTATCGTAATATTAATTTTTACATAATGCATAAAAATACACACTACGAAATACACAACAAATAAAGTAAATAAATTCAAAGAAACAAGAAGTCCAATAGACACCTTAGCAATAATTAGGTTATTGCTGAATGCGCCACCAAGTTGCTGAATGTGCACATGCACTTAATTGTATCAATGTCTTTTATATAAATAGACCATAAGTTTCTCCACCGCCACCGGTGTGTAAAAAAAATTTCCGAAGGCTTCACAAAATCGAGCCAAAGATGTACTAGGGTTGATACGTACTGGCATATGAGCAAGACATCGCATAGTGCAGCAAGATATTTTGCAGCGTTCATTGATGACAAGACGCGATTTGTGTACGTTTGTTTTTTAAAGACAAGAGACGAAATATTTGCAAAATTTAGAGAGTTTAAGGCGTATGCGGAAAACTAAACTCGGGATGTAATCTTCTTTGAATCTATTTTGACAGAGGATGACCATGCTGATCTGGCCAGTGATGCAGAAATCATGTTGGTCATACCTCTTGACGCGTCGGTGGATAAGCCGTCGGTGGAGCATCAAGTTATGCCAGCTAATGCAACTGGTACTGCCAATACGCCTGATAACGACGAGCTGGACAGCAATGGCATTGCACACGAGCAGTTCATTGCAGAAGGAGCCGGTCTCCCCACTGGAGCAGGCGAGGAGAATGTGCGTCGTGGCCTTGGGGACCGAAGAAAGTATACACTACTGGACGGCGCGGGCATCCACGCTTGAGGTACAAATACCTAAATGCCATGACGAGAGATGACTTAGATGTACCTGGTAGTTTTAATGAGGCATTGGGTACAAGGCATGCATAAAAATGGAAATCTTCAATGCAGAAGGAGATCGACAGTCTACGATCTAACAAAACCTGGGCATTGTTCGATTTACCGCCGGGCGAAATGGCTATCGGCTGCAAGTGGGTCTATGTTGTAAAGCGCGACAAGCTTGGCAATGTCGAGCGCTTCAAAAGGTCGCAAAGGGTTGCGCTCAGCGCTACGGAATAAACTATTTGAGACTTTTTCTCCCGTCGCAAGGACTAATATTTCACCGATTTTAAAAAATCCACCCCCATGGTCGGAAAATTTGGGTCTCAAGGTTCCATAGGCGAAAGTCTAATTTTAGTCCGATCACCCTCAAACTCATTTTCAAAGCTCTTCACGTAAAATAATTCGATACGTGTCACACCGATTTTGGGAAATTCAGCCACAAATTAGGTATTCGTTTTGCTAGATCGGATTCAAGGTCATTTTCATATCGATTCGCTTTCGCAAACGGACGTGTTTTTTTCTTGCGCCTCGCAATTAATTATTCTTTCCCCGTTCTTAGCAATTATTAAATTGTAATCTTCTTCGGTTCATCATAGTTTTCACGCCTGATGTCAGGTAAATTTATTAAATCTTAATTGTGGTAAGTGTAACCTAATGTCTTTTTACAGAAGAATGCCCTTTTAAACAATTATATTCTTAATGGTAAGCTGCTTTTTCGAATTGAGTCGGTTGATGATTTGGGTATCCTCTTAGATCCCAAGCTTAAGTTTGACAAGCATATCTTTTTCACCGCTAATCGTGCCTTCGGTGGCCTGGGTTTCATTAAGCGTTGGTCGAAGAAATTTAACGATCCCTACATTACTAAAACTCTTTATACTTTCTTGTGCGTCCTATTCTTGTAATTGGTGTCCCCAATACAGGGTTCATCAGGATAGATTAGAATCGGTACAAAAACAATTTCTACTCTTTGCAGTCCGGGGTCTTAACTGGAGTCCCAATACTAGCTTGCCTTATTATCGTAGTAGACTCTTACTATTAAGCCTGCCTTCTCTTTCTGATCGTAGAACCATGCTTGGTGTAATTTTCTTACATAAACTAATAAATAGGGAAACTGATTCTTCTGAATTAATCAGCCAAATTAGTTTTGCAGTTCCGATCAGATGTACCAGAAACTTTTTTCCACTTTCTCTTCAAACTTGTAGTTCTAGTAGTTATAACCCCTTTCGAATCTTATGCTCTAACTAAGTATAACAATCTTTTCCATCTAGTAAGTAATTATACTTTAATTTCTCCATTTACAACTTCACTCTTACGTTATTTATCTAATCCTTAGGGATTTTTTTGTATAACATGCATCCATGCATCATGCACTACTGATTACGCTTTACACAATCCTTTTCGTGTACTATACACACAGTACAATTCTTTTTTTCATGTTTTCTACTCGGAACTCTCTCTTCCCTCCATTAAGCTTGCTCTTTTGAATCACCTACGGGTAATCTCTGGCCAATCCCAGTTGTGAGCAGGGGCGCAGCTTGCCAGTGTGGCAAATAATCATCCCCCGTCGGGTCGGAGATTGCCCATTCTATGTACCCCTTTATTTTCTATTTTCTACTCTATAACTCTTTTATTCTTTCCCATCCCTACCCGTTCCTAGATCCTTTTTTCCTTAATGTAATCTCTTACCAACCTCGCTGTGAGCTGGGGCACAGCTTGCCGGACTGGCTAATAAAACTTCCCCCACCGGGTTGGAGATTTCATTTCATTCCTACTGTCTTTCTTCATTCTTCTTCTTTAGTTTTTAAATTATCCTTAAATTCTATAAGCTTTTTCTTCATAACTAACTCTTCAATATCTTGATATAGGCTCTAATAACGCCACCGGCAATTCTTTGCTGTGAATAGGAGCATAGCTAGCCGGACTGGCAAATAAACTTCCCCCAACGTGCTGGTGTCGTTATTAGATTTCAATTGTAATTTCGCGTAGGCTTTTAAAATGTTTTCCTTATATCTATGTATTATATTATATTTTTTGATTTGAGGCAGCACTGTTTTGCCTTCGTAAATAAATAAATAAATAAAATAAAGAAATAACATTATTTTTGTATTTAATTTGTATCTTCATGTCCGCGATCTTTCGCTACCGTACGTTATGCGGCGCGCCCCTCGGTCGGTTGGGCGAGAAGTGGGTTGGATTTATGCTTGGGTCCGCGCGTTAACAAGCCCGTGCTTGGTGTCGTTGGGCCACTTGAATGTACTGCTTGTTTTAGTACATCAACGTCCAGACTAACTCTAAACAAAAAGTAACTAGGCATGTGGCTCAACTATTTAGTTTCCTACACCTATGTAGTACCCCTACGTACGGTAAAATTGTTGTACGCTAGTTTTGTGTATTTCTTAGAATTGACGAAATATTTTACCGGGCAACGCGGGGCTAGTATTTTATATTGTCAAAAATGGAGCCATTTACACATAGCGTAGCACATGGCGTAGCAAAATATGTAAAATAAGTATATATGTATATAGAAATGTGCGAACAAGAAGTTTTAAAATTTGCATAACACTTACACATTGCTGTTGCTTCTCCTCTTAAAAAGTAAGCTGTGAATCCACTTTGATGAGCAACAACTAGGCGCATGTCTGAGAGTATTTGAAGATGTTGAGCCAAATATCCGATTGTGAATTCACAAGTCTTTTGGTGTCTTGTACGTGTGCGATTAATTTCATAAACAATGATTTGTGTGTGATTATTTGGTCGTTTTAATGCAATAATAAACGAATACACAATATTAGGGTATCGTCGAATTACTCCCGTACAAGCAGAAATACAGTTTTTAGACTCTATTACTTTAATCCATTCCACATCGCTCGCCTCCAATGCCCTTATAGGCAGAAGTCTCAAATGGCGTTGTTTTCCGCAAAGGATAACAATAATTTGTTCCTCCTCTATATACCATAATTGAAGTATTTTCTTTGTTTCTCCAATTCGAGCAATTTCTGAAAGAAAAATAATAAATATATATCATTATAATAATGATTAGAATTCCATGATAGCACTAGAAGTTCTGTCAAAGCACAATAGCCATTGAACCTCTGGCATCATGAAGTATTATGAAAATATCAGTAATAAAACACTTGGATATAAATGATTGCAATAAACAACAATTGAACCAAATATAGAAAAGTTAGAAAGATTAGATTCTCTCGCCGTCCGCTCTTTGGGCGACCTGGGCTTTAGCGGGCGACATAAATCCGAGGGAGATTTGAGCGGCCTAGTTGGTCGTCCGCGATTCGCTTGGTGTACGAGAAGAACTAGGTTCTGGGGACAAGAGCAGCGGCGGGGAGGGAGGGGGAGGGGAGGCGAGGGCCTTCGGGCACTCATTCCGTTCTCGAGACCCCAGCGCCACGGAACCGGACCAGAGTGAGCGACTGCAGGTGGAGGATGTGACGAATAATAACGTGAGCTTGGGCTGGATGGATCAGTGGCTCCAGAGGCGAGCGGGGTGGTAGCCATGGCGAAATTGGAGGCGGTGGCGAGGAGTTGTTCCCGTCCGAGTACCCCGACTGAATCACCGGCCGTGGTACCCACCGAGGCTGGAAGGGAGTAGGCACAGGGATCGGTAGAACTGGAACCAGATCTGCAGGCGTTTTTGGAAGAGACCGCTGTTTGACGGGCTCCTATCGTGTTGGATAAAATGAAGACGGGAGAATGGCGCATGTGCATTGACTACACGCAATTAAACGTGCATTCTGTACCCGATGTATACCCAGTCTACATAATCAATCACATTCTGGAACTGCTGATGCACGCGCGTTTCATAGCGACGCAGATCCTCATGGTCGAGGAGAGCAAGCAGTTTTCAGCATTCTCGGTGCCCGGCCAAGGCCTGTTTCAGTGGAGAGTGATGCCGTTCGGCCTATACTCCACTATAGGTAAAATAGACACTTTCTGATGTAAATTAATAACTCGAGAACGAATCAAGATTTTTTGGTTTAGTTTTTTGCATTGGGCATATAATGTCAATTGGCAAAAGGCGTAGAAAAATGGGCGCGACACCGCCTTTATTCTTAATTTCACGACATTCAAATTTGTTGTTTTTCATGCTATCGGTTCCAAACTTTCAGGCGCTTCAGGAGCCCTGTTATGCTACTAAATTTTTGGTAAAATATGATCCAAATCGGACAACTACACAATATCGAAATAATAGGAATTATCGGTCAAAAACAAATTTTGTATGAAATCTTGTTGTCTTCATTATATCCGAGCCAATCTCACCAGCTATGAATGATATTCAGCTTCTGACTTTTTTGTCCACATTGGACTACTATATCATATAGATCTTATAGGAACAATCAGTAAAATTTACACTTTTTCTGGTATAAATTAATATAGAAAACTGGCATTGCTTAGAAATAAGTTATGTGCTATAAAGTTAAATTTTGGAAAGAATCGGAAAAAGTAGGATCTAAAACTAACGGTTACGAGTTCACAATTAATTACTCTACAATATGTATGTATATAGTAGCTTGGTGGACAAGTGTGGACAAATTTTTAAAACAAAATTTTAAAACTTTTTAATCTCTAGGAGGTACTCGGAGATTAACGTCGCCAAACTTGAAACTGAATTGTAAGAAATTCTCGTTCTTCAAGAAAGAGCTGGTGTATTTGGAACATGTGGGCATAAGTACGGAGTGGAGACGATACGGAGAATGCGACTCCCGGCGAGCCAAAAAGAACTGCGCCAGTGCCTAGAGATGGCGTCCTGGTACCGGAGATTTGTGCCAAACTTCGCCGCAGTGGTACAGCCGATAACAGCGTTGCTGAAGAACGGGAGGAACGACCATTTGGTCATGGGGTGCGGAAAAGGAGGAGGCTCTGAGTCGTCTGGATGAAAGTCTGGCGACTGCCTTTGTTCTCGCATGTCCCGATTTTTCCGTAAAGCTTGTTCTTCAGTCGGACACCAGCGATCATGGACTTGGCGCTATTCTGACGGACAGGAAATGGTGATAGCCTATGCCAACCGTAAGCCGTTGAAGGCCGAAGTCAACTACTCGGCAACAGTTGAGGTGTTACCTGGCAGGGTACAAATTTGACTTCATAGCGCACCATATGGCGCTCAAATGGCAGAACACTATTATGAACCCATCAGCCAGGATCGCGCGTTCGACTCTAGAGTTGCAGAAATTCCAGTTCGACGTACACTACAGGAGAAGAAATCTCAATATGATGGCCGACGCACTGTCGAGGCAACCTCTGTAGGCGTTCCAGCAGGCAGTGGAGAAGAAATCCCCCTGCCGATTAAATTCAAGTAAGCTGGAACGAATCGCCCTGAACCCAGAGAAGTTCCCAGACTACGTGTTAGAAAATGGGAATTTGTACCACAAAGGAGACCAGTCCGCGGACGAGGCTGAACAAGGTGACGGTGGACGACCGGCGGAGAAGGAATAAAGGCAGCGTTTGCTTGACACGCTGCCCGGATAACAGTAAAATTGTATTTAGAGATGTAAGGTTTCGAAACGTAGCCAGGATTAACCGTAATCAGTAGAAAATCATTTGGAGCCCCTCTTGGGCCGGCTAACATTTAATATGCCTTTTGCTCCCATAGATGGCAGATATAATTTCGATCAGCGACGAAGACTCGGAGAGAGGTGTGCATGTGTTTAAAATAAGTATAAGAAGTACCGAACGCGATTGTAAAAAATCGGTTAGCAGAATAATGGAAGAATAAGTAAGCGACCTTTTGTCTAATATTAATCTCGTAATAATACAACTAATAGTTTTCAGTTAAAGTAATAAACGATTATTAAACGAATTTAATCCCGCCTAATAATTAAAATGCCCGGCGACTATTAGGTGGAGGCTTCGGCCCGGCCCCTAGAAGGTAGAGTGCGTCTGCGGCTCGAGCGCGGCCACTGTTAGGCAAAGTGCGTTCGAGGCTCTAGCACGGACACTGTTAGGTGGAGTGCGTCATTAGCCCGGGCACTTTTAGGTGGAGTGCGACTGGGGCTTCGGCCCAGCCACTAGCAGGTAGAGTGCGTCTGCGGCTCTAGGCCGGCTCCTGTTAATCAGAGTGCGTTCGAGGCTCCCGCCAGGCCACTGGACATTGGGCGCAATCGGCTATAAAGCATAAACTCCAATTTAAAAGCTAGAAACTCGAAACTTGGAAAATTTGCTGCTCATATTATTTGTGAATTTTGAATTAATTTTGCAACCACTCTATCTGTATAGGTGTGGAAGATATAGATTTTGTTCATGTGCGGGGGAGGGGGTTTTGATGCAGATCTGTCAGGAATCTCAACATTAGTATGTATGCCAAATTTGGTGAGTCTACCTGTACAGGTGTGGGAGATATAGATTTTGCTCATTTGCGGAGGAAGGGCGTAGGGGGCGATCTCGCCACTTCATAAATTGGGGGTATACACCAACATGTGTACCAAGTTCGATTGATCTAACTTCAAATGTGTAGAAATAAATTGCGTTCATACGGACAGACGGACATTTCGCAAACCCAATATACTCTTTTTCCCTTCGGGAACAGAGTATAATGATTGCCCAAAATTACAAAAACGGCACGGCAACACATAAATTAAAACTATTGAGGTATATCGGAAGTATAGCGAAAATCTTGGCTTCTCGCTTGCATAAAACAAACAAATATAAAACAAGTAAGAATGCTTTAGTCGAGTATACGCGACTACAAAACTCCCTGTACCCAGGTCAAAAATTTCCGATCACATCTACGTACACTTACACATACACACACACATACACAAAAGACGCACACACCAAGGCATTTTAAATGGTGACTGTGCTGCTTCTTCCCCCCGCGCTCCAGCACTGAATCTTGTTTGTTGAATAACTTCCGTGTTTGTTATCCGATCAACTTGAAATTTTGACAGTAGATTAAGAGTGACTGAAGTATTGTACATGCCAACTAATAAACAGTTAGAATTTATAAATTTATCGTCCCCCTCTCCTCATAGTTTAATAATCAGAAGTGACGAGAATAGCATCGTAGCCATGGATGTTGTTCCTTCTGACCCCGTAGAGCATTCTGATTCGCTGGCTATTAACACTGTTGTTCCAGATCAACACTCTAGTTATAATATACCAATCGAAACATCTGGTGTAGTAACCAATGCTGTGGCTCCATTGGATGCAACTGCTTTGGCTACCAAGAAGACCCTTATAGGTATTCCACCATGGAAACAAATCTTTGTTTCTAGGCTTGCCCCTGATACTACATCTGAGGATGTGAAGGCCTTTATACAGGCCAAATCTAAAGCCCACATTACGGTGGAAAAATTCAAATTTACGTATTCTCGGGAAATTTCGTCATTTAAAATAAGTGTTCCGGCTGAATATTTCAACAATATTTGTTGCAAAGAATTCTGACCCGACCACTTAGTTATTAAAGAATATACCGTAAAAAAGAAAAATCGGCCTCCGATTTCACTTCCTTCCTCGGATGGTAGTTCTAACCCACATATTGTAGTATCTGATAGTTAAAAAAACTCCCTCTCCCTCTCATTGGGCTATCAGAATGTAAGAGGTCTTTGTAGTAAACTTAGTAATCTTTATCTAAATAGCCTAACTTTTCCTTTCCATGTCGTTGCCTTTTCTGAAACATGGCTAAGGCCCGACATTCTTAATTCTGAAATTCTTTCTAATAAATTCTCTATATATAGAAAAGATCGCACTACTCGTCGTGGTGGTGGTGTACTTATTGCTGTTGACGTTGATTTGTCATCAGAGATAGTAATAACCGATAGCTCTGTAGATATTGAATTTATTGCTGTTAAAGTTAGTTTTTGTGGTGTTTGTTTTTTTATTACTTGTTCGTATATACCACCTTCTTCAGATTTCTCTGTTTATTCTTCGCATGCTTCTGCATACATTCTGTCTCATCTATGCTTTCTGATAGTGACTCCAGCGTGTTGACACCCACGACTCAGCATGATTTTACTGATAGTTTATTTGGGACGTCATTGTGTCAAATCAATGGTATCCCAAATTCGTTACATAAAATGCTTGATCTTATTTTTTTCTTGGATTCCTCTTTCTATTCTGTCTCCCGGACTATACCTATATCCATTCCTGAAGATCCTTATCACCCATCTTTGGAAGTGTTGATTGACTTACCAGCCAGGATGCGAAGCCCAGGCAGAAAATTTGCAGAGCGAGTTCGTCAATTTCAGAAAACCGATTTTTCTAAACTTGCTCTGCTCCTATCCCAGACTGACTGGTCCCAGCTGTACATGTGTAGAGATATGGATTGTGCAATCGAATATTTTTATTTAACTTTAAATTCATTAATTGATTCCTGTGTTCCATTTTGTAACCCACGTAGGTCAAACAAACCTGCGTGGTTTACACGGGATTTAACTAACTTAAAAAATAGAAAGTCGAGATTGTACAAAAAGTTCAAGGAATCTGGCTCTTTCTTGGATTTTTCACGTTATTTGATTGCCCGATCTAACTTCTCTGTACTTAATATACACTGTTATAACAACTACCTCAGAAGCTGTAGGTTACAGTTTTAGCGGGATCCTAAAAGGTTTTATAACTTCGTTAATGCGAAGCGTAGGTCATCAACACTTCCATCAACTGTATTTTTCGAAAAAAAGACAGCTGACTCAGATTATGCTATTGCCGATCTTTTTGCTGAATTTTTCAAACGACTTATAGTTCACAACCTTATCAAATGCTTTCGCCTTATCCTTATCATGTAAATAACTCCAATTGCATTTTTGGACTTTAAATAACTGAAAGTTCGGTTCTTCGTGATTTAAAGGCCATTAAGCCCGTGTTTTCACCGGGACCTGATGGAGTACCAAGCTGTGTGCTTAGGTACTGTGCTGAAGGTATTTTAAAGCCTCTATTTTTATTTTTAAACTGTCCGTGGAGTTGTGCTCTTTCCCCAATATTTGGAAAGAATCATTTATTATTCCTCTCCATAAAAAGGTAACAAGAACTGTTGAGAACTATAGAGGTATTGCTAAGTTGTCTGCTATTCCTAAGATTTTTGAGAAATTAATAACTTCTCAACTTCAACATTTATTTAGATCTATACTATCACCATGCCAGCATGGGTTTGTGAAATATAGATCTATTACTACTAACCTATTGGAATTCACGTCTCATGTCATAAAGGGATTTCAATCTAAAATTTATTTACACTGATTTCAGCAAAGCCTTTGACTCTGTTAATCATTCTCTTTTACTTCATAAACTTGACCTTATGGGATTTCCAAATAACTTAATTCTTTGGATTTCTAACTATTTAACTCTTAGAACCCAAAAGGTTTATTTCAAAGGCTTAGTTTCTAGGTCTGTTCAAATTACTTCCGGAGTTCCACAAGGAAGTCATCTTGGCCCCTTATTATTTACTCTGTTCATTCTGTTGTAAATCACTCCCGGGTGCTGATGTATGCCGATGATGTTAAAATTTGTCTGTCATCTACTGATTTCTTATTTGGTCAAAGGTTGCAAACTGATCTTGATAGTTTTCAAGCTTGGTGTCGGGTAAATTTATTTAATCTTAATTGTGGTAAGTGTAACGTGATGTCCTTTTACAGGCGAATGCTCTTTCTTAATAATTATATTCTTAATGGTAAGCCGCTTGCTCGAATTGATTCGGTTGATGATTTGGGTACCCTCTTAGATCCCAAGCTTAAGTTTGACAAGCATATCTTTTCCACCGCTAATCGTGCCTTTGGTGTCATGGGTTTCATTAAGCGTTGGTCGAAGGAATTTAACGATCCCTACATTACTAAAACTCTTTATACTTCTCTTGTGCGACCTATTCTTGAATATGGTTCTTGTATTTGGTGTCCCCAATACAAGGTTCATCAGGATAGATTAGAATCGGTACAAAACAATTTCTGCTCTTTGCATTCCGGGGTCTTAACTGGAATACTAATACTCGGTTGCCTTCTTATCGTAGTAGACTTTTATTAATAAATTTGCTTTCTCTTTCTGATCGTAGAACCATGCTGGGTGTAATTTTCTTACACAAACTAATTAATGGGGAAATTGATTCTTCTGAATTAATCAGCCAAATTAGTTTTGCTGTTCCGATCAAATGTTCTAGAAACTTTTTCCACTACCTCTACAAACTTGTAGTTCTAATTATGCTATTCATAACCCCTTTCGAATCTTATGCTCTAACTATAACGATCTTTTCCATCTAATAAGTAATGCTACTTCAATTTCTACACTTAAAACTTTACTCTTACGTTATTTATGTAATACTTAGGAACTTTTGTATAATGTTATTGTTGTATTTGCATGTCCGTGATCTTTCGCTACCGTACGTTATGCGGCGTGCCACTCGGTCGTTTGGGCGGGAGGTGGGTTGCATTTATGCTTGGGTCCGCGCGTTAACAAGCCCGTGCTTGGTGTCGTTGGGCCACTTGTATGTACTGTTCGTTAGTACATCAACGTCCAGAATATACCCCAAACCTATATCTTGAAAATTGTTACTGTAAAACGGTTTTTATCGAATAGCGGGGGAACAGGGTGAGATATTTCAAATCTAAAATAAACTTGACCTGCTTCCGCTATACACGAACCTACATTCCAAATTTGGTGTCTCTAGCTCTTATAGTTGCTGAGATCCTTGCGTTCATACATACGGACGGACAAACGGGCAGACAGACCGACGAACAGACGGACAGACAGACGGACATGGCCAAATCGAAATCTCTTTTGATACTGATCAAGAATATATATACTTTATATGTCTCCTTCTGCCTGTTACATACATTTGCACAGATTTAGTACCCCCTTTTTGCCCATTTTATGGGTACAGGGAGTAAAAACATAGAGTTATTACAAAAAATAATATTTTTTATAATATTAAGTCGGGTGCGTCCAACTGCAACGTTCTTACTTGTTTTTTAACGCAATTATGTTGACTATTATCAAACGCATCTACGGCAAAAATTTCAAAAGCCAATCTTTATATATAAAAGAGTTCGTGCTGACTGACAGACTGACTGACTGGCAATCATTGCACAACCCAAACCGTAAGAGCTAGTATGCTGAAATTTTCACAGTAGGTTCCATCTATGATGAAAGTGCACACTAAGACGGATTTTGGGAAATTCCACCCAAAAGCGTGGAAAATCGCGGAAAACTGTTGTATGGAACTTTTTTGTTTACCATCCAATTGGCTTCAAACTCATTTTCAAAGATCTACACAAAAATTCATTTGACACATACTTCACTGATTTTGGAAAATCCACCCCCATGGGCGGAAAATGGGGGTCTCAAGGTTGCATGGGCGAAAGACTAATTTTAATCCAATCACCTTCAAATTCATTTTCACAGCTCATTACGTAAAATAATTCGACACGTGTATCAGCGATTTTCAGAAATTCAGTCGTATGCTCGGAAAATTGGTGGAAAACTCTGGCATTCGACATTCTTAAGTACCATGCGATTGGCTTCAAACTCTTTTTCAAGGGTCTATAGGAAAACATATTAGGCGCAGTGGTCAAAGATTTTGGAAAATCTACCTCCAAAGTCGGAAAATTCGAAGAAAACTGTTGTATGATCCTTTTTGATTATCGTCCGATTGGTTTCAAACTCATTTTCAAAGCTCTACACATTTAATAATTCGACACGTGTAACAGCGATTTTCAAAAATTTCAGCCCCATGGTCGGAAAATTGGTGGAAAACTCTGGCATTCGACATTTTTAATTTTCATGCGATTGCCGTCAAACTCATTTTCAAGGTTCTACACAAACTCATAATAGGCGGTGCCCAAAGATTTTGGAAAATCTACCCCCAAGTTCGGAAAATTGGCGGGAAACTGTTGTATGCAACTTTTTTGATTATCGTCCGATTGACTTCAAACTCATTTTCAAACATTTCTGTTTATCATCCAATTATTTTGAAACTAATTTTTATAACACCCCACATTAAATAATTCGATACATTTGCAACCGGTTTTGCAAAATGCACGCCCACGGTCCGAAAGGGGTGAAGTCTGGAATTCAGCTTTATAATCATTTCCAAATATAAATTAAAAAAACCTCGGTACTTTGCGGGCAATACAACGGGCGGAAAATAGTTGGAAAGCTTTAGTCTGGATTTTTAGTATTATTCGTTGAATTGGTTTTCAAATGACAAATGATTTTGGAAAATCTACTCCGCGTTGCCACGGGCGGCAAATGGCAAGTCAAGGACAAATGAGTGGGATTATTTGTTTAGTTAGATCGGCTTCAAAGACATTTTCATAGCCCTACACAAAAAACATTAGTAACGTGGCTCAACTATATAGTTTCCTACCCATACGGGAGGGAAAACTGTGATACGTTAGTTTTGTGTATTTCTGACGGTTGACGAAACTAGTCAAATTCAACATTATGCATTTTAATCTAAATATTTCGCCGGGCAAGGCTGGCGTTTTACCAGCTAGGCTAGTATGTAATAAAATTGCCAAAAATTTTCGTTGAAAACATTAAATATTTCCTAAATGGAAATAAGACATACGCTGCAATCAGAAATCAAAGATCCTTAGGAAAACAAGTAAGAATGCTCTAGTCGAGTATACCCGACTACGAAACTCCCGACATACACACACACATACACAAATATGCAAACGCACGAGCGACAGCGCAAGCGAGGCACTTTAAGTCGCGGCTTTGTTCTTTCTTCCCCCCGCTCTGCAGTACTGAAGTTGAATAACTTCCGTGTTTATTATCCGATCGACTTGAAATTTGGACAGTAGATTAAGAGTGACCAAAGTGACCAGATCCCAAAGCTATATCTTTAAAATTGTTACTGTAAAACTTTTTTCAAATAGCTGCGGAATGGGGGGGAATATCTCGGATAAATAAATTTGACCTGCGCTCACTATACACAAACCTACATTCCAAATTTGGTGTCAATCGCCGACGTGTTCATACATACGGACGGACAGAAAGGGTATGGATACAGGAAGTAAAAAAAGTAGTCCTACACAACAAAGCAAGTAAAACTCAAAACTAATTATTATTTGGTAAGTGAGCCTATAAAACTCATAAGTTTGGAAATCATGGTGAAAATGCATAGATTATCCTTAAAGGAGTATATTAGTCTATTTCCAGCTTTCTGAAAGTTATTAAAAGTGCATGATTTTTTTGATTTAAAAAAAAACAATATAATCATTTTTGACGGTCCCTGCTATATACTAATAATTAAAGTAGCTGAAAACACATATCTAATTTAATTTTCACAACTTCATTTTACTCCCTGTACCCATAAAATGGGTAAAAGGGGTATTACATCTGTGCAAATGTATGTAACAGACAGAAGGAGACATCTCCGACCCTATAAAGTATATATATTCTTGATCAGTATCAAAAGAGATTTCGATTTGGCCATGTCCGTCTGTCTGTCCGTCTGTCCGTCTGTCCGTCTGTCCGTCTGTCCGTATGAACGCGTCGATCTCAGCAACTACAAGAGCTAGAGACACCAAATTTGAAAAGTAGGTTCCTGTATAGCATACGCAGATCAAGTTTGTTTCATATTTCAGATATCTCCCCCCGTTCCCCCGCAAATCGATTAAAACCGTTTTACAGTAACAATTTTCAAGATACAGCTTTAAGATTTGACATGTACAATACTTTAGTCTCTCTTAATCTACTGTCCAAATTTCAAGTCGATCGGATAATAAACACGGAAGTTATTCACGAAAGAAGATTCAGTAATGCAGCGAGAGGGGGGAAGGAGAAGCACAGCCACCAATTAAATTGCCTCGCTTGCGCTGTCGCTTTTGCCGCACAGTGTGTGTGTGCGTCTTTGTGTATGTGTGTGAGTATGTGTAAGTGGGCGTAGATGTGATTGAATGTTTTAGACCTGGGTACAGGAGTTTCGTAGTCGGGTATACTCGACTATAGCATTCTTAACTTGTCACCTAATTTTGTATTAATAAAAAAAGACGCCTCCTGAACAATATATTTTTTGTCACTTACGATCATTTCGCAAAAAGGTGTCGATATAATAATACGATCGTACTGCCTGCTTCGAGGAGCAGGGCCTGTATTTATTGTGAAATTGTCTTGCTACTGTTTTTTCAGATCGCCTGGTCCTTGCCTATGATGTTGTGTGCGAAACATTTGAAGACCTTTTGCTGTCGTTCATAAGCGGCGTTGTTTAGCAGTAAAGTTAATGACAATTCAGATATTCGTTTTGTTGTTATCTATATATATAAAAGAGTTTGTGCTGACGGTTGACGAAAGTAGTCAAATTCAACATAATGCATTTTAATCTAAATATTTCGCCGGCAACGCTGGCGTCTTACCAGCTAGTCTATATATATAAAAGAGTTTAACCTGGCTTATTGATTGGTGACATTTGCGCAGCCCAAACGGTAGAAGCTAGAAGCCTGTAATTTTTACAGTAGCTTCTTATTATAAAATTAGGTGGAACTGTCAAAAAATAGTTAAATACATATCGGGAAGTATAAAAAAATGGTATTTGAAAATTGTATGAAAAACTCGGTATGCGCCAGCTGCTGCATAACAACGTGAAAGTGAAAAAGAGATAAACAAAAATCTCTCTCTTGAATCGCTCTCTCGGCCATAAAACTTATAAGTGCGACTGAAATCTTCATATTGCTCATGTCTCTCAGACTTTTGCTACATGACATGTGTTTGGCGGGTAATTCTTTAGTATAGCGCCCCCATATAAAGACAAAATCTATAAATTAACCAATTACTGGTATTGATCTGTTTTGGTACTGAGTTTTCAACACGTACTTATTGGAGTTATTCTGTTTATTGCAGCGCGATCGCGTCTGTAGTCAATAATATCTTCTTAGAAACTAAATACAAGAATTCTTAATGTTAATAACCCAGCCCTACATCCGCTGACCGGCCGGCTGCGCTGCCGCTGCAGTGCGAGGAATTGCTGACCTTGCGCCTCGTGCAAGGTGTCAGCTTACCGTCGCGGCCCGCTCGTTGCCAAACTGCATAATCGGCGTGCAGTTCTTAGACTGAACCCAAAAACCCAATTGGGCTGGATTCAGTCGGGTTGTTAATATAGTTAACTACTCCCTCCTTAAGATGTGACCGCCCTCGGTCATGCCGATTTTCGTGACCATCTCGCTGATTTTAAGTAACTCTTGTCTTCTTCTCAAGTGCTGTCTGAGGAGACCAAGGCCACCGGCGACTGCGCAGATCACCAGGGCAAGGCAACATATTCCTAGCGACGCAGACTTTACTGACACGTTGCCCTTCTGTTCTGTCAGTTCAAAATTTCCGCATTTAGCCGATGCAGGAACGGTAGGCTTAGGATGTCGTCATGCCCAGTGATGTTTAGCAAGGGGACGAAGCGACACCTGGGACCTGGCTCAGCATGCTATTCCTGTTGAAGAGCTCTGTGTCGTTTATGATTGCTGAGCGGTCGAAGGTTAACAAGTGTGTTCCGGTCAGGAGTAGCTGTGAGCCGCCGTCGATGCTGACCCTGGCCGTGTGGTCGTTAATTATGATCAGTCCGTCATAGACGACTGTTAACGCACTGGCTGGGTTGTGTCTTGCATGTAGTGCTTGTTGGTCATCAACTCGCAGAACGCCGCGGTGGTGGTCGGTGCGCAGTTTGTGACAGCCAGTATTCCAGAATCGCAGTCTGCCACCACATTATCGGCCAACTGCAAGGTCTTCCCATTGTGTGCGACCGGGTAGATTACTACCTTCTTACATTCGTACTTAACTAAAGAGTATCTTATAATAAGGTGAATTACATTGTCGGATGGAAAAATCTTAATACTAGATACTTCCATCAAATTTGTGACCGATATTAAGGTAGACTGACCGACCAGTGTGGACTTTAAATCGTCCTGATCTAGAATTGCCGGGTTTATTATATTTGACTTGGCTAGCGTGATAGTGAACATTATATTTTGAACTTCGGTAATCAACATTCTATTCCTTGAGAGTAGTATTTCAAATAATTAGCCTGTATCGACTTGTTCATTCTTAGTGTACTTTATGATTTTGTTGACAGTTTCTGTCAGTTGGATAATTTGACTATGTGTTTGCGAATTAATTTTAATCTGCCTATTGTTTGAATCTACAGCGGCGTGCAAAAATGAGTACATGTTTGCAACCATTGAGTATTGGTCCGCCTAAAAAAGCTATTAACAAAGCAAATGAATCCAAATTTTTTGTGTTTATTCTCTCAATATATCTTAACTAATTTATGTACAAAACAAAACATAATCATGTTATTCTTCACGTTAAAAAATAGAAAGCCAAAACAACTCGTATGTACTCAATTTTTCTCATTTTGAAATGCTTATCAGAGTCCAATGAAATTTTTTTTTGTACTTTGTCCAAAAACCCTTATTTTTAATTACGCTATTGATTCGATTTGACATGCTTTCGACTAACTTTTCTATGATTTCCTTTGGAATAGCTTTCCACTCTTGCTGGATTCGCTGCCACAAATCCTGCTGGTTTGCTGGAACCGATTCGTGGAGTCAAAATCGTCTTTTCACAATCGACCACAAATTTTCGATTGGATTGAGATCAGGACTCTGTGCTGGCCACTCCATCAATTAAAAATTTTGTTTTGCGATCCATTGTTTGACAATTTTAGCAGTGTGCTTTGGGTCTCCATATTGTTGGAATGTGATCTCATTTTCCCTATAAGCGCATTTGTCAACAAAATCGCAAAGATGGGTTTGCAGAATTTCTAAATAGTCTTCTTTTCTCATAATTCCATCAACTTTTTTCATTGGACAAAGACTCCACCAAGTAAAGCAGCCCAGACCATGACATTTCCTCCCCCATGTTTCACTGTTTCCTGGACGTGGGACTCTCCAGGCTTTCTCCAACAATATTGTTGCCCGTCCGACTGGTATCGATTAAATTTGGATTCATCCGACCATATAACTTTTTTCCAATCATCCACAGTCCAGTTTTTGTGGGCCTTGGCAAATTTCAATCGAGCTTTAATGTTCTTTGATGACAAAGCCGGTTTCTTCTTTTTCAATTCGGATATGTACCCAATGCGCTTAAGTGTTGACCGTACTATAAGTTTGCCACAGAACGGTCAGAAGCTTAGATATTCTGAGAACAGCGCTTATGTTGGGATTTTGAAAAAATTAAAAAAACCGAGTCACTACTAATAGATTCAAATAATAGGCAGGTAGGGATTAATACAGAAACTCAGAAGCTTATAAATCGCTCTCCAAAACCGTAAATCAGATAGCTAAAGCGAAAGAGAATAAGTTAGTTGACACCTCGCATTTGTATGAAGCCTTACTTGTAAGAAACAGGATGATAAAATCTGAAATTCAAAACAATTTTTGACCGTAACGAACATCTTGCAGAAATTCCAAACGTCAGCCTAATTGAAGCCGCTAATATTAAGATCTTACAGTCCGAGAATGTCATTGATATATTCATAGCATACCCTAGAGGTAATTTCATCAGTAAGAAGGTGACGGTGTTCCCTAATATCATCATAATGATCCAGTGCTAAGCATAACACAGCTCCATACGATGAACAACCACAACTTACTTGTCATCCAGGAGATTGAAAGAAGAATTGGCACTAGCCGTGTCATATAAGGTTTGGTTCATAATTATCCCTTCGTATGTCAAGTGCTCCGATTTTGATGAGGTTTTTTGCTTTCGATACAAAGGCGGAAATAAAAAATATATGTTTCTTTGGTTTTTATTTTTACTTTGTTTTTTAATTGTTATTAACAAATTATGATATGTAGCATTTCTGCATCAAGCTAGCAGTATGGGTAAAAATAAGTTCGTGCTTAATTCAGGTGAAAATTTTTATAGCAATTATTTCGCTTGTTAAAACAAAGCGCAACCCCACATTAATCGTATTCTGTCTGGGTAAATCCCGTGCACTGCGGAAATTTGCACCGTAGTCTCATCAGTCCATACAGGCCAATGACCAAATTGATCTTACCTGACGGTCCCTTTTCAGTTTTAATAGCAATTTCACTTTGCAGGGAGGAGCTTTTTTTACAGAGTTTCGTTGTTGTGTCCAGTTTCCTTAAGACTTAGGCTATCTGGAGCCGAGAATCGGCTGAGTTTAAAAGCTTTATCTGACTCATTTTTTCTTTGTTGACACGTTTATAAAGCAGCCAAGCATTGTTTACAGTCAGGTCTAGCAGGTGATAAAATATTTTGACCTGCCACCTGTTGCTTATTATCGAAACTTTTTCTCCCTATAATGCTGTCAATGAGATCTACACCGCCCATATAGCTATTATATTGGGCAACTGCAAAGGGTCGTTCGGTTTGAATATGAGTTTTCCTTGCTCTGTCAAATCGGCGAGCTGTATCCTTTGGTAAAACTCCGGCGTAATTTGAGGCGAGTGAGACCACTTTATTATCCTTCCACGAAATTACTGATATTTCAGTACCATCAAGATCTGCAACGTATTCGATGGATGTACCTCGTGCACTCTTATTGAAGCTTTTTTCTGGCAGTTTGCAGTTCGGTATTTGGTTTTTTCTTACTGTACCCAAAGCTAAATTCCACCGTCTGCTAAATATTTCAAAAGAGGAATGGAGGTGAAATAGTTGTCAAAATATAGACGGTAATTGGAATTGGAATGTCTCTAGCCAATCTGATAACACCATTGCTGCACCAAGATCCGGCTCATGTGGTAGAACAACATTTTCTTTGCCTGTTTCAAAATCAAATTTGTAACAAAACCCGGAGACACCGCTTAAAATCAAAGCTTTATAGCCCCATTTATTAGGCTTTTTCGGCAAGTATCTCTTCATGGAGTTTCGGGCTTTAGTAGAGCAAATTTGTTCATCTACACACATATACTGCTCCATTGACATTTTTTTGAAGTTGTTGTTCAATTCTTCAACAATCGGCCAAATTTTGAATAGGCGATCATGATAAGGATTGGTAGATGGCACCTGGCATTTGTTGTTGTTGAAGTGAATGTGACGTCTAATCTGTTCAAACCTTTTTAGGGACATAACGCTTTGAACAGCATCCATACCAACATCCTTTGACATCCAACTGACTGATCTGCATAGATCAGCTAGTACCGAACTTACACTGGGATATTAAAGCGAAGCTTTTACAAAGTGATAAAAAAAGTTCAATACAAGTGGTTCTAATAATAATAAAATAGAACTGTAAGGGTTAGAAACTTAGATAAAGGGATTAAGCTTTGGTGCGGACTTAGAATTTCAAATGGACCTGTTGATGACAGTAATTAGTTCAAGCCGGGATCGGACAGCAAGTGGGTCCGAGGTTAAGGCATCCGCCTTACAGACGGGAGCACTCGGGTTCGAATCTAGCCGACTACTACTCATATACGGACAAGTTTGGACAAAAATTTCTAACAATAAGGTCACTGATGAGGATGCTTGGCAGCATCCGAAATAGCGCTATATGACCAGCCAATACTTTTCATATCTATCTTTCTATATTCACCCTGAATTGTTGACGTCGAGCCTGTTAAATATTTCATTTATTTTGATAAATTTTGACTTGTGTTTTTCGATGTCTCCAGTAATCACATCAGTATCTTCGGCATCACTAGAAACACGGCCTTGGTCTTCCGAGTTTTCATCGTCTGTACCACCTGCGTCTTCATCATCTGGAAAGAATTCGCTTTCATCATCTGCTGAAAAGTCTAAATCATCTTCGCCATATCCAGACTATTAATGATTCCAGTAATTTGCACGGTAGTTAAACGCTGGTGTGACATGCTAAATAAAATAATATTTCACCTCCTAAATGTGGCCCATGCAACACGAAGCATATAAGACAAAAACATTGTATAAAAGACGAATATATATAAGACAAACACGAGAATTTAATATACTTGCTAATGCCCGCGGAGTTGCTCGCATTTCCTATCTATATTGAATTTAATTTCATTAAATTTAAAATCTTATAATTATTTATTATTTATAGCTGGAAATTATCTTGAATTTTACTACTTTCGTCAACCGTAATGAATACACAAAATTCGCGTATCACAATTTCCCTCCCGTGGAAACCAAATAGTTGAGTCAAACGCCTAATGATTTGTTGTGTAGGGCTGTGACAATTACTTTGAAGCCGATCTAACTAAACAAATAATCTCACTCATTTGACTTTGACCCCCATATCTCGCTCGTGGCGACGGGTGGGCGTAGTCCTTTAAAATATTTTTGAAGTTAGAAGAATAATACTTACATTCAGAAAATAGCGGATAGAAGGTAAAATGTCTTTACTTAATTCAAGTGAAAACTCTTAAAACAATCATTTCCATTGTAAAAACATTGCGCAACCCTACATTTATCGCATTCTGTTTGCGTAAGTCCCGTGCACTGCGGAAATGTTCACAGCTGTCAGCAAAAATTAAAAAGTCTCAAATTTGGCGGCAAACTTATTACATGTTGGTACTAACAAATATCGACCGACCGATACATTTATGGAAAATCGATCAACAATCTATAATGCGAATGCAGCTGTTCCGATTTACTACAATTATTATGTATTGTGTAGTAAATCAGCCCAACAACATTCGCATAATATTAACTAAAAATTTACATAACTAATTAATAATCTTATATGATTAAAATTAACCAATTGTAGTACTCCAGCAGTAGCGTGCCAATTACCGTAGATCGATAGCAAAGCATGGGCAAAGTCTGACAGACATGAGCAATGTGGCGATTTCACTCGCACTTATAAGTTTTAAGGCCGAGAGAGCGATTCAAGAGAAAGATTTTTTTTATCTCTTTTGCACTTTCACGTTGTTATGTAGCAGCTGGCGCATACCGAGATTTTCATACAATTTTCAAATACAATTTTCTTATACTTCCCTATATATATTTAACCATTTTTTTCGGCAGTTCCACCTAATTTTATAATAAGAAGCTACTGTAAAAATTGCAGGCATCTAGCTTCTACCGTTTGGGCTGCCCAAATGTCACCAATCAGTCAGTCAGTCAGGTTAAACTCTTTATATATATAGATATATTTGATACACATGTCACACGAAAGAAACAATGCAATTGCATTATTGTGCAGAAATACAACATAAAAATCAAATCATTTTATGTATATCTGCAACGAATCAAAACTACTACACAAAACAACACCAGCAAGACAGATTTCATTTTCCATGCATAAATATTATATTTACCTGTGCAATGATGCAAATATTTTAATTTATTTCACTTTGATTATAATAAATTTAATAATAATGATTATAATAAAGTTGCAGATATGCATCAAAAACAATAGAAGGGTTATAGTGTGTCTCAGCATCGTTTCCTCTGCCAATACATGAGAAAAAGACGAGCTTCGAGGGATATGCAGGCGGTCATCAATAATTTTAAAATAACCGAGGACGGTTATAATCTAAGGGGGGAGTAGTTAAGAAGTAATTCCAAATATGCTGACACAGCTAACAAGGTTCAGCAACCTAGCTGTGCTGGTCAGCAAACAGTAACATGACGCTTGCATATGTCGCAAGTGGAATCTTTATGCTGAGTCGGCTTGCCGGCTCGTCCATAATTTGTAGCCGTTTAAGAATAATTTCTGTACGCTAACTTTAGTCTCGAATAAGTATTTGACCAAGATACAATAAATTTATCACTCCGATATTTGTCGTTACATATAACTTTTGATTGTAGTATTTTTCACTAAATCACAAGGCCAGCGGAAAGGGCTTAATAGCCCTGCTACATAATCGCCTATTATCATATCAGAGCTTAACAACTCTACAACCTAAACATCAATTGAATTATATAATTTATAAATAGGTAACAAAAGTCGCAATGCTGAGTTGAAATGAAAAATCTGTATAAAAAAAAAATAGAATTTAGTGCTTCGATTTTTGTCAGCTAAGCAGTATGGTAGTTCGATTTAGTGCGCTTGGTTACGATATCTTCATAACCATGAAGTAAAAATGCACTAGTCAAGTATTCCTGACTACGAGATACTCTGTACCCAGGTCTAAGATTCCGAAACCGATCTTCGTACATATTTACGCCCACATATCCATATGTTGTGAGTCCGTTTGACGATGCATTTGTGGGTTATGCGATGAGCATTTCTAACCAAGATATCTGTAAAATGATCCACACGAGGCAGAATCATTGGGTTGCGCAGAATGATCGTCCAAAGGATTGGCTGGATTATACGCACGATTCTTATAGAGGCGCACTGCAGTTTTTTTATACTTAATGGGCTGGTTCTTTTGATCTGATTTGGTATTATGTTGCAAGTCGTAGTGCATACGCAATGATGGATATTACCGTATATTACCTTACATGATTTGTAATGTTTGACGAAGGGCACCATGTTCTCAGACACCTGGATATTGTAATGTAGTAGGATTTGACCTCCCACAACAAATTTTACGATAAAGGGCAACACATTATTGTTACTCTTTTAATCTTGCTTCGATGTGGGGTCAATAACTTAACGCTGTCGTCAATTTCAAAAGTACTGGGCATTATCCGACTTCGCCTTTAAAGTGCCGTCGGCGCCAAACTCAGACCTATCAACATCATCAGTAGACTTTGCCGATTGGGTTGAAGTTTGTCGCCACTGTCAGGCTCCGATATAACCACAAAGCGAAGCCTGCCGGCAAACGCAATAAAAAGCGAAGGCTGCTGAGTCGGAGATTCTAATTGAAATTCAGAGTGAGCAGTCGAAAACATTTCTGTGCGAGCAGAGCGGAATTTACATTACCAACTACGAGGGAGTTTCATCAGCGACTACGAGGGAATTATATCAGCACACGAGGACCACATTGTTCACCGACTACGAAATACGGGGAAATTCTACAGCAGCCCAGATCACCCAACAATAAATCTAAAAGCAAGTCGAACAAAGGAGGGCATGAGAGCCAAGGCACAATATAAAGTGGCTCTCAAAATCAGGGCTCGGCTCAACAGCAGCGGCGACCTCATCCCCGAGGAGAGGAGCAAGCTAGCGTGGGCCGATCTCAAGATTAATATGGGTCTCAAACACTTTGCCCAGAAGCCTACTCTACATACTTCTTGTGGTAATTACGTGAACAACGTCGAGGAGCAATTGGCCAATAAACGACAGCGCTTGACTGAGACGACTATGGCCGGAGTGCCCGTGAGCCCGTGAGCCCCGCCCCACCAATAAATCCACTAGGGAGTCCGCGAGCGGTGTAGCAAAATGACATCTTCTTGTGGCGCTTGTCGTCAAAAACGACGGCAATGGCAAATTTTGCCAGAACGGTGGAAACACAACTGGTCGAGGCGATGCTGAAGATGTTGGAGACTCCGGATCCCGCACATTCACCACATTCGATAGTGCAGGTTGGCTCAATGGAGTGCAAATTCTCAACAGTCGAGATGACCCCACCCTGGAAAGGGTCTCTCGCCGATGTGCCTTTAGTCCAGGAACCTTGGTTGGCAGTGGGAACATGGTGTCTGGGCTGAAGTATGCTAACTTCAACACGTTCTACTCGACAACAGTAAGTAGGACAAGAACTGCATCTACTCCTACCTTAAGTCTAATTACAGCAGTGATGATCTCACAGTCGTGGCGCTGGAAGGTAATAAGGATAAGGCACCACCAGAAAAACTCAAGAGACTGGTCGCGGAGGCATGCGTGAGGAGGCAACCCCCAATTGTCGGAACGAACGCCCCCGCGCATCATACTGTGTGGGGCAGCCCGGAAATCAACGACAGAGGCGAGTCTCTTCTAAACTTTTTATTACAATCTAGTATAAGGATATCAAATGTTGGGGGTGAGCCAATATTCCAATATTCTAGCCTTAACACGCATTTTCCTGGGTGTACAGAAGTCGTCGAACCTGACACACCTCAAACTATCTGAACAATAAACTCAGACATAAACGCAGACATAATCACACCGAAGAAAGTCCAGTGGGCCATAGACTCGTACACGAGCTACAATTCCCCGGATTGGACGGAGTCTTTCCAGCGATGCTGCAGATGACCAAGGATTGGATCATCCCATGGCTGCATCCACCGTTTGAGGCACGTCTGAAAAGAACCTATATGCCTGTAGCCTGGAGGACTGCACAGGTCGTGTTCCTACCCAAAGCAGGCAAGGTCAGTCACTTGCAGTCAAAAGACCAGACACATAAGCCCAACCTCATTTATGCTGAAATCACTGGAAAACTTACTAGGGCTCCACATCGAGGAGGGCGCAAGCTCATCCTTGGAGCCCAACCATCACGCCTACACTAAAGGGAAATCGGTGAACACAGCGCTACATTCGCTGGTATCCAATATAGGGAGAGCACTTCACTACAAAGATTATGCGCTGGGAGCATTTTTAGATATCCTGGGTGCATTCAATGTATTATTATCTTAGTCAATTACAACAAAAAAATTAACTTTAATTGGGAAGCTAGAAAACAGACTTATGAAGTGTTCTATTTAGGTGGCGAGGAGAATGGATGGGCTGCTGAGCGGTATGTATGCTGGTGGGATGTCTGAGCCGTATGTATGCACAGAAATACGGCAATGGATTAGTTTTGTAATGATAATGATATAAGTATACAAAACTTGATATTGCGAAAAGTAGGAATTATGCTCGTCATCAGATTAGCGGCCCCCTTACCTTCTTCGCTGATGTTCAATATTATCAACCATTTGAACTAAAACCCATAAATTTTAATCAATTAGGCTCTTATCAATTCTCCTTAAAAAAAATTAACAATGGTTACTGTAACAATCAGGAAAGTCTTTTAATAAGGGGGGAAGAAGCAGTAACGCCACAACTTAAAATGCCTCGCTTGCGCTGCGCTTGTGCGTGTGCTTCTTTGTGTATGCATATGTGTATGTGTAAGTGGACGAAGATGTGATTGGAAGTCTTAGACCTGGATACAGAGCGTTTGTAATCGGGTATATTCGACTAGAGCATTCTTACTTGTTTTTAATATTTTTTCAACGAAAATGTTTTTTAATACTTCTGTTTTATATTTGGAATATATTTAAGTGAAAATAAAGAACATGTGGCCCGCCATTGTTAACAGTCACTTTGTAGATCTGATTGGGAATTGAATTGAATAGTTGTTCAAGGTATTGTAGGGAAATGGTCGACAAAGCGTGTTTAATGCCTTCAATTAGCTCTTTTTTTTGTATTATATGGCCTCACTTTTCGAGCTATCCATTTCCAGATGTTCATGAGCGAGCATGGTAGCCATTTAAGGACATCAACTTGTTGGCTCTTAATTCATGATTTCACGGTCCGGGTAGTATGTATTGGAGCATTATTGAATTGAAAACGCCATTTTACATTTTCAAATACATTTTTGAAGTGGGGAAATGCCGTTTTCAAAACGTTGTAATTATCCGCATTCATTCGTGGCGTTAAAAACTGCAACTCACAGGTGCCACAGTAGGATATGGTTCCCCACACAATCACACCCGGCTATGCAAACGGTCCAAATGATGCTCCTCTTTACAGAGATCGTGAAAACAGTAATTAAAGCCATCGGAAACCTCAAAATTATGTTTATTCTCATCTGAGAAAACAATGTATTGCCACTCAGAAGACCACGAAAAGCGCGTTGGAGCAAAATCTTAAGATCAAAATTGGTTTAAAAGAGTATATTGTGTTTGTCAAATGTCCGTCTGTTTTGCGGAAGAAATATTATTTAAAGAAGAGGTTGTTGGAAGTTCTTCTGCACCCTTTTATTACTTTATTCTGAATGTTTCTTACAATAGAATCAATTCTAAGCTAAACAATTAGTCTAAGCCGCGTGGCTGCGCTGTCGGTGACGCCGGCCGCCTTATGTATGTATTTATTATATACTCGGTCGCTAGCCTGTGTTAATCTTAGTAGATTCGCCTTTTGTGAAGGATCTAGAAGCATATGCTACTGGAAGTTGTAATTCGTTATGTTCTTGAGTTAATAAAGCTCCGCAAGCTTGTTTACTGGCATCTGTTAGTATGCGATATTCTATTGAAAAATCTGGATATTGAAGTAATGTTCGACTCATTAATATTGTTTTTTATTAATCAAAAGCTGCTTGAAATTGAGGTGTCTAATCGAATTTTACGTTCTATTTGCATAATTTGGTTATATGGCGGGAGAATCCTCGAAGTTTTGAATCGTCGACAATAATTGCAAAAAGCAACGAATCTTCTATCGCCACCTGCGTCCGTAGAGACTGGGCATTTATTTATGACTGCATATTGCTTGTCATCTGGTAAGATACCTTAATCAGTGCATTGATGACCTAGAAAAGTCACTTTATACATGAAAACTGTGAGCTTTTCTGGGTGCAATTTTAGATTATTCTTTCTACATAGCTCGAATACATCAATCAGATTCTCAAGCATATGATTTTCGGATCAACCTATGACAATTAAATCGTCCATATAAAGGAAAGCTTTTTTCAGCCATACGGTGAGCGTTTTAAACGATAAGAGCCATTGCTCGTTGAAAATGAAGTTATATATCTTTAATCATTTTCTAGTTAAATTTTATGGAATCCAGACATTAAATCTAGGAATGAACAAATTTTTGCTCGGCCCTATTGATCAAGATTATCATCTATTCTTGGAAACGGAAATTTGTCTGACAATAATTTCTTATTAATTTGGCGATAATCAAATACTATAGCCACATTTTCTGGTGAGAGTCTGGTAATGATTTTTTTGAACTAGCAGCAACGGTCTATTATATTCAGAAATTGATGGTTCTAGTTGAGACCATAGAATCACAAAGAATCCAACGCCCATACAATGAACGAACAACGAAATTTTTGCCTATGGCTTTTCAGGTGGCTTTTCGCTTGGCGCGCTCTCACTCTCGGTTGCTTAGGTGGCTTTTCGCTCTGCAGTGCTTGGCACGATTCGCGCTCGATTTCTAACATTGAGAGTAAAATTGAATGCGCTCTCAGCAGATTTAGACATAGGAACAATGACGACACTGTAGGAAATACTACAATAAGCTTTAATGTATGTATTGTAATGGAACTAAATATGTTTGGTAAATTGTTATATGTATCCAAATGTCTTTTTTTATATACATGTAAAAACCAGACTCCCTGAGGAAGGCGTAACAAACGCCGAAACGCGTAGGAGAAGAATTTTAATAAATAAATGTAATACATATTTATTAAAATGAACAACAACGGCCTTAAAACTCGCATTAGGAAACACAAATATTGACGCACAAAAGGGCCCAAACAAATAACACGACATTTGTTTTTGTTGTGGCGCTGCACTATAGGTCAAATGGATACATTTTGTGTCATAAATTTTTAACTGAAATATAACTAAATATTTTGGGTCGTGTTTCTTTGTTAACGTTCGAATTTTTGTTAGAATATTTCAACAAAAAGTGGGCGTGACTCCATCCATTTTTGAAATTAAAAACAACAATTTAAAAGTCAAATTTTTGACACTTGGTACAAAAATTTTAGTATTTTTGATACTCGGTACAAAAATTTGTCTTATCCCTGAAAATTCAATTTTCAGAACGCTCACATGGTGCATTCTGGACCACAGAATAAAATGTATCATTATATAGAGAACAACACAAAGCAAAACATAGTCCGGGTCAAAAAAAATCATAAAATTAATCAGACAGCATGACAATAGTATTAGAATCAATTCAATAAATCCAGGGTACAAATAATTCGGTACCGACACCAAAAGAACATGAAACTTGGACTCAAATTGTGAAACTCGCTGGCTGCTTACAAGATGCCACCGAATCGTAAAGTGAGACAAAGCAACAGTAAAACAGATCGAATGCGTAAATATACATACGAGCGCTAATCTCGCATTGCATTTGGGTTTTGAATTGTGTGCAGATTTTGATCACTACGTGGAGAGGCTGATAGCGCATTCTATTTTTAGCATTTTACGCTCTCAAAGTAGTGCGGCCGATCGCCTGGTAATTTCGAGTCCCGAGAGCAGTTTCACGAAAAACAAGAAGCGCTTGTGCCATATTATGGCGCTGCCTTGGATATCTTAATAATTTGATTGTCTTTGGTTGTTTGGTTGTATTCGACTTGTTTTATTATTTCAACTTTTTGGCTATGTGGGTCTCTATAATTTTCAATGTACTGGTTCGTCATTTTACTCCCTGCACCCATAAAATGGGTGAAAGGGGGTACTAAATCTGTGCAAATGTATGTAACAGGCAGAAGGAGACATCTCCGACCCTATAAAGTGTATATATTCTTGATCAATTTCGATTTGGCCATGTCCCTCTGTCTATCCGTCTGTCCGTTCGTCCGTCCGTATGTATGAACGCGTCGATCTCAGCAACTATAAGAGCTAGAGATACCAAATTTAAAATGTAGGTTCGTGTATAGCGGGCGCAAGTCAAGTTTATTTTGGATCTGAGATATTACGCTTGTGTGCGTGGATATTTGTGTATGTGTGTGTGTATGACTTAGTGTACGAAGATATGGTAGGAAGTTGTAGACCTGGGTTCAGGGAGTTTCGTGGTCGGGTATACTCGACGAGAGCATTTATGTATACTTGTTCAATCTTCATTTTTGTGATTGATCCAATCCCAATATCTGCATATTTAGAACATAGGTCTGTCATAAAATTGTTGTATTGTGGATGAAAATTCAATTCTAATTTCGAAAGGACTTATTCTGATCTTTGGTTGTCTTTTGTGTCAGTTATTTCATAATTCATAGAATAAGGGTTCGAATTTAAGTTGGTTTAAATTTAATAATTTTACTTATGTTGTATTAAGAATTCGGATAAAAAATTTTTCGCATTACAAACGGTGTTTCCAATAAAAATGCCATTTTCAATTTCTTGACTTGGTGTTTAAATTTGATTACCACCGGTATTTAGGCAAATTTGTCGTATTACTTCAGCATGGGAAATGGGACATCTATTTCATTGTTGTGTATATTCGCTTCGCTTTCGCGGACATGTTTTTTTCTTCCGCCTTGTAGCAATTAATTCATCTATCTTCCCAGTCTCCCCATATTTCTATCAGAAGTGAATAGAACAGCATATTACTCATGGATGTGGTTCCTTCTGATCCTGATAAACTTTCTGATTCGGTAGGCTTTAACATTATCCAGATCAACATACTAGTGCTAATATATCGGTCGAATCAAGTGGTCCATCAACCAATGCTATTGCTGCATTGGACGCTACTGCTTTGGCTGCTAAGAAGACCCTTATGGGTATTCCACCATGAAAGCAAATCTTTATTTCTTGCCCTTCTTCTTTTAGACTTGCCCCTGCTACTACATCTGATGATGTTAGGGCTTTTATATTGGCCAAATTTCAAATTCACATATGCTCTGAAAATTTTGTCATTTAAAATAAGTGTTCCGGCCGAATATTTTAACAATATTTAATGCAAGGAATTCTGACCTGACCACTTAATTATTAAAAAAGGCGCTGCAAAAAAGAAAAATCGGCCACCGATTTCACTTCCCTTATCCGGTGGTAGTTCTAATTGACGTCTTGTCTCTGATTGCACAAAAACCTAACACCCTCCCTTTCACTTGGTTATCAAAATGTAGAGGTATTTGTAGTAAACTGTGTTAACTGGTTAGTTTTTGTCTATGGTCATAGATTAGTATCCATGCCTCATTAAAACGCTGAACTAAAATATTTTACGGACTGTGGTTTTTAACATAGGCCTGTTTTGAGTCAGACATTTATTTAAAATTTATTTCTTTGATATATGTGTCTATTTCTTGTCACTCCATCTAGATATAAATGCTTTGATTGGAATGTTATCATTTTATTAATAAAAGAATGAAGAAAATATGTCTGTTTATGTATTTTCGACTTTATTTATTATACTATGTTCCCGAAGGGAAAAAGAGTATATTGGGTTTGCGAAATGTCCGTTTGTCCGTATGAACGCAGTTTTTCCACACCCTTGAAGCTAGAGCAACCAAACTTGGTACACATGTTGGTGTATACCCTCAATTTATGAAGTGTCCCTCCACCCGCACCTCCTCATCCACACTTTGGGGAAAACCTATATCTTCCACATTTTTAAAGCTATAGCCAAATTTGGCATACAGACTAATGTTGGGATTCCCGAGAGATCTGCATCAAAAATTGTTTGCCACCACTACCCATCCCCGGCAATCGGCATATGCCATCCCAAAACACGTTTTTCACAGGGGTATATCTCCCACACCTGTACAGATAGTCATCAAATTTGACATACAGACTACTGTTTTCATTGCGTCTTTCCGAGCCCACAAATAAGCAAATTGTACCGGACTGGGAACAGAGTATTCTGCTGTCCGATACGTCCAACTGCAACGTTCTTACTTCAAGCGGTAGCTTGCATTCTTCTGGATATTTTGGAATGTCTTTCTCATCCAAATATTTATACTCGTTTTTCCCAAACAGCCTCAGCTTTTCATAGGTCTCTTCTAGCTCTTGAGCTAGTTTTTTATTTTCATCCCACGGCACATTAGGTCAAATTACCGCTTTTTCTGTGCAAAAGTGATAGAAATTAAAGTGCCGTTATACTTTTGTTGTTGTTATTTAATTAGTAGTAGCAGTGGTTTATTTTTATCTTTTTCTTTTCTTTTCTCTTTGAAACAATGATTAGCTTAACAATTAGTCCTATTAGCTTATGGGGCAAAATCTGAGAGTGAGAAAAAAGAAAAACAGCTGCGCTATTTAAAATTTGGCGTCAGTATTGGTGGCACTCCATAAGAAAGTGAGCCAGTGATCGCCAGCTAAGAAGACCATCTAGCAGGTCGGCACACTCCTGTGGTTCCAAATATGTTGTGTTCTAATTTCCCGTAGTATTGGGCATCGCCCCATAAAATACAATATGTCTTCCCGTTCCTGGGTGTTGCAAAGCGAGCAAGTGCTTGAACTAGAGGTGGAGAACTATCGATAGTCGGCGCTAGCGATAGTTGACGATAGTAATTTCAAACCCATCGCTAGTCGACGATAGTTTTTTCAATAGTCGACGATAGTTTTTTCGGTAGTCGACGATAGTACCGTCCGCCATAAAATACATATTTGTTTTGAATTCAAACAAGAAAATTCATTTAATATATTAATGTTTTTTATCGAAAAGTTTTGATTAAAGAATAAAAGTATATTAACATTTTCATCTTTGAGCCTGGTTCGCCTATCCGGTTTTTTTTACTTTGCTTTATAATTACTTTAAAATTAAGCATTATACCTCTTTGAAGAAAGCGATCCATTTTTCTGTATTATATTGTATTGTAATATTGTTTCTACAGACGCCACAAAACAAAACGAGCTGATTTTATTTTTGGTGATGTGAAAACCAAACTATCGATAACACTATCGATGGCGCTGTCGGGCACTATCGAAAGTTCATCCTGCTATCGATGGTAGCTCGATAGCGCCCAACCATCGATGGTACCGATAGTGCTATCGATAGTTCTCCACCTCTAGCTTGAACCTGTCCTGTATGGCAGGAAATTAAGTTTTAGAACTTCAGTTCTTGCCCTGCATATGGCTGATATTGCTTGCGTGTTGTTGAAGTAGTTTTGTTCCCCAAGCTCATAATTTAGCTGCCTGTATTGCTGCTTCGTCTCTGTGCCTTAAAATGTTTCCATAATACTTGCCTTCAGCTTCTGCAGTAATAATGTGTGATTCTGGCTCCAAGTGCTGGGCTCCAAAAGGTCAATGTTGACATTAAACTGAGCTGCCAAAGATTCCCACTTGGCAAAGAACTGCGATCTTTCATGTTGTAGGTGTTCCACAATGATTTCAGGGAGACGATCCCTCGGCATTTGCATAACTTTGATTGTGTATAGTAGATGTATACTCAGTGTGACGGGGTACATAGAGGATAAACCAGTCTCCAGGAAGTACGAAGGAAGACGGAAAACTTTTTTGATGAAGTAGCGGAGTATTTGGTTTACTTCATTCATCTCCATATACCCCCATACCTGTGTAGCATAGCACATGATTGCCCTCGCTGTCGCCTTAAACACTTTATATTTAAGGCTGTGTTTGATCTGTCCCTTACTCAAAATCTGTTTCAAAGTGCTATTTAGCGCTGTCTTCGAGTCCTTTAGCTTCTGCTCCGCATGTTTTTTGAAGGTCATGGTTCACCCCAAGGTATTTGAAATTCTTAACCACGTCCAATTGCGTGCCATTTATCTTCAAAAATCCTCCCTGGCTCTGCGTATTCGGGTGTCTTTAATTATCGTTACCTTCGATTTGTCGCAGTTTATTTGAAGGCTCCAGGTTAGGCAGTAATTTTGTAAGGCGTCGATCATTTCTTGCAGAGCGTCGGCACTATCCGCTAGTAGAACCATGGGTATTTAACTATAAATCCTTCAAAACAAAGACACTTGAGTTTTGTATGTGCTAAATAAAAAGCACCGTTAAACAGCAGTGCGTCAAAGTCAATCGACGCAAGTTTTTATACTAATATGCTTGCGAGTTGAGTAGAGCTTGGTCAACTTACAGTCCGTGTTTCTCAAATGATGTTGGTAATAATTTATTAGTGTAAAGTGGGCTAAGGAACTCATGAGATGGTTCTGAAGGGGCCCAGCGGAGGGTTGCGGATAGCAAAAGACATCCCGAGGTCAGCCGCGAATAGCGAGATATCTCGTGAATAAGCAGTCCTGGGCGAACAGCGCGGCGTTAGCAATAACTAACGTACCGAAAAGACGCTTCTGTCGCCATCTTTCAAACATAGCCTCACACAACCCCTACTCCCACGCCATCTACCTACCTCCATCCTATCCATCCACATCTCATCCCGTGTCGGACTCAGGTGTCATCTGGGAACTATGAGCAAAAAAAAGCGTCGACAACTTTAAATCCCCGCAGGATCTCCGAGCGACTGATGTCGAAAGGCATTATAAGGACTGACTCTTCGACAGGAAGAGGTCCTCAGTGGTAGACAACCCTCCACGCTCGGGGAAGAAGGATGAGTTTCTTCACAGCCATAATTTGTGCGGTTCGCGTGTCAAGTGGTGGGTGAAGTCGGTGCAAGGACCACCAGGAGTGGCCACCACGCCAATCGCAAAGGCCGCAAATGAGACTGTTGAACAGCCCAGCACATCACAAGCAGTAGCTGCCGCTGCAGCAGATGGGCACTCCCCAACAGCTGTGTTGCCTGTGGATTAACCACAATCACAGGAAATTATCCGCGCTAGAAGAGGGCATCCTCGACGAGACAGAAGTCGCAGGATAGGACTCTGTGCTCTCCTTCCACTTCCGAGTGGGATACATGGTCATCGACTGCACCGATACAGGGCCAGCCGACTGGCTGATCAGCGCAGCGCCGAGGCTACACTCGTGAAAAATCAGGTTATGGCATACTCTCACCCCATAATATTACGGTCGAATGTCCGTGACGCGCGGATCAGTCAACCGATGCCTTGTTGGGTCTGCTGAGGAACCAAAACAAGATCGAGACCGAGGATACTATCCCGGAAAAATGAGTGGAGCCCCCTTCGTCATAGGGATCGACGAGATATCGCGGAAGACCATTGTGGAGAGGGGGCATCAGCTCTTTTTTCGCATCGGGTCGATCCCCGTGAGTGGGCTAAAGAGGATACTATCCCGGAAAAATGAGTGGAGCCCCCTTCGTCATAGGGATCGACGAGATATCGCGGAAGACCATTGTGGAGAGGGGGCATCAGCTCTTTTTTCGCATCGGGTCGATCCCCGTGAGTGGGCTAAAGAGGACAAGGAGGAACGTGGAGGAGTAGGTCAGCAATGACCCAATAAACATGAATGAGGGCGCTCGACTGCACAAAGTGCTTCAAAAAGACCAATATGACCCTGAAATAGAAAGATGAATCCTGCACCTCCAATAATATGGAGAAGTTGGAACTACTTTTCGAAACGCACTTCCCAGGGAGTATCTCTTTTGTGGAGGATAGCGTCAAACTTGTAGATCAATCCAGGCCGGGTGGTCTTCATCCCCAAGGCCGGGAAGAAAAATAACACCAACCCCAAGTCCTTCCGACCCATCAGCTTGACATCGTTTTTATTGAAAACGTTGGAAAAGCTGGTGGACTACAATATAAGAAGCACTTTGCTGAAGCAGAGTCTGCTGCTCCAAGCACAGCACGCATATAGAGTAGGTCACTTCACAGACACGGCATTATATCAACTGCACAGAACGGCTATCTGCGCCTTCCTAGATATAGAGGGCGCCTTCCATAACACGTCTCATGACGCTGTTCAGGCATCCCTGCGCAGGAAGGGGGCAGATACGGTGACTGCTAGATGGATTCATTCACTGCTTAGATCAAGACAGGCCACAGCAACAGCCAAAAGAGGGTGTTCCCAAAGGGGCGTACTGTCTCCCTTGCTATGGAGCATTCTAGTAGACGAACTACAAAGTAGCTCTCTAGCACATGTGTACAATGCCAAGGGTACGCCGATGATATAGCCATAGCGCGAGGCAAGTTTGAGGAATCACTCTGCAATGGGGTTACGGGTTACGGACGACATACGACTGGTGTAAGGCGGTTGGTCTCAACTTGAACCCTACCAAAACAGTCATAGTCCCTTCACAAAAAGGTACAAATTGTAGAGAATGAAGCAGATAATACTGGCAGAATTCCCTTAGAAACTAGCGGGAAGATTAAATACCTAGGAGTTACTACTTCAACATAAGTCTGTATGCCAAATTTGGTGACTCTGCATGTACAGGTGTAGGAGATATAGATGCGATAGTGCGATCTCGACACTTCATAAATTGAGGGTATACACCAACATGTGTACCAAGTTTGGTTGCTCTAGCTTCAAGAGTGTGGAAAAAAATTGCGTTCATACGGACAGACGGACATTTCGCAGGCCCAATATAATCTATTTCCCTTCGGGAACAGAGTATAAGAACTGCAGAGAATGGCCTACGACTTTATGACGGGAGCAATGCGCACCTGTCCGACAACGGCCCTAGAAGTCTTAATGGAGCTTACTTCACTCCACCACACGATTGAGCTCAAACGCAAGGCAACCCTTCTAGAATATCATCCATAGGAGTGGACAAATATGGTATCAGTAGAAAAGATGCCGATAGATTGGAAAGAGAACTTCCTCTACTTACGCAACCGAGGGACGAAATGACTGCCGACCTTCTTTGCGGGCGTCAATTCGAAGACCATCTTTATAATAAAAGAATTGGACGTCACTAGAAGACGTGGATCCCATGGAGAGTCACACAATCACTTAGTACACCGACGGATCCCTAACAAGCTAAGACACAGGCCTTGGGGTTTAAGGCCCGCGGACAAAATACCATGAACCCCTGGGCAAATACAGCAGCATCTTCCAAGCTGAGGTATGCGCCATTGGGAGATGTGTTGAGTTCCACATCCTACGTAACTATCAGAACAAAAGCATAGCCATACTGTCTGATAGCCAAGCAGCAATTAGCGCTTTAAGCAGTACAAAAATAACAACGAAGTTGCTTTGAGCAGTACGAACCAAACTAAACCACCTAAGCAGTAACAATAAGCTTGCCCTCAGATGGATCTCAGGGCATAAAGATATACCCGCGAACGAAGCAGCAGATGAGTTAGCAAGAATGGGGGCCGGAAAATCTCTTGTAGGCCCAGAACCGTTTTGTGGCATAGAAAGACACAATACGAGAACATCTAAGGATAGAAGACATGAGGCAGTCAAACTGGAGAAATGCTCCAGGTCAGGCCAAGTCACTCTTAGGAGGCTATGATAAGAAAAGATTCAAGCAACTAATACATTGGGAAAGAATTCACTTAGAATAGTCACTGGCCTTTTAACAGGGCACTGTAGGCTGAGAAACAACCTGAGGTGGGTATGTCCTTCAGATAAGCGATATAGATACTCTCGATCCAACTAAAATTCTTGCATGCAGGGGACACTGTTGATGAGTTAGATTTACGGGGTGAGTGAGCTTTACAAATAAGAACAAGTAAGAATGCAATAGTCGAGTATACCCGACTACAAAACTCTCTGTACCCAGGTCAAAAATTTCCGATCACATCTATGTACACTTACACATACACACACACATACACAAAAGACGCACACACACGAGCGACAGCTCGAGCGCAGCGCAAGCGAGGCATTTTAAGTGGTGGCTGTGCTGCTTCTTCCCCCGCGCTCCAGCACTGAATCTTGTTTGTTGAATAACTTATAACAAATCTAATATAAACTTGACCTGCTCCCGCTATACACGAACCTACAAATTTGGTGTCTCTAGCTCTTATAGTTGCTGAGATCCTTGCGTTCATACATACGGACGGACAGACGGACATGGCCAAACCAAAATCTCTTTTGATACTGATCAAGAATATATATACTTTATAGGGTCGGAGATGTCTCCTTCTGCCTGTTACACACATTTGCACAGATTTAGTACCTTTTCACCCATTTTATGGGTACAGGGAGTAAAATTTCAGAATTAATGTCTATTTAAATTTTCCTAGTGCTGGACAGATTTCTACGGCTCAGACACTGTATCTACGAGATAGGTGTGCCACGACGCGTCCATCAAATATGGTAAGCACCTAGGCAAGCAGTTCACCTAGAAACGCCGTGCATATTGATATAAATTCCTTTATTGACAGTTTATTTGGGATGTCATTGTATCAAATCAATGGTATCCCAAATTCATTACAAACAAGTAAGAATGCTATAGTCGAGTATACCCAACTACGAAACTCCCTGTACCCAGGTCTAAGACATCCAATCATATCTACGTCCACTTACACATACACAAAGACGCACGCACACAGGCGGCAAAAGCGACAGCGCAAGCGAGGCATTTTAATTGGTGGCTGTGCTTCTTCATGCCCCTCTCGCTGCATTACTGAATCTTCTTTCGTGAATAACTTCCGTGTTTATTATCCGATCGACTTGAAATTTAGACAGTAGATTATGAGAGACTAAAGTATTGTACATGCCAAATCTAAAAGCTATATCTTTAAAATTGTTCCTGTAAAACGTTTTTATTGAATTGCGGGGGAACGGGGGAGATATCTGAAATTGGAAACAAACTTGATCTGCGTATGCTATACAGGTACCTATATTTCAATTTTGGTGTCTCTAGCTCTTATAGTTGCTGAGATCGACACGTTCATACAGACGGACAGACGGACAGACAGACGGACATGGCCTAATCGAAATCTCTTTTGATACTGATCAAGAATATATATACTTTATAGGGTCGGAGATGTCTCCTTCTGCCTGTTACATACATTTGCACAGATTTAGTACTCCCTTTTACCCATTTTATGGGTACAGGGAGTAAAAATGCTTAATTTGATTTATGTTTTGGATCCCTCCTCCTTATCTGTCCCCCGAACTGACCCTATATCCATTCCTGAAGATCCTCATCATCCAACTTTGGAGGTGTTGATTGACTTACCAGCCGGGGTGCTAAGCAAAGGTAGTAATCCGTCAATTTCGGAAAAGCGATTTTACTAAACTCGCTAGCTTGGTCCCAGCTTTACATGTGTAGACATGGACAGAGCAATTCAATTTCTTTGCTCTACTTTATACTCATTATTTGATACTTGTGTTCCGTTGGTTAAGTCACATAGGTCTAAGAAGCCTGTGTGGTTTACGCGGAATTAAATAAACTTCAAAAATAGAAAATCGAGATTGTATAAGATGTTTAAGGAAACTGGCTCTTTCTTGGATTTCTCTCGCTTTTTGATTGCCCAATCTAGCTTCTCTGTACTTAATATACACATTGCTATAATAACAACAGAAGCTGTAGGTTACAGTTTCAGCGGGATCCTAAGAGGTTTTATAACTTTGTTAATGCGAAGCGTAGGTCATCAACAATTCCATCAACCGTATTTTTTGAAAAAAAAAAAAAGACAGCTGACTCAGATCCGGCTATTGCCGATCTTTTTGTTGAGTTTTTTCAAACGGCTTAAAGTTCACAACCTTATCAAATGGTTTCGCCTATCCTTATCATGTAAATAGCTTCAATTGCATTTTTCGACCTTTAATAATTGAAAGTACGCTTCTACGTGATTTGAAGGCCATTAAGCCCGTATTTTCATCGGGACCTGATGGAGTACCAAGCTGTGTGCCTAGGTACTGTGCTGAAGGTATTTTAAAGCAATTATTTATTCTTTTTAAACTGTCCGTGGAGTTCTGCTCTTTCCCTAACATTTGGAAAGAATCATTAATTATTCCTCTCCATAAAAAAGGAAACAAGTCTAACGGCTAACCGTCTCTCTGTCTGTCCGTATGAACGCAATTTTTTGCCTTTATCTTTACGCTAGAGCAACCAAACTTGGTACACATGTTAGTGTATGCCCTCAATTGCCCTCAAGTGTCGAGATCGCCCCCGCACCCCCACCCACTCCCCCAAAATTTGGGGAAATCCTGTATCTTCCTGACAGATCTGCATCAAAAAAATGTTGATGCTCCCACTCCTACCCCCACAAATCGGCATATGATATCCCCAAAACACTTGTTGTTAATTTAAACGTAGTGTTCGGGTTTTATTGCTTATCTTCCACCTCACTTCTTTTCTTCGATTACATTTATAGTTTTAATAGAGCTTATGGATAATTCTAGTACACGAACTACTAAACTAACTCGCTAGTAGAGGTGTACAACGCCAAGGTTACGCCGATGATATAGTCATCATAGCCTGAGGCAATTTCGAAGAATCACTCAGAAACATAATCCATTACTCCGGGGTCTTAACTGGAATACTTATACTCGCTTGCATTCTTATCGTAGTAGACTTTCATTAATAAATTTGCCTTCTCTTTCTGATCGTAGAACCATGCTGGGTGTAATTTTCTTACACAAACTAATTCATGGGGAAATTGATTCTTCTGAATTAATCAGCCAAATTAGTTTTGCAGTTCCGATCAGATGTTCTAGAAACTTTCTTCCACTTTCTCTTCAAGCTTGTAGTTCTAATTATGCTATTCATAACCCCTTTAAAATCTTATGCTCTAACTATAACATTCTTTTCCATCTAATAAGTAATGCTACTTCAATTTCTACACTTAAAACTTTACTCTTACGTTATTTATGTAATCGTTAGGAACTTCTGTATAATGTTATTGTTGTATTTGCATGCCCGCGATCTTTCGCTACCGTACGTTATGCGGCGTGCCCCTCGGTCAGTTGGGCGGGAGGTGGGTTGCATTTATGCTTGGGTCCGCGCGTTAACAAGCCCGTGCTTGGTGTCGTTGGGCCACTTGTATGTACTGTTCGTTAGTACATCAATGTCCAGAAATAAAAAATAAAAAAATATATACTTTATAGGGTCGGCGATGTCTCCTTCTGCCTCTTACATACATTTGCACAGATTTAGTACCCATTATTACCCATTTTATGGATACAGGGAGTAAAAATTGTGAGAAACGGGATGCAGATTCCACGAAGTACAGGATGAATCATTTTGCACATATTAGCAGAATGCACTGAAGATGAAATAGACTCCTCGGTATTTATGTCCTTCAAACAGGGGACATAGGAACTCTCAACCCGAAGAAAGTCCATGCATACGTACAGAATAGAACTGATAGCCAGATTTAGGCTTCAATTGGGGTATAGTAGATCTTATTGGTCGTAGTACTCTTGTCCCATTGATAATAATAAGGATCTGAAACGTCTCCTTCAATACGTTACACTTTTCGTAAGAAAATTAATTTTAACATCTACAAGGGTTTAAAAGGTTAGGTATACGAGGATATGAAACCAAAAACACGGGATATTCTGATATGGAACAATTTGTTTCGTATGCAAACCAGAAAACGAAACATATTCACAATTTCAACTTTATATAAGTTAACACGCGCAAGCCAAAATATGCCGATCAGGCTATTAGACCGGACGCGACGGCAACAAAGTCGCAGACGGAATCTGACATCCTCATGCCAGCGCTGAGTGACCGCTGCAAGAACGGTCACGAGGCGCCGAGTCACCATTCTGTTGCCGGTTCTGCCGCGAGGCATGGACTATGCGCCGGCTCTGCCACGGGCCATGGGCCATGCCGGCTAGCATAAATTATATTTAGGGTTAGTTTTTAAACAGAAGCTCAAGCGCTCGGTTGAGCAATTACTTACATTGAATAAAGTCAATTATATTCTACAAACGGGATTTGTTTACTGGCGCCCAACGGTCGAAGTACCCGCGATTTGAAGTGTTAAAGTGTTAACACAGTAATTTAATATTTTAAATTACACATCGTTAGGCCAACGCCGCGATTGTAACTTTAAGAAAAACTAATTTCTTAATACAAAAATAAACATCATCGTGCCAACGTCGCGATTTAAATTTGGTTCCTATGCTTAAATGGAACAACACACTAACTTAGAACAGTTTTAACATGAAAATCACCAACAACTGTGTGCAGTTATAAAAAAAAAAACACAACAACAAAAACAAAAAATAAAACTTCAGCCATAGCTGAGCGAGTTAAAAAGAATAAATACAAACAGAAACAAAAAAAAAAAAAAAAAACCCCCACCATAGCTGAGCGAGTTAAAAAATAAAAAGACAATTAACAACAAAAACAAGAGGCAAAACCCAGCCATAGCTGAGCAAGTTGGAAAAAAATCAACGAAATCTACAACCGGTACACGCATCGGCCACCGTTGCAGCTACACTCATAGGGATTAGCATTACAATAAAATGTAAGTGATGTGCTAATTTTACCTATCATAAATAAATAAAAAAAAGAGTCTCTCCAGAATTGAATATTTTTAAAATAAATAAATACAAAAATAATTAATATTTTTAGTGTTTATAACAAATCCCAAAAAATTATAAATAATAACTCAAGCCGATGCGCGAAAGCGCTGCTTGAAAATCACTCAATACTGCTATAACTATAACGGTTCGTATCTTTATGTGTGTTTTGTGACTTGATATTCAGATCAAAACGAGTAGTGACGAGGAATTGATTTCTTCTTACAAGGAAACTTTACAAAATAACGACAAGAGTGAACAACAGACAACAGCGAGCTTAGAAGCTCAAATGCACGCTTGCCTTGCGCAACAGACACAAATATTTGAACAAAAATTAGCAGCGGTTACAGAACAGCTCAATAATCTTAAGGGGACTGTGCCAGAGGTAGAGGTGGTATCAGACAACTGAAATTATACCAGGGCATACTTGCGACGAACCTTTAGATATTGTAAAGTCTATTCCCGAGTTTGACGGGAAGCAGGAAAATTACGTCTCATGGAGACAAGCAGCCAACACAGCTTATACAATTTTCGAGCCCTACAATGGGAGCTTTAGGCATTATCAGGCTATCGCTATAATTCGCAATAAAATAAGAGGACCGGCAGATGCAGTGCTTGCATCTTTTAATACCGTGTTCAATTTCAAAGCCATCATTGCGAGACTCGATTTCACATATGCCGATAAATCACCGGTCCATGTGATTCAACAGAATCTTAGTACTTTAAGACAAGGCGACCTGACCCTCTTGAACTATTACGACGAAGTACAAAGGAATTTAACCTTCTTAACAAATAAAACGCTAATGACGTATGACTCGGCTGCAGCAGCAGTTCTCAATGAAAAATATAGAACTGACGCGCTGCACACATTCGTTTCCGGGTTAAAAAAATCCAAAACCGCCTTGGCACTGGCGCGTGAGGCAGAATCAAGTAATGATAGAGGCATTTTCATGGCAAATTATGCCAAACACACTGAGGAAAAATCTCAGAGCCAAAAATCCGGGGTCAACGGTCTCAGGGTTGGCGTCAAAACGGCCAACAAGAAAGTGACGGGAATTTCCAACAAAAGAGCCCATTTTTTCAAAGGGGTCAAAAGGGAAATCAGGGTCAACAAAAAGCAAGTAGTTCAAAGCAACACTTTAACAACCAAAGACCACAGGGACAAGGTCCCGAGCCGATGGATGTAGATTCATCGTCGCGCTTCAGACAGCCAACTCAGGCTCAAAATTTTAGGAAAAACCAAAGTCACGGTGATCAATCAATGCAAAGTCGCCAAAAACTAAATCATCTGCCCCAAGAACAAAGCGATGACAACTATGAAGCTCAGTCACAGTTGGAAGCAACAGCTGTCGATGATGACTTGTCCGAAGCCGAAAGTTGCAATTTTTTAGGGGTAACTCCCTGCTTCCGTACATCACACGTACAGTAGCAGGGCAAACCATCAGGCTCCTTATTGATACAGGAGCATCTAAAAACTATATTAAGCCACTTTCCGGACTGGCACACTTCGTGCCCGTCGACAAACCATTCCAGGTAAAATCAATACATGGGCACACAAAAATTGAACAAAAGTGTCCTATCTTTTTATTTAATGTAAAATCATATTTTTTCATTTTGGAAAATCTTAATGAATTCGACGGCATAATTGGCCTAGATTTATTAAAACAAGTAAGCGCCAAAATTGACCTTACGAAAAATTTCATTAAAAACGATCACGGCTTAGAGCCGATCGAATTCACGCAATGCCAAAACGTGAATTTTATTCAAATTAATGACGCCGATGTTCCCATCGCCGTCAGAAATTCCTTTAAAAAAATGATCGACCAAACGGTCAAAGCATTTTCGGACGTTAAAGAGTCCCTCCCATACAACATAAACACACCATACGAACAGATGGCGAACCAGTGTACTCCAAGTTGTACCCATACCCAATGGACGTGTCCGAATTTGTCAATGCAGAAGGTAAACAACTTCTAGCGAATGGCATTTATAAGGCCGTCCAAATCACCTTATAATAACCCATTGTGGGTTGCCGACAAAAAGGGTGTTGATGAATTTGGTCACAAATTAAAACGTTTAGTGATCGATTTTCGAAAGCTGCATCAAAAAACAACGGACGACAAATATTCGATCCCAACAATTTCGACAATACTGTCAAATATGGGTGAGGCACAATATTTTACAACATTGGACCTCAATTCAGGTTTCCACCAGATAGAATTGGCGGAAAAGGACAGTGAAAAGACTGCGTTTTCTGTCAATACTGGGAAGTATGAATTTTGCAGACTTCCCTATGGGCTGAAAAATGCCCCAAGCATATTTCTAAGGGCAATAGATGATGTTATTAGAGATCAAATCGGGAAAACGTGTTACGTCTACGTGGATGACGTAATAATTTTCTCAGTGAACAAAGAAGACCACGTCTTAAAGAGTCTTCGAGACGCAGGCATGAGGGTCTCCCAAGAAAAATCCAAGTTCTTCAAAAAAAGCGTGGAGTATTTGGGATTCGCTGTGAGCAGAGGCGGAATTCAGACATCACCTGCAAAGGTACAGGCCATTAAAGATTTCAAGCCACCAAAAACCTTGTTCAGTCTCAGATCATTTCTGGGCTTGGCAAGTTACTATAGGTGCTTTATAGTAGGATTTGCCGCTATCGCAAGACCCCTAACGGACGTCTTAATAGGCGAAAACGGTAAAATAAGCGCCAATCATTCAAGAAAAGTAAAACTTGAATTGACGCCAAACCAGCTCGAAGCCTTTAATAGGTTGAAAGAAACACTGGCATCCGAAGACGTGATACTAACGTATCCCGACTTCAAAAAACCATTTGATCTAACGACAGATGCGTCAGGCCATGGCCTTTGAGCCGTCTTGTCTCAGGGCGGACGCCCAGTTACCATGGTTTCGCGAACATTACGCGATAATGAGATAAGCTTCGTCACAAACGAACGAGAGCTTCTCGCCATCGTATGAGCCCTCAAAAATCTCCGAAATTATTTGTACGGATCACAGATCACCAACCCCTGAAATTTGCAGTGTCGGATAAAAACCCTTTTATAGACGAGCACAATGCCAACATTATTTACAAGCCTGGCAAATAGAACTTCGTGGCAGACGCCTTGTCTCGTCAGAACGTTAATGCTCTTGATTCTGCAGACTCAGATGTTGCCACAGTGCACAGCGAGGAATCTCTCACGTACACTATAGAGACCACAGAGAAACCGATTAATTGCTTCAGAAATCAAATAGTGATTGAAGAAGGTAACACCTCTTTGGTTAAAACATTCATTTTTTTTAAAGAAAAAATGAGACACGTTATTCAATTCACTGATCGAAGCACTCTCTTACAATCTTTACAAGATGTGGTAAAGGCGGACGTGGTTAACGCGATACATTGCGAACTAACCATCATAGCTTTTATCCAACACCAGCTAGTTGAAGCATTCCCTTCAACTACATTTAGATACACCAAAACCATTGTAACAGACATAATCGACTGTACAGAGCAGAGAGAAATCACCACGGCAGAGCACAACCGAGCTCACCGCGCAGCCCAAGAAAATGTCAAACAAATACTTCGGGACTATTTCTTCCCAAAAATGAAGCGTTTAGCAACTGAAATAGCTGCAAGTTGTAGAATATGTGCCATGGGTAAATATAATCGTCACCCTGTAAAGCAAACAATGGGAAAAACTCCAATACCATCCTACGCAGGGGAAATATTACATGTTGATGTTTATTCCACCGATCAAAAATGTTTTCTGACTTGCATCGACAAGTTCTCTAAGTCTGCAGTAGTTCAGCCCATTCGTTCACGCGCAATCGTGGACATTAAAGCACCTATTTTACAGCTTATAAATTTGTTTCCAAAAACAAAACCTATTTACTGTGACAATGAAAAATCTTTAAATTCCGAAACCATTAGATCGATCCCAAAAAACAATTTCGACATCCTCATTTCAAATGCACCACCTCTGCACAGCACTTCTAACGGACAAGTTGAGCGGTTTCATAGTACACTGGGGGATATAGGTCGTTGCCTGAGAATGGGTAAACAGTTAACCGATACTGTTCACACTATACTCCTCGCAACAATTAAATACAATAGGTCAATTCATTCAGTGACAGATAAAAAACCAATAGAAAGCATTCATTTGACGCCCGTAGAGCTTACAACTCAAATTAGGAACAGAATCACATCAGCACAGGAAAAAACTCTCGAAAAAGTAAACAAAGACAGGGTTCACAAGAAATATAATGTAGGCGACAAAGTGCTTCTTAAGTCAAATAAAAGGTTGGGAAACAAACTATCACCTTTGTGCTCAGAATAAATAATTCAAGCAGATCTGGGCACGGCGGTTCTCATTAAAGGGAGGGTGGTCCATAAGGACAATTTAAAATAGGCCCCCTATCAAATAATTTTAAATTTCAAACTTTATTTTGACTAGGTTATTTAGATTAAAAAAATAAAATAAAATAAAATAAATAAATAAATAAAAAAAATAATAATAAAATCAATCTTAATTCTTATAGGTTAGAATATTTGCTCTTAATGACCCTGACAATCACTACCTGGACAACAGCTACAACAAAACTTGCTGACTACACTTACGCTAACCACATACCCATAATGGACGGGGACGTGACCCATTGTGACGAACATGGGTACTTAGGACACACGACAAACATAAAATCGTACGCGACGTTAGACTTTTTTCTAAAAGACCACATGAATAAATTATTAAACACTAACCTCAGACATATGGAAATGCTGATAGCTACACTGAAAGTTCACCATAGCCACGCCCGCATTATTAACTTGCTGAGCACTGCACTAAAAGTAGTGGCTGGCACTCCGGACTTCGACGACTGGGAACAGATTAAGTTTCGGCAAGGACAGTTATTCGAATCAGAGAACAGGCAGGTAGAACTCAACACAAAATTTCAAACACGACTAAACGAAATTTCAAGATCCCTGAACGAAATTCACAAAACAGATGATACAGATACCGAACACCTATACGAAACCATTTTGGCAAAAAAATAGGATGATTATCACAAATTTAGAGGACTTAATATTCTCAGTAACACTGGCAAAAATTAACTTAATCAGCCCTCGTATTCTGGACAGTGTAGATATCAATGAAATGGCAAATGAGCACCTCACAAATATTAGTATAGCAGATATCTTAGGAGTATTAAGGCTTTTCAAAATTCCGATTTATTGCATTTTTTAATCAAATATCCTAGACCTAAGTTGATTTGTAAAAAAATTATTGTTTATCCGATACAACATAGAAATATAATTCTTGATTTAGAAAATAGTAGCACGGTAGCCGACTGTGGTACTCAAACCTTCGCCGTGGGAGAATGCGACGCTGCAGTGAGCACCACCTTCTGTAAGAGGTTGCAAACTACAACTTGTGCCCAGCAGCTGGTCTCTGGTGCTGTCGCGAACTGCGCTACACGCCCTGGACATCTAGAGCCAGTAACAATTGTGGATGAGGGCATCTTAATTATCAACGATGCGACCATCAGAGTTGAGGACAACAAGGGCATCAGCCAGCTGGTCAACGGAACATACTTGGCAACTTATGACGACCGCATGTCACTGAACGGCACACTATACGTCAACAATCGTGGCGTTCTTAAAAAGAAACCTGCGGTGTCGGCCTCGGCTCAGATCAACGTGACCAGCCATCGACAACACCTGAGACTACCATTTCTTCACGAGCTCAGCCTAAAAAATCTTCGGCGCATTGGCTATCTACAGTCCGATCTACTATCAAGACCATTGTTAAGTAGCTGCCTTACTTTAGTCCTTGTCATGGCCGGTTACGGTATCATCTGGGGAGTTCGCCGCCACCTACATCTTAACGGGCGAATTGAACAAACAACATCTCTACGGGAAACCGAGGACGGCTTCCACTTAACCCCGGGAGGAGTTAACACGCGCAAGTCAAAATATGCCGATCAGGCTATTAGACCGGACGCGACGGCAACAAAGTCGCAGACGGAATCTGACACCCGCATGCCAGCGCTGAGTGACCGTTGCAAGAACGGTCACGAGGCGCCGAGTCACCATTCTGTTGCCGGTTCTGCCGCGAGCCATGGACTATGCGCCGGCTCTGCCACGGGCCATGGGCCATGCCGGCTAGCATAAATTATATTTAGGATTAGTTTTTAAACAGAAGCTCAAGCGCTCGGTTGAGCAATTACTTACATTGAATAAAGTCAATTATATTCTACAAACGGGATTTGTTTACTTATACATCAGAAATTCATTTGTTACGATTTGGGTTAGGGTATTACAAATATCGAAGTTTTTTAAATCTATGTTAATCTGAATTGATTCATATACTATTAATTGATTGAATATCATTACTCACCAAATTGATCCAAATTTAAGTAATACAAGCCATCTTCAGTTCCTAATAAAATTTGATTGGGGTAAGTAATAACAGAACACAGCGCATTTCGTATTAACGATAATGTATTATCCAATATTTCATTGACTTTGTAAATCGCCGTATTTGGTAAGTTATTCCGTTTTAAAATACGATGAAGTTCTCCTAATGCAATTACCCATTTTGATTTCTCCGACTCATTATCAGCCAACATCAAAGTGGTTAATGAAATTCCACTTTCAATAAGAGCCGTTTTAATCTACAAATATAAAAAAGGGATATGCATTACTGTTGAAGGTCGTTTAGCAGCAGCTTAAAGGAAGTTATTGAATGCACATTGTTCCCAATTTTAACATATTTGAAATAATGTTCACGATTTAAAAAATCAAATATTTCCTAGTAGAGTGTGAGTATATTCTGACCAGACAGAATTTTGCGCTTTGTTAGTTTTTCATTCAGTGTAGTATTAGTAGTAGTTATTTGGCTTATAATTGGCCTGGCAGATTGCCGTCAGCGTAAAGTTAGTAGTAAGAACAATAAATTTTTTTTTATATGTAAATACTATGTGGTGTGGTTTCCAGAATTGCGAGGCGTGGCTTACATATGCTGTCGGACCGGCCCAGTTGCTGTCGATAAGAGCTCAGTACTGCCATAGATTGCCAGACCCGATTTACCAAGATGTCTCACTCTAATTTACTGCAAGAATTATTGACCAGATTGAGTCAAAGTCTGGTCTTGAGTGGACGTGTGAATCTTGTAGGGTTGTTAAGAGGAATATTATGGGTTCATGAGGCAGACTAAGAGAGGCTTCGAATATATATTCGGTCGGATTAAAAAACTGCTCGAAGGTTTCTCGGATCTGTTGAGTTAGCAAGTTTTTTACCAACTACTATAATTGATCTACAGCGCACAGAAGTAGCTTTGAAATGAGTGTAAGATCTTTAAATCGGACGTATAAATTCATCTGAAGAGTTGGTCAATATTGAAGTTTGTTTTCATGGAAATTTCCACCATAGAAATGCATTGGAAGCATGATATTTTCAAGTGTATTCGCTATAAAACTTTTTATTTTCACATAAAATATATATAAAAGAGTTCAAACAGACTGTCCGACTGATCACTGACATTTGGGAAGCTTGCAATTTGTACAGTACCTTCTTATTATAAAATTTGGTGGAACTGCCGAAAAAAAATTGTTGAATCTATATCGCGAAGTTTAAGAAAATTGTATGAAAATCTCGGTATGCGCCAGCTGCTACATAACAACGTGAAAGTGCAAAAGAGATAAAATCTCTTAAATCGATCTCTCGGCCTTAAAACTTATGAGTGCGACTGAAATCACCATATTGCTTATGACTCTCAGACTCTGCCTAGCTTTGCAATCGATCTACGGTAGATGGCGCGATGCTGCTGACATGTGTTTGGCGGGTAATTCTTTAGTATAGCGCCCCATATAAAGACTGCGTCAAAATGTCTGACTTTGGTCTTAATCGACACGTCCCAAAATAAGAAAGCAAATTCTGTCGGCGCAACAAAACTTTATTGTCGAAATAATGAAATGAATACAAATAAAAGTTGACCGATATGCGTATATCGACACGATAGTTGTTCGTCTCAGTGTTGGAAAACATCAAATATTTACCAGAGTTGCCAGACAGGTAGATATAGAACCGCACAAATTTGAATGTGTTCATAATAGTTTAAAATAAAATGTGAATACGCCGCTTAAAATAATAAGCGCGATTTATCGCTCTCTCGGCCTTAAAACTTATAAGTGCGACTGAAATCGCAATGTCCATTGCTCATGTCTCTCAGACTTTGCCTATGCTTTGCAATCGATCTACGGTAGTTGGCACGCTACTGCTGGAGTACTACAATTTGATTAATTTTAATCAATTAAGTTTCTTAATTAGTTATGTACATTTTTAGTAAATATAATGCGAATGTTGCTGGGCTGATTTACTTCACAGCTGCATTCGAATTATAGATTGTTGATCGTTTTTTCATAAATGTATCGGTCGGTCGATGTTTGTTAGTACCAACATGTAATAAGTTTGCCGCCAAATTTGAGACTTTTGTATTTTTGCTGACAGCTGTGAACATTTCCGCAGTGCACGGGACTTACGCAAGCAGAATGCTATAAATAAAGCAATGAAATTAAATTCAATACAGATAGGAAATGCGAGCAACCCCGCGGGTATAAGCTAGTATATCTCTTTATATGTTTAAATATATATGTATTTATGTAATATATATATATATGTCGGAGATAGGACATTTGGTAGTGCACAATTTGAATTGAATTCTACAGAAAAGAGTGGGACCGCAGCTGCAGCTGTGGTCGAGTGTGGCTCAGGTGTTGTTGAGTGAGAGATATGGCAACATAGACCGGAGCGTCTGTTGCAACTCTGCAAGCAGAGATGACTGGCAGTTGTTCTGTGGAAATTAAGAAGACCAACTCGCTGCACTTCTTGGCTGTCAATAGTAAGCTATGGAATACCAAAGTCTTGAGAAGTCTGTTTTGGGTGGAGTTCCCGATAATACTCAGATATATACGTATATACGAGTATATGTATGTATAAAAATAAGCATATATATGTAGTTCAAATGTGGGATATATACATATGTATATATATATATAGTGATATATCCATCTCCCATCTTACACACACTTAGAAACCACATACCACTTAGCAACCAAAGACAAATCATAAGGAACCCAAAATATTGTAAGCCAAATCTGTTGATAACGCTGGCGGATGTCGTTTAGACATAAACAAAAGACCCTAAATTCAAGAACCCAAGCCACTTGTCGAAGTTAGCATCAGGCCACCACTTTCCCACATGAAAATGCAGACGCTGCACAAATCTCGGCTGACGCAATTTCGCTACTTCTTTAATAATCTCCCTAAGAGACAACTCCTTAAGAAAGCCAAAAGCTCGCTCTCAACATAAACGTTTTTAAAGTCAAAGCTTCCTTCGGTCCGAGGTTTGATCAGTGCCCACGCATTTAGAGTAATTGAGTTCATTTTTGTATTCCATTTGATTCGGTCAAATTTATTCAATGAATAAATGATACATTTTTTTATACACTAAAAAATACCGTTTCTTAATTGGCGCAGACGGTAGGATACTCTCAAGTTGTTAAATGCGCAACCTCTGTCAGTAATCCTGGATACGTTCCTACGAAGGATCGTCTAGTAATTCTCAGCTAGTATTTGGCTAATCGAAATAAATTGGTAGTGTTTAAACACTACAATAACAGCGAACACGTCTGGGTGTTACAAATCAAATTTTTTGATCCCTGTAACCCGTGTTTCACTGGGAGGAATTTGCATGTGCAAATAAACTCAATAACAACAAATTGGTGACCCGAAAATTTGTGTGCCGCCAACATTTGCGCGAAAATTTTTGTGCTATATAAACTATACAATCAATATAAAAACTGAAAATACACTGTGGAAAAATAAATAAGAAACAACAACAAAAGAAAGAAGAAAAATATAAGTGCAAATTTGCAACGTCAAAAAAGTTAATTAAAAAACTCAACAATAAACATATCCAAAATGACTCTGGAATTATCAGAGCAAAACCTAGACCAGGCATTGTCTCAATTGAGACAGGTGTCCCACTTTGATGGCTCACCAGAATACCTGGCAACTTTCATCAGACGAATTGACTTCATACTGCAATTGTATCCAACGAAGGATGTTCGCCAGCACAGTGTCCTATTCGGAGCTATTGAACTACAAGTGGCTGGAGAGGCCCAACGGATATCACAACAAAATCAGTCTAATACGTGGCCGGAGCTGAAACACCCGCCCTATGAGGAGCTTTTAAGACGACTGTACAACACCAACTTTAACGGAAGTCTACGTAAGTTCATCGAGGAATTAGGACATAAGTCCTTCACAATTATAAATAAGTTAGCACTGGAAAATATTCCAAATAATACCATCTTATACACTAACGCAATGCAAAACACTATCAAAGATGTAATTAACAAGAAATTACCAGATAGACTTTTCATGACGCTTGCCCCCTATGATATGAGCACTATAGCAAAATTAAAACAAACTTCTCAGAGAGAGGCATTATACGAAAGCTTTGTAAAAACTCACACTAACTTCAAAATAATTCAAATCGTAGGAATGGGGGAAATAGTTCTCAAAATTCTAATCAAGCGGCAGGTTCAAGAAAAGAACATAAACTATCAACAAAATAATAATTCACAAAATAGACAGCAAAGCTACGAGGACGAGGACTACAATTACAGAACGAATTCCGACATGAACTAACTCAAGGTAGGACTCAGAATAGAATGAACTATCAACAGAACCAACCTTTCGCATCTAATGCAACAAACCCATCCACAAAGAGACAGAGAAAGTACGTCCGGGCAGATGAAAATGGATACGTCCGAAAATTTTCATCAGCATGCCTCGGATCAAGAAGATACAGACGAAGAAACGCCAACTCATTCATACGAATAATCATGAATGACAAGCCGTGGAAATGTATAATTGATACAGGTTCAACTATAAATATAATGAAGGAAAACTTCTTACAATTCCCAAAAAAATAGATAAATTAAAGGTACACACTATACCATTTATAGAACTAAGCGAAAGTATAAAATTAGGACCCAGTAAAATTTGTCCAGCACACCAAACATTTTATATTCATAATTTTTCAGACAACTACGACGCTTTGTTAGGTAGGAATTTCCTCACAGTGTGTCAAGCGCAAATTGACTACGCGATGATGAGAAAACAGAAGAGGATTTGACCGCACCAGAGTGGCGCGATCCTCCGTCCTCATAGGACAAATTCTTTAACTTTGCCATTAACAATGAGCTAAAAGAATCCAATGAGTTTAGGTTAGATCATTTGAACCATGAAGAATGCGAAAAACTCAAAAATATTTTGATCGAGTTCCGTGATATAAAGTACAGAGAAGGTGAAAATTTGACCTTTACGAGTACTATTAAACACGCAATACAAACAAAACACAAAGATCCGGTCTATAAGAGACCTTATAAATACCCTCAGACTTACGATGTCGAGGTAAACAAACAAATAAACGAAATGATTGAGCAAGGGATTATTAGAAAGTCCAATAGCCCACATTGCTCCCCGATCTCGATCGTGCCATAAAAGAGCGATGCCTCGGGTAAACCAAAATTTAGGGTAGTCATTGACTATCGCGGACTCAACGAAATAACTGTTGACGACAAATATCCAACACCGATCATGGACGAAATATTGGTCAAATTAGGAAAGTAGTATTTCACAGCCATCGATCTAGCTAAGGGTTTTCACCATATCCAAATGGATCCAAATGGCTTTTGGACTTAAAAATGCCCCTGCATCGTTCCAGCGTTGTATGAACAATCTCTTAGAAGATTTAATCTATAAGGATTGTCTCGTATACCTTGATGATATCATCATTTACTCCACTTCATTGGAGGAACATCTATCATCACTCAGAAAGGTATTCAGTAAATTGAGGTAAGCCAACCTAAAGCTTCAACTCGACAAATGTGAGTTTCTGAAAAAAGCAACCGAATTCTTAGGTTATATTGTGACCACAAATGGGATAAAACCAAACGAATAAGATAGAAGCAATCATTAAGTTCCCCATACCCAAAACTCCAAAACAAATCAAATCGAACTTTGCCAGTATAGTTAAACCTATGACATTGAAATTCAAAAAGAAGCAACAATTAACATTTACGAGAAAGAATACATTTCGGCATTCGAAAAGATGAAATTGCTGATCACATCTGACCCTCTATTGGTCTACCCAAATTTCGTTAAACCCATTCATTTAATTACTGACGCAAGCAATATAGCGATTAGTGCTGTTCTGTCACAAGAACATAAGCCCATTTGTTTCGCAAGTAGAACTCTCAATGAACATGAGTTAAATTACTCTGCGATTGAAAAAGAGTTGTTAGCTATCGTCTGGGCTACGAAATATTTTCGATCTTACCTTTTCGGTAGGAAGTTTAAGATCTAAGTGATCACAGACCATTGGCCTGGTTAAACAATATCAAAGAGCCTAACATGAAACTCCAACGGTGGAAGATCAGACTAAACGAGTTTGATTTTCAGGAATGGATATAGGGTCAGTTCGGGGGACAGATAAGGAGGAGGGATCCAAGACATAAATTAAAATTTAAGCATTTTTACTCCCTGTACCCATAAAATGGGTAAAATGAGGGTAGTAAATCTGTGCAAATGTATGTAACAGGCAGAAGGAGACATCTCCGACCCTATAAAGTATATAAGTTAACACGCGCAAGCTTGAGTTTGCTGACAACGCTGTTTCGCCGGATGCCGTCGCGACAAAGTTGCAGCCGAAATCGAAACTCGCACGCGCAAGCAGCCTGATCGCCCACTGGAAACGCCGACTCAGCATTCAGCCGGCATTCCAGCCGGCAGCGGTGGCTTCATGGTTCAATGCAGCTTGCCCTAAGTTTTAGTTTGGAATTTGTTCTCTTATAGTTCTAACGAACTTGAATTAAAAACGGATTACAAAATAAAGATACTTTAAATGAATATCAAAAGGTTTTCTTTTAATTGGCGCCCAAACGGAAATAGCCCAATTGTTATATAAGCGATCGTTCAATCGCCCACAGAAATAACTCTTTGAGCTAAACGCTAAGAGCCGCGGTGCAATAAAGTGAACAACAAAAACAACAGTGAATAGATCTCACTATCTCAACGAGAACAATTTTGTGACCTGAACAACAACAATTAAAACAAAACACAGAGAATAACTCTGAACAAACACGAAATAAAGTGAGTGCTACAACAAAATAACAGTGAATAAAACGCTCAACGAGAACAATTTTGTGACTTGATAACAACAATTAAATCAAAACACAGAGAATAACTCTGAGCAAACGCGAAAAGTCGCGATATCAAACAATAAAGTGAATATTTTAACAAAAACAATAGTGAACATAATCCACGATGTCAATGAAAACAATTTTGTGACTTAAACATCAACAAATACGAGCGACCGGCAGTGTTCAACTGGAAAATAACATATCGCAGCGGCCACCACACCACTTGATTTAAGCGCATATTTCAAACTGTATGTGAGATGTTCATTTGTTTACAATTCAAATAAATTTAATAAGATTCTAAGAGCTGTTTAGTATGAGATGCTATTATTTACAAAGAGTTTCTGCACCGCAGATAGAAATTTTCCACGACTTAGTAATCGAGCCAGGGGCCCGCTGCGACGAGCCCCTAGATATTATAAAGTCCTTCCCCGAGTTTGACGGGAAAATAGAAAACTGTGTTTCATGGAGGCAAGCCGCTTCCGCAGCCTACAAAGTGTTCAAGCCATACAACGGCAGCTCAAGACACTATGAGGCAGTAGCTATAATCAGAAATAAAGTAAGGGGATCGGCAGATGCTGTGCTGGCCTTATTCAACACAGTGTTGAGTTTTAAAGCCATTATTGCTAGGCTGGATTTTACATACGCCGACAAAACACCGGTACATGAATCCAGCAGCAACTAAACACGCTTCAGCAGGGCAACCTGTCACTGCTACAATATTTCGCCGAGGTCGAGAAAAAACTCACCTTGTTAACAAATAAAACACTAATGACGCACGATTCCGCTGCAGCGGCTGTGTTAAATGAAAAATTTAGAAGCGACGCGCTCCATGTTTTCGTCTCAGGATGGAAAAAGTCACTGAAGTGGGCAGTCTTCCCGGCACAACCCATAGACCTCCCCTCAGCTTTAGCTTAAGCCCAAGAGGCAGAATCAAGCAATCTTTGCAGCAAATTTTGCAAAACACCTTGAGGAGAAACCCCAAAACAGAATTCGCACATGTCTCAAAACTGGCGTCAGAACGCCCAACAGGGAAAGGAGGACAATTCTCAAAGCAAGAATCCCTACTTCCAGAAGAATCAAAGAGACAAAAACGACCAGCAAAAACCAAAAAGCACGAAACAGCGCTATAACAACCAGAAGTCCCAAGGGCGGGGGCCCGAGCCGATGGAAGTAGATCCATCCTCACGCACTAGGCAAACTGCACAAGGCTACAGAAACAACCAAGGTTACGGCGACCAATCTATGAGGACCCAACAAAACATAAATCATCTACCACAGGAAGAGAGTAACAGTGACTACGAGTCACAGTCACAGCAGGAAATGACACAAGTTGAAGACGATTTGTCCGAAAGTTGTATTTTTTTAGCGGAAGCTCCCTGCTTCCGTTTGTAAGACGAATGGTTGCAGGGCGAGTTATCAGACTTTTGATAGACACAGGGGCCTCGAAAAATTATATAAAACCCCTTCCCGAACTGGCACATTGGGTGTCAGTTGATTGCCCTTTTCAAGTCAAATCAATTCACGGCCACACTAAGATTGAGCAGAAATGCCTCATCCACTTTTTCGGCGTAGACTCCTACTTTTTCATGCTGGAGTTACTTAATGACTTTGACGGCATAATTGGCCTTGATCTGTTAAAACATATTAATGCCCAAATAGATTTGACAAACAACGTCATTAAACATGACCATGGGGCTGAAGAAATCGAGTTCACTGGATACCAACAGGTGAACCATATTCAGATTAATGACACGGATGTCCCTCATGCTGTCAGATCCACCTTTGATAGTATGATCAACAAAATAGTAAAAGCATTTGCGGACGTTAAAGAATCGCTGCCGTACAACATAAATACGGTTGCCACTATACCAACGGAAGACGAACCGGTTTACTCAAAACTTTATCCGTATCCAAAGGGCGTGTCTGATTTTGTCAATGCAGAGGTTAAACAACTTCTAGCGAATGGCATAATTCGACCGTCAAAGTCCCCTTATAATAACCCGATATGGGTTGTCGACAAAAAAACCATCGACGAAGCGGGGCACAACAGAAGCGTCTGGTTATTGATTTTAGGAAACTAAATCAGAAGACAACCGACGACAAATACCCTATCCCATCCATTTCGACTATATTGTCAAACTTGGGCGAGGCTCGGTATTTCACTACGCTAGACCTCAAGTCAGGGTTTCACCAAGTTGAATTGGCTGAAAGAGACAGGAAAAAGACAGCATTCTCTGTCAACAACGGGAAGTATGAGTTCTGTAGACTTCGGGCTGAAAAATGCCCCAAGTATTTTTCAACGAGCCATTGATGATGTGCTCCGCGAACAAATTGGTGGGATGTGTTATGTTTACGTTGATGACGTAATAATCTTCTCCAAGTCCAAAGAAGACCATATCAGAGACATTGAGTGGGTCTTGAGAAACCTTAGGGACGCAGGCATGCGAGTGTCTCAAGAAAAATCCAAGTTTTTCAAAAAAAGCGTGGAATATTTGGTTGGGTTAGATTTGCAGTGTGCAGAGGAGGGATTCAACCCTCGCCCGATAAAGTGAAAGCTATTAAGGACTTTCCCCAACCGAAAACCCTATTCGCTCTTAGGTCATTTTTAGGTCTAGCACGCTACTATAGCTGCTTCATAACGGGTTTTGCCGGCACCGCAAGGCCCCTAACAGATATCTTGAAGGGCGAAAATGGCAAAGTAAGTGCCAATTACTCACGAAAAGTGATAATCGAATTGTCACCAGAGCAAAATGAAGCCTTCGATAGACTTAAAAATATATTGGCCTCCGAGGATGTAATGTTGTCCTACCCAAATTACAAAAAGCCTTTTGACCTCACAACAGACGCGTCTGGCTACGGACTGGGTGCAGTACTGTCTCAAGACGGCCGCCCGATAACAATGATCTCGCGAACATTGCGAGACAACGAGGTAAATTTTGCCACAAATGAACGTGAGCTTCTCGCCATTGTATGGGCACTCAAAAACCTCAGAAATTACTATATTATACAGACCACCAGCCATTAACTTTTTCGGTATCGGACAAAAACCCTAATGCCAAAATAAAGCGTTGGAAAGCCTTCATTAATGAGCACAACGCAAACATTATTTATAAACCCGGAAAAGAGAATTTGGTAGCAGACGTTCTGTCTCGCCAAAATGTCAATGCGTTAGAGGATCCAGCAGACTCAGATGCTGCCACTATCCACAGTGAGGAATCCCTCACATATACCATTGAAGCCACGGACAAACCGGTAAATTGCTTTCGGAACTAGATTATTCTGAAAGAAGAGACTATCCCCCAACAAAAGACATATATTTTGTTTAAGACGAAAACTCGTCACATAATTAATTTTTCCGATCGCAGCAAGTTGCAGTAAACGCTGACGTAGCCAACGCATTGCGAGCTACCCATACTGGCCTTCATCCAACACGCACTAGTTGAGGCGTTCCCTTCTACCACCTTTAGATATTGCAAGAACTTGGGTACAGATATTGTGAACCCAGCAGATCAGAGGGAAATTGCGACAGCTGAACATAACCGCGCACACAGAGCAGCGCAAGAAAATGCAAAACAGATACTTAGGGAGTATTTTTTTCCAAAAATAGGTCACTTAACGTCGGAAATAGCTGCAAACTGTAGAATTTGTGTTATGAGTAAACATAACCGGCACCCAAAAAAACAGGAAATAGGGAAAACCCCGATACCATCGTATGCCGGAGAAATGTTGCATATAGATGTTAACTCCACTGCCAGTAAATACTTTCTAACTTGCATCGACAAGTTTTCCAAGTTTGCAGTAGTACAGCCTATACGGTCTCGCGCAATCGTGGATATAAAAGCTCCACTTCTGCAACTTCTGAACATGTTTCCCAAAACAAAAGCGATTTACTGCGACAAAGAGAAATCCTTTGAACTCGGAAACCATTAAGTCAATGCTCCACAATAACTTTGGCATTTAAGTTGGAGACACAGGTAGAGGACACTGTCGAGAACATTCTCCTTGCAACCATAAAGTACAACAGGTCAATCCATTTGGTGACAAACGAGAGACCCATAGACGCAATTCACGCAGCCTCAAAAAACAGTACAGTGCAGATTAAGGAAAAAATCGCATCAGCACAGGAAAAAACACTAGACCAAATGAATATAGACAGGGTCTATAAGTCGTATTTGGCAGGCGATAGGGTTTGGATAAAGAACAATAGGAGATTGGGAAATAAACTATCACCCCTATACACAGCTGTAGTGGAAGCAGACCTAGGTACGACGGTTCTTATTAAAGGGAGGGTGATCCATAAGGACAATCTTAAGTAGGTTTTGGACATTTGAAAAATCACGACAATTAAATTTTTAACAAATTTATTTTTAGGTTCCGATATTTTTTCAGTTTAACAATAGCAGCCATGACTTTGACCGAAGCGACATTGAGACAACGACTACTCCCACGCGGACTACATACCTATAGTTGACGGAGACGTAACAATCTGGTACTCGTACACTTACATGGGACACACGACGAACTTGACATATTTTGAAACTTACATCGACGAGACATGGAGATTGATACACAATCTACCCAAGGACCACATGAAACAGGTACTGAGAACTGACATACAACACATAGCTACCTTAATAGCTTCTTTGACCGTTCACCACCGACAAGTACGTAGCATTAACATGATAGGTAGTGCCCTTAAGGCAATTGCAGGAACCCCAGATTTTGATGACTGGGAACAAATAAAATTCAAGCAAAGTTAGTTAATAGAATCCGAGAGCAACCAGATAGAAATCAACGGTAAATTCCAGGCAAGACTTAATGACATTTCAAGGACCCTCAATGAAATTTTGAAACCAGATGCAGAGGACGAACAATTTTATGCAACAATTTTGGCAAAAAATAGAATGATAATTACAAACCTTGAGGACCTCATCCTCACTGTTACACTTGCTTAAATAAATTTAATCAGCCCCCTTATACTAGACAGCATCGACATAAAAAAATTATTAAATGAGCATCTCACCAATACTAGTATAACCGACCTTTTAGAAGTCTCCCATATAAAAGCTTTTCAAAATTATTGTACTTATTGAATTATTGTACTTTCTGATCAAATATCCCAAACCTTTGGTAAATTGTAAGAAAATAGATATTCTTCCTGTTCAGCATAATAACATAATTAGACCTAGAAGAAGGAAATACGGTGGCCGACTGCGGAACAAAGACCTTCGCTGTACGTGACTGCGCTGCCACTGTGAGCACCACTTTCTGCAGAAGACTACAAAATACTTCATGCGCCCAACAACTAGTATCTGGAACCGTCGCACAATGCGCCACACGCCCCGGACACCTAGCGCCCGTGGTAGTAATCGGCGAAGGCATTGCAGTAATAAGCAGCGCAACCATGAATGTAGTGGACAGCACCGGTAACAGCCAGACAGTCGCGGGAACTTTTCTCGCAACTTACGACGATCACGTCTCACTGAATGGCACCCGTTACGTGAACCACCGAGGCATCCTGAAGAAGAAATCTGCTGTATCCACGTCAGCCGTGGTCAACGTCACCCTCTTCAGAGAACATCTGAGCCTCCCGTTCTTACATGACCTAACCATCAAGAATCTCCGCCATATTGGGGATCTTAGATCGGGATTATCATCACGATCATATGGCTGCTTGACACTCATCGCCCTATTCCTGCTCCTCGTGGTCACCTGGAAATTATACCAGCGCAGAATAAGAAAGAAGAAACCCGAGGACGCGTTTCAGCCTAGTAGGGGAGGAGTTAACACGCGCAAGCTTGAGTTTGCTGACAACGCTGTTGCGCCAGATGCCGTCGCGACAAAGTTTGCAGCCGAAATCCGAAACTCGCACGCGCAAGCAGCCTGAGCGCCCACTGGAAACGCCGACTCAGCATTCAGCCGGCATTCCAGCCGGCAGCGGTGGCTTCATGGTTCAATGCAGCTTGCCCTAAGTTTTAGTTTGGAATTTGTTCTCATAGTTCTAACGAACTTGAATTAAAAACGGATAACAAAATAAAGATACTTTAACTGAATATCAACGAGTCTTCTTTAATTATAGAATAAAGATACTTTAAATGAATATCAAAAGGTTTTCTTTTAATTTATATATTCTTGATCAGTATCAAAAGAGATTTTGATTTGGCCATGTCCGTCTGTCAGTCCGTATGTATGAACGCGACGATGTCAGCAACTCTAAGAGCTAGAGACACCAAATTTGGAATTTACGTTCGTGTATAGCGGGCGCAGGTCAAGTTTATTTTGGATCCGAGATATTCCCCCCCACCCCGCTATTCAATAAAAACCGTCTTACAGTAACAGTTTTCAAGATATAGCTTTGGTCACTCTTAATCTACTGTCCAAATTTCAAGTCGATCGGATAATAAACACGGAATTTATTCACGAAAGAAGATACAGTACTGCAGCTTGTGGGGAAGAAGAAGCACAGCCATAATTTAAAGTGCCTGGCTTGCGATATGGCTCATGCGTGTGCGTATTTTTGTATGTATGTGTGTAAGTGTAAGTGTACCAAGATGCGATTGGAACCACTTGACCTAGTTACAGGGAATTTTTAAGTCGGGTATACACGACTAAAGCATTCTTACATGTTGTTTTGTACTTTTCATTTATAATTTTCTTTTAAATTTATAATGGCAGTTTGCGACTTTTTTTGGAAGAGGTTAAGTAAAACGGGTTCTGTTTGCTGCTAACGGCTTAATTTTAGACCAGATTATGAACTAAATTTAAAGTGGACATGTGAATTCTGTAGGGAAGTGGAAAGGATTATGGGATTCATGCGGCACACTAAGAATAGCTTGAGATATTTCGCGTGGCCTAAAAACGGTTTGAAAGTTTCTCAGATTTGGAGAAAGATTTTGAAAGCATGAAACTTTTGAATGAGTCTCCAAAACGGAAAAAGGCCAATCTTAGGTTGTCAATAGGCCCAAATGATCTTCCAGTTCCCTCACACATATCCACTACATCCGCCACTGAGAGGAATGCTGAACTAATTAATTTATCGTCCCCATCTCCATATATTTCAATCAGAAGTGACGAGAACAGCATCGTGCCCATGGATGTTAATCTTTCTGACTCCGGCGAGCATCCTGTGGTTGTTAACACAGTTGATTAAGATTAACTTAATAGTATTAATATACCAGTCGAATCAGATGGTCTATCAACCAACGCTATGGCTCCACTGGACGCTACTGAGTCGGTTGCTAAGAAGACCCTTGTAGGTGTTCCACCAAGAAAAAGAATTCTGTCCGGATCACTTAGTTATTAAAGAATACACTGCAAAAAAGAAAACTAATTCCGTCTGGTGCTAGTTCTAATCTACCTTTTGTGGTCTCTGATAGCACAAAAAACTAACATCCTTCCTCTAACTTGGCTATCAGAATGTAAGAGGTCTTTGTAGAAAACTATGTAATCTTTACCTAAATAGTTTTCCTCTTCATGTCTTTTCCTTTTCTGAAACTTGTTTGAGGCCCGACATTCATAATTCTGATATTCTTTCCAGTGGCGTAGATAGCTTTGTTCCCGAAGGGAAAATAGTATATTGGGTTTACGAAATGTCCGTCTGTCCGTATGAACGCAATTTTTTTCCACACGCTTGAAGCTAGAGCAACCAAACTTGGTACACATGTTGGTGTATATCCTCAAATTAAAAGTGTCAAGATCGAACAAATTTTTGGACCCCTTACCCCTCCCCAACAAAGGAGCACAATCTATATCTCCCACACCTGTACAGGTAGAGTCACCAAATTTGGAATACATACTAATTGACCGTGTGGACAAATCTGCATCAAAAATTTTTAGACTTCCCCACCCCTCCCCCATAAAGGAGCAAAATCGATATCTTCCACACCTGTACGGGTAGAGTCATCAAATTTGACATACAGACTATTGTTTTTTTCGCGTCTCTTTCCGAACCCACAAATAACGAAATTATATAGGACTGGGAACATAGTATAGTCGCGTGCGTCCGACTGCAACGTTCTTACTTGTTTAATATCGGTCCGAATTCTTTTGAATTTGTTTTGATGCATTTTTGAAAAATTTTAAAAATTGATAACCACTACGTTTAATTTTCTCTTGTGTGGAGCTTTAAAAATAAGTTCGATTCAAATCACATGATAATAACCAATAATGTTAAATTTCAGAGCTTTTCCGCACATGGGGCTTAATTATCTAAAATCGTTTGAATATGGGTCAAATCATTTTTTGTACAGATCCTTGAAAATGAAATGGAAGCCTATTGGATGATAATCAAAAAAGTTTCATACAACAGTTTTCCGCGAATTTTCCGAACTTGGGGGTAGATTTTCCAAAATCTTTGGCCAACGTGACTATTATGTTTTTGTGTAGAAATATGGGTTAAAAGCCAAACGCAAGAAAATTAAAAATGCCAGAGTTTTCCACAAATTTTCCGACCATTGGGCTGAATTTCCCGAAATCCGTCAGACACGTGTCGAATTATTTTACGTGAAGAGCTTTGAAAATGAATTTGAAGGTGATCGGACTAAAAAAAACCCCATTTTCCGCCCATTGGGGTGGATTTTTCAAAATCGGTGAAATATGTGTCAAATGAATTTTTGTATAGATATTTGAACATGAGTTTGAAGCCGATTGGATGGTAAACAAAAAAAGTTTCAGTTTTCCACGCTTGTGGATGGAATTTTCCAAAATCCCGTCTAAGTGTGCACTTTTATCATGATGGAACCTACTGTGAAAATTTCAGCATCCTTGCTCTTAAGGTTTGGGCTGTGCGATGAATGCCAATCAGTTATCAGTCAGCACGAACTCTTTTATATATATAGATTGTTCAAATATGACCTTCCTTCTAGGGTGCTGATGTATGCCGATGATGTTTAACTATGTCATCTACTGATTTCTTATCTGGTCATAGGTTGCAAAATGATCTTGACAGTTTGCATGCCTGGTGTCGGGTAAATTTATGAAATCTTAACTGTGGTAAGTGTAAGGTGTCCTTTACAGGCGAATACCCTTTTTAAAAGTTATTTTCTTAGTGGTAAGTCGCTTGTTTGAATTGAGTCGGTTAATGATTTAGGTATCCTTTTAGATCCCAAGCTTAAGTTTGACAAGCGTTTCTCTTCCACCACTACTCGTGCCTTTGGTGTCCTGGGTTTCATTAAGCGTTGGTCAAAAGAATTTAACGATCCCTACATTACTAAAACTCTTTATACCTATTCTTGAATATGGGTCTTGTATTTGGTGTCCCCAATACAAGGTTCATCAGGATAGAATAGAATCGGTACAAAAACAATTTCTGCTCTTTGCACTTCGGAGTCTTAGTTGGAATCCTAATATTCGCTTGCCTTCATATCGTTGTAGACTTTTATTAATAAATCTTCCTTCTCTTTCTGATCGTAGATCCATGCTTGGTGTAATTTTCTTACACAAACTAATGAATGGTGAAATTGATTCTTCCGAATTAATTAGCCAAATTCGTTTTGCAGGTCCGATCAGAAGTTCTAGAAACTTTCAACCTCTTTCTCTTCAAGCTTGTAGTACTAATTATGCTATCCATAAGCCTTTTCGTATATCATGTTCTAATTATAACAATCTTTATCATCTAATATGTAGTGCTACTTCTATTTCCTTACTTAGAAATGCACTATTATGTTATCTATGTAGCCTATAGTTACTTATTGCTTTTTTTTATTATCATATATTTACATTTATATAGAACTAGTATTTATGTTGAACTTATTTATCTGTTCGCGATCTTCGCTACCGCACGTTATGCGGCGCGCCCCTCGGTCAGTTGGGCGGGAGGTGGATTGCATTTTGGTGGGTCCGCGCGTTAACAAGCCCGTGCTTGGTGTCGTTGGGCCACTTGAATGTACTGCTCGTCATAGTACATCAACGTCCGAACAGAAAAAACCAATAATAAAAAAAATTTATGTTACCCGTCATCATCGCAGGCAGGTTTGAACCACAGGTCCATTAGGACAACGTACTGCATCACATCTCACTGCACTACTGTCATCAACAACTTGTGGTGGCAAATGGCATATAAGTAAGCAACGAGCGGTCTCAAGCAAAAAGAAGAATGAAAACTGATTCGGACTGTGCATGCCGAGGTATGGCTTGCTTGAAACGAAGCAAAGCTAAATCTATTTTTAGAATCTTTACCCCGTTGACCGAGCCCGTCCGTATCATCAAACGTGAAAACAAATCGACGAAATTTTTGCTTGTGATGCGCCTTCTGTATGATTTTATATTCTTTGCTTATACATATACACGAACACCTACAATGTGTGCGTACATACACACATTCTGATTGCATTAGAAATTATTGTTCATATAGACATATGTACATAGATTTGTATAGGAATATCTGTATAGACATTCATATATAGTATATTAAAACTTCTGGCATGATTTGTGTTATGGTCCCGTTGTCATATACATACATATGTTCTTATTTTCATTAATATGATTTTTTTACTCCCTGTACCCATAAAATGGGTAAAAAGGGGGTATTGGATTTGTGCAAAAGTATGTAACAGGCAGAAGGAGACATCTCCGACCCTATAAAGTATATATATTCTTGATCAGTATCAAAAGAGATTTCGATTTGGCCATGTCCGTCTGTCTGTCCGTCTGTCTGTCCGTATGTATGAACGCAAGGATCTCAGCAACTATAATAGCTAGAGACACCAAATTTGGAATGCAGCTTCGTGTATAGCGGGAGCAGGTCAAGTTTATTTTGGATCCGAGATATTCCCCCCATTGCCCCGCTATTCAATAAAAACGTTTTACAGCCACAGTTTTTATAGATATAGCTTTGGGATTTGGGCATGTATAATACATTGGTCATTCTTGATATACTGTCCAAATTTCAAGTCGATCGGATAATAAACACGGAAGTTATTCAACAAACAAGATGCAGTACTGCAGGCTTGGCAAGCAGCAACATGAAGGCTTCAGCATATGTATGTACATATGGGCGAGCGAGCGCGAGGCGCGTGCATTTTCTATTAAGTACTTAAGGCTTAACCATGTGTGCGAGCGAGCGCGAAAGTGCAGCGGGTCTTGTACTCGTGACGTCACGACATACCAAAACACACGGCATCAGCTGATGCACATGTCGCTTTTAAGCAACACAAGCCCATATGGTTTCATAATTGCTTATCGGTACGCAAACCATACGATAAATTTTAAGCACCTGATCTGCTTGACATTTTTCTTTGTGAGACATGCGCCATCTGCATGACTTTATTTTCTTGAAACATATTGTTATCAATGCTCTGCATAGTGCAGACTATGCATCAAAATTCAAAAATTGACTGTTGGCGCGCAGCCAATTGGCCTCTTCGATAAAATATCGATAAGTATCAGCTCTTCGATCAGCAGTGCAGCTAAGGGCCTGCCGATTACAACTCTGGGTACAGGGAGTCTCGTAGTCGAGTGTACTCGACTAAAACATTCTTACTTGTTTTTATTTGTATTAGATTATATGATCACACCATGTCTATTTGAAAGAAATTTTGTAATATGTAAATTATGACATTGACAAAGAGCGTTAATAATAGCGCAATGTAATTTTGGCTGTCTATTTTAATTTTTGGAAATCAAATACAATTAGTTTAACTCAATCTATGAAATTCAAATCTTAGCCCCCAAATATTCTATCTAACTATCGTACAATATGTTCGCGCCAATTATTTCACGATACTTATCAATACTTCGTTGTCAGTAAACGATCATTTACCAGCACTGCGTTCTGTTAACAACATAAGGTTATCGGCACACGAAACCCTGCTCTGTTAGTACACAACAGTTGGTCGGTAATCGCTTCTATGGGTCGCTTTAATTATTGTTTTTTTAGTCAATTGTGCAATAAAGTTAAGCTCCCACACCTCAAATCGGTTCTTGGAATTTGTCCGCGTTTTTTGAGCCTGAAGCCAACATTCTCCGTGCTTTCTTTAGATACGGTCGATAAAACAGATAATTTACAAATTGTTTGCTTGGCGGAACAGCCACCAGGGTCTTCTTATCAACCAACGCAGAAGCGTCCAGTGGAGCCATAGCGTTGGTTGATAGACCATCTGATTCGACCGGTATATTAACACTAGAAAGTCGATCTCGACACTTCATAAATTGACGGTATACACCAACAGGTGTACCAAGTTTGGTTGCTCTAGCTTAAAGATAAAGGCAAAAAAATGCGTTCATATGGACAGACGGACCGACGGATAGACGGACATATGGCCAGACGGACATTTCGCAAACCCAATATACTATTTTCCCTTCGGGAACATAGTATAAACAAAGTATTAAAGAAAACGAAAGCGAATGCCAGCAATATTACAAAAATTGGCATGGCTTGGCTCGCTGATGTCGAAGCAAAACGGAATCTATTTTTAGAACCGTTACCTCATTCCCAAGCTCCCCGCGTACCAATAGCAGAACGACGAAAATTTTGCTTGTGCAGATTCTGTATGCTTAATTTTTTCAATCAAACTTCATTTTTTTATGAAGTTGCTTGCCTATATTTATTTATTTATTTATCAATTTAGGTTTTTTTAAATATAAGTATTAAAAGTAAAATAAAAAAATGTTAAGCCGTTAATCTATCCATTCATATGTTTATCTATCTGTCCGTTTCTACCAACCACAAATAATAAAAATAAATTAAATATAACAAACCGAACAATTGAAAAATAATACCAATTAACAAAAATCAAATAATTATATAAAAATAAAAAAAATGTCTGTTAGCCGCCACCAGCTGGGCTTGAACACAGGTCCATCAGGACAATGTGCCGCATCACATACCACTGCACTACTGCCATGAACAACTCTCTGTGGCAAACGACATATACGAGTGTTTAAGTAAGTGCTCTACAAGCAAAATGTGGGTACATTCGAATGGGTCCCCCCATAGAACATTTTTTGTTGTATGAGATGCGCCTTCTGTATGAGTTTATATTCTTTGGTATAAGTCAACACGAGTCAACGACCGGAATGTAAGCTGTGTTGCCGATGCATAGCCACCAGCGTGGGAAACATCGTCAGCAAGTGGCAGGATGCAATATGAGACCTTGCACGAGCAGCAAGGTCAGCGAAATTGCGGACTGCAGCGCTACAGTGAGAGACTTTAAGGTGAGCTGCAGGTCTTAGCTTTAGATTCGAAGAGGCATTCATGATAAACAGACGCGATCGCGCTTAAAATAAATGAATATAACTCTAACAAGTATTTTGTTATAAACTTAATATGCATTCGCACCTTAACAGCCAGTAATTGGTTAATGAGCGCCCAACTAAGACTGCGCACCCGCGAAATAGTTAAAATAACCGAGCACCGTTAAAAGGAAAAAAAACTATTTATTTATTTATTTTATTTATATAATGATAACTCTTAGTTTAAACTATGGGTTAACATTAAATTCTTAGCCACGGCTGCCAGGGCCTTCAGCTGGAGTTACATTTAATAGTTATTAGTTACATTATTAATGGGAATGTGTGAAATATATGTGTATATATGTATTATTTACAAGATTTGTATGGATGTACGATTTTATGAATAATGTGTGAATGAGTGCTTGTGATGTGTTTAATTGAATATTGTGCTATATTTTATGCATCAAGTTGGGGTTGTTTGGGAAATGAAAAAGAATTTTAATGTTTTAATTGGTGGGGTTTGTAATTTGGGATAAAGGATCTATGTTGTGAAGTAGGGATGTTCTGTGGGATGTAAAGGAGGGACATGTGATTAGGATATGCCGTATGTTTATGGGGGATTGGTTGCAAAATGTGCATATGTTGTTAAGGTTCTTGTCTATATAATGCATGTTGGTAATATTTGTGTACGCCTTGTATTCTGGTGAGTTTGATTTGTTGAAGTCTAGTGAGATTTATGCTTTTGAGGGAAGTAATGTAAGTTGGTTTTGACAGAGGAGTTTTTTTAGGAATTGAATTATATCATTCGCGTTAAAGTTTGGAGTATAAATAAGTTTGTGTGTTGTTGCTTCTTTGGCTATTCAGTCGGCTTTTTCATTGCCTGCCGATATGGCTGGGGATCCAAACTATTTTTAATTTTGGATAATTTTTGCTTATTATATGTCTGATTTTTGTAGCGTAGACAGAATAATTGTTTAGGTTAATGACTGATTTTATGGCTGAAAGGGGACGCTCTATGGCATATTTTCCTTTTTTTGTTTTCGAATATTTTCAGTGCCTCATAGATAGCGATTATCTCGCTCGAAAATACTGATGGGAAAGGTGGAAGGAGGTCTATTTTTAATGTTTCTGTTTCTGTGGTTATGCTGTATCCGGTGATATTGTTAGATTTGGAACCGTCGGTGTATAGTAGCCTATAATTGTTAAGTGAGTCTTTAATGGAGCTAAATAATTGTTTGAAAATTGTATTGGGGTTGGAGGTTTTGTTGTAAGATGATAGCGAAATATCTATTGCTTTGTGGACGGCTTGATTGTTGTATTTGTGGCTGTGGGTAGTTTTAGTTGGGTGGTATGGAATATTGAAGTATGTACAGAATTCGATAATCCTGTCTATTGTGGAAGGGTATTCAATTTTTGTTTTGCGGCTTTTGATAAGAGTTTTGAGAGGGGTGTCGTTCGATTGGATAAGAGTTTTAAATAGTTTGGATTTTAAATAGTCACGTCGGTTTTCTAATGTGTTTGTGTTTGACTCGATTAGCATGTGTGTAATAGGGGTGGTTCAAAAGGCTCCAAGAGCAGTTCTTACGGCTGCATTTTGAATAGTTTTTAATTTATTTAATTGAGATTTTGGAGCGTGGCTTTATATTGGCAGACAGTAGTCTATTTTGGAGATTAGGATAGATTTCAGTATTTGTATTGGGTTGATGTATTGCAATTGTATTTTAGGGATCAGAGGTGTTTAATAATGTTAAGGCGCTTAGAGAGGTAAGATGTAAGATTAAAGATGTGGTAGTCCCATTGGTCTTTACCATTTAGTGTAAGTCCTTGGATTTTTAGGGTGTTGGTAGAGGGTATGTTTATAGTGCCTGTGAGAGTGCTGCAGTTGCAGTTATGCTGTCGGCAAATATGTAGGTGTTGACATTTGTCAGTAGAGAGGGATGCACCTAAATGTATTCCCTATTCAGCTATTTGTTGAAATAATTGTTGAATGTTGATTGCGGTTCTTGTGTTTCTTTAGATCTGTTAGTAGATGAAAATCATCGGTGTAGGCACAGAATTTGCTATGTTTTTGGATGGAAATGATTTTTGTTAGGGCGTTGTATGAAATTAAGAATAGGATAGGTGAGATGATGAGCCTTGTGGAATGCCGTTGTTAAGGGGAAAAGTTTGGGATAGGGATCTACCTATTTTAACCATAATTTTCCTATTGGTCATGAAGTGGGTAATATATGCAAGGATTTTGGGACCTGTTTTTCATTCTTCTAATTGTTGGGTGAGTGAGTGAATACGTATTTAGTCAAATGCTTTTGGGAAATCTAAAGATATTATTGAAAGGTGACGTTTGGCTGAGATGGCCCTTGTTGCTACATGGTCTATGTATAATAGATTATATAGAACCGATTTGCCTTTCTTGAAGCCAATTTGGTTATTGTGAATGAGATTGTTATTTAGTACAAACCACCATAATCTTTTTGAGATTATCTTATTTAAGACTTTTGCAAGGCATGTTTTGTTCTATTTCCAGGCAATTTCTAGCAAACACCACAAAGCTCCAGCTTTGGGACTGTAAGAGCCTTGAGAGGAGCTACCCGGGATCTGGAACATAAAAGATGACCATGCGTACTTTCAGTGGACTTCAATACAATTTAAATTCATGCTCCGTAAGCATCAACTTCCTTGGTCTTAAAGACAGCTTCTTGGGCAAAACAGAGAAGAACAAATCGTCTGAAGCACGATCCCAGCATAGTCCAAGGGCCTTCGCGAAATCAGTTCCATCATGGAGCTTCAATAGCTGTTCTTTATCCTGACTAGGGATTCCACTCAGCGATTCCGGAGCATTAGAGCGCCATTTTCTAATCTGAAACTTGCCCTTAACCAACAATTCAGAAGTCTGCTTCTTGATTGCAGCAACTTAATCCACAGAATCTCCTCCAGTCATTAAATCGTCGACGTAGAAATCGCGCTTTAGTATGACTGAGCCAATTGGAAATGCCTCTTGCTCATCCTTAGACAACTGGTGCATGCATCGAATGGCAAGAAATGCAGCTGGTCTTGTTCCATAGGTGACAGTGTCAAGCCTACATAGGTGACAGTGTCAAGCCTATAAATTTGCATCTCCTCCTGAGGCGAATCTCTCCATAAGATGCACTGCAGGTAACTGTCCGGTTCCGATATGCGCACGCACCTATACATCTTGCATATGTCGCCGGTCAATGCGACATGAAACGTTCGTAACCGTAACAAGGTGCGCAAAAGTATCGCTTGGATGATGGGTCCTGTCATGAGGACATCATTAAGGGAAAATCCTCCTCTGAGCAGTCGAATACGACTCGAAGCTTGGTAGTAGTGCTGTCACAATGATGAGGCAAATAACATCTGCATAAAGGAGTTGATTCGGGCCCCACTCACGACATGTGAGCCAAATCTCTACATTCCTTTATAACTGTAATGTACTGAGCCTTAAGCTGTGGATGACGCTCCAGCCTCCTCTCTAAATTGACGAAGTGACGAAACGCATGCGTGCATGAGTCCCCCAAAACATCCTAGTTTCGCTTCAGAGGCAGCCGCACCGAAAATTCCCCAGATGGCAGGCGAGAAAAATGATTCCTGTAGTGATCTTTGCAGTCAACATCCTCCTGCTTAACTTTGTCTGATGCCAAGTTGTAACATTTGATCTCCCAGAAACGTTTCAGAAACACCGCGATTTTGTCATGCGAATCCTCCTCAGTGGTCGCTGTGGAATGTGTTGAAACCAATGCTGTTCTGCGCGATTGATGGCCACCTACCGATTCCACCCAACCAAAACATGTTTTGTGCAGCAATGGTAATCCTGGCGCCAACTTGACTTGGTCAACTGAGAGAAGGCCAAAAAATAGGCTTGCTCCTGAGTCCTGAAAAATGCTGCACTATGTATTGTTGCTAAAGTTGTATCAGCCTGGCTATCGCTGTCCTCATCTTGTGCATGACCTATAAATGTATCATTGATTTTAACCCTAGACAAAGCATCTATGTATATATGTGTTTTATTTCAAAGTCATATTCATTAAGTTTAATTTTCCATCTTTGAAGCTTCATGTTAGGTTCCTTAAGGGATTCTAACCACACTAAAGGCTTGTGATCAGCCTGCACTGTGAAACGACGACCATATAAATAAGGTCTAAAATATTATGTGAACCATGCTATAGCTAATAACTCTTTTTCAATGGCTGAATATCTAGTCTCATGTTCGTTGAGTTCGGCTTGCAAAACAAATTGGTTTATTTTCTTGTGCAAGTACTGCCCCTAATGCAAAATTACGTCAGTAATAAGTGTGAATTTTTTATTGAAATTTAAACGTGTAATATGGGGTCGCTAGCTGTTAACAATTTAAGTTTATTAAATGCATTTTTGTATTCAGTTATTGACATCAATAGTTTGTTCTTTTTAAGGCATGTTGTTATTGGTTTTGTAATTTGTGCAAAATCTTTTATAAATTTGCGGGAGTATCTCGCCAAACCTAGGAATGATTTTATTTCTTTCGGACTTTTTGGAATTGGATAACGTTGGATTGCTTCTATTTTTTTTGTTCTGGCTGTATGCCTTCGAGTGTTACAATATGTCCCAAATATGATGTCTCTCTCTGCATAAATGTACATTTGCTGAGCTGTAATTTGAGATTGTGTTGCCTTAGGCAATCTAAAACGTTTTTTTTATTAAATTCTCGTGTTCTTGAAGTGACGTTGAAAAAATAATGATATCGTCGAGATAAACAAGACAATGTTTTCCAATGATACCATTCAAAACATTGTTCATGCAACGCTAAAACTTAGCGGGTGCATTTTTTAAACCGAATGGCATACGAGTGTACTCGTAATGACCACGTTTTGTCGAGAAAGCTGTTTTCTTTCTTGATTGAATCTGGGTGCATAGGAATCTGATGGGAGCCTTCAGCCAAATCGAGTGTGGTAAAAACTGACATCTGCCAAGTTTATCTAAAATCTCTTCAATATTTGGAATTGGCAATCTGTCATCAATAGTAACCTCATTCAATTTTCTATAGTCTATTACAAATCCAATGGTTCTACTCGACTTTGTCGTGTGCTTTCTCTTGTCTTTTAAATGGTGCCCTATTTTCTGTCTGTTGATGATTTTGAACATTTTCCACTGGATTTAATTGTGGTCTGACTTGAAATTGGTTTGTCTGGGGAATAAAAGATTGTTGTTGATTTTGAATATTTTGCACTGGATAAAATTGTGGTCTGGCTTGAAATTGGTTTGTTCGAGCAATCGGTATTTGGTTAGGTATTTGATATGGGGCATAATTTGGTCGTAGTATACAATTTGGATTAAATATGTACCTCGGTTTATACTGGGGTATTGGGCTTAGTGGGATTTGTTGATAGTTTGGCTTATAATTATTTTGATTTGGGTGAACCTATGTCAAATCTACTTATTATACCCTAGCAGAGTCTTATAATTTTGTCTCGAAATGTGTAATGGACTGAAGGAGACATTTCCGACACAACATAGTATATATATTCGGAATCAGCATGAATAGCCGAGTCGATATAGCGATGTCCGTCTGTCCGTCTGTTTCTATGCGAACTAGTCTCTCAGTTTTAAAGCTATCGTAATGAAACTTGGCACAGATTCTTCTTTTTGCTGCAGACAGTACATATGTAAAAATCGGCCGGATCAGACCACTATAACATATAGCTGCCATAGGAATGATCGATCGACAAATATGTTTTTGTATGAAAAACTTATTTGTTTATTAATGTGTCCTTTTCCAAGCCGAGTCTCTAGAAAGTTTATACAATCTGATAAAATTTGGTCAAAATCAGACCACTATATCACTATATCAAACTTTTGTTAATACAAATATTTCATCCAAATTAAATGAGAGTTGAATACTTCAAATAGTTTCCTATAATTTGATCAAAATCGGATCACATGGCCTCCTCATGAGCAATCAGACTAAAATTAAGTTTTGTATAAAAAACATTCCTGCTAGGGTATATAGCTTCGGCACCCGAAGAGAGCCGTTCTTTCTTGTTATCATTATCTTTATTTTTAGTGATTGTCAAAGTTTTCAAAAAGCCTCGTTCGTGCTTTGATTGAATTTATATTGTCACTATTTCACTTATACTTACCGTATACGCGGTTTCTAAAGTTTTATATATAGTTTTTAACAAAAGTGTAATCGTATTCGTTGATTCACTATGTCACTATTTCACTTATACTTTCCGTAAACGCGGTTTTGTGAAGTGTTATTTTTGAACAAAAGTTTAATCGTATGCGCTGATTAACTTTGTCAATATTTCACTTATACTTCCCGTTGTTATTTTCGTTACCGCGGCTTTCTAAAGTGAGGTTCTTTCGCGGATAACAATTTTATCGTATTCGTCGATGTAAACTCTTATCCTACCGGCTCGCCAAAAATGAACTTGAGTTAATTTTTTTTTTTGATCCGTTTCGTTTCGTTACAAACAAACTCTACAAATTATTGTTATGCTGCAATAGCCACATGTTCAATTTTTACAGTGTTGGTGGCTATTGTTTATGTTATTATTTGGTGCCTACGTCACTTTTGTCGCGCTGGGCCCTTATCGTGGGAAAGGAATGATGCTGTCGATGCAATTATTTGTTTACCGGTTTAATTTGACTTATGTGTTGAGAGGCGGCAGAGGTTATTAGCTCTGTTGGTTCTGTTTGATTATTCTTATTTCTAGTGAGGGTATCAAAGTCTATAACTATGTTATACCGGAGTCCGATTTTTATTTTTTCTATTCATTAATAACTAAGTGGTCGGGCCAGAGTTCTTTGCAACAAATATTATTGAAATGTTTAGCCGGAACACTTATTTGAACGACAAGAATTCTTGAGGATAAGCAAACTTAAATTTCTCGACCGTCATATGCGCTTTTCACTTGGCCTGTATAAAGGCCTTGACATCATAAGATGTAGTGTCAGGGACAAGCCGCGAAACAAAGATTTGTTTTCGTGGTGGAACACCTGCAAGGGTCGTATTACTAACCATAGCATGAGCATCCAATGGAGCGATGGTAATGGTTGATTGACCAGATAGTTCGACTGATTGACTGGCACTATTCACACTAGGTTGTTGACCTGCATAAACAGTGCCAACAATCACCGAACCAGGAACCTCTTCGGGGTCAGAAGAAACCACATCCATGGGTAAGATGCTGTTCTGGTTACTTCTGATCGAAATATGGGGAGAAGGGAATTACAAATTACTCAACTCTAACTGTTTAGTAGCGGATGTAGTGGGTAAGTGAATAGGGAGCGAATTAGGGCCAATGGACAGTCTAAAATAAGCCTTCTTCCGGTTGGGATACTCATTTAAAAGTTTCATACTATTAAACTATTAAACGTTTTCAAATCGGAGAAACCATCCAACAGATTTCAACGTCCCTACATAATTCACAAGTCCACCAAAGCCACATTTGGACTCAATCTGGTCGATTATTCTGCCATTAATGCCAGCACATTTTTCGTGTACAACGTTATCACACGGCCAACAGCAAACAAAACCCATATTTACGTTAACTCGATTCAGGCAATTGTTATAGCAGACAACCATTTTTATTTGAAGAAAATTAAAAAGCCGAAAAATAAAATAAGGAAAAACATAAAAAGGGTGACCGATATCAGCACAACGGAATACAAAACAAACAGTGGAACCGTAACCAACACAACGATAGAAGCGCTCGAGAGCTTTAAGAGAGCGTTGAGAGCGCGAATTAGAAGAAATACAAAAATAAAGTATAAGCACGATGCAAACTGCACAATTCAACCACCAGCTGCTGTTTTCTGTTGTATTTGAACAAATTTAGTAATGTTATTTGATGTAAATAATTGCAATTTAATGTCCAACTATGTTTTCCACACAACCGATGATGTCACCAGGGCAAAGTGCTGCACGAAGCTCAGAGAGTTGATTTTCGCTCATTGACGAGAATAGGTTGTGAGAACGTTAACTAACGAGTTCTGTGTGAACATTAATGACAAATTGTCCATTTATTCTTAAATACAAATAAAAAACAAGTAAGAACGTTACAGTCGGACGCACCCGACAGTCCGGTGTAAATTGCTTGTTTGTGGGTTCGGAAAGAGACGCGAAGAAAACAGTAGTCTGTATGTAAAATTTGGCGACTCTACCTGTACAGGTGTGGGAGATATAGATTTTTCTCAGGAGGCGATCTCGACACTTCATAAATTGAGGATATACACCAACATGTGTACCAAGTTTGGTTGCTCTAGCTTCAAGCGTGTGGAAAAAAATTGCGTTCATACGGACAGACGGACATTTCGCAAACCCAATATACTCTTTTTCTCTTCGGGAACAGAGTATAAAAACGTAACTTATTAAATATTAACTCCACATTTATATATTTTATTTTAATCTGTTCTAACATATGTCAGTCTTCAGCGTCTTTAACATTAAAACTATCTAACAGTATTGCTCCTGATATGTGTCGATATACGGATATCGGTCTGTTTTTAGTTACATTTTTTTCAACATTGCTGCAATAGGTCTTCTCCGCTGCCGGGGAAATCAGTTATTTCAGACCACTCCTCACATAGGACCGCTCAAAATGGCACTGCTGCAAGGAATGGAAATCGTGCATAGAATTTTCACCCACTTCCAGACAGAGTTTTCCGAAAATTATTTCAAAATTTAGTTTAAAAAAAAATATAATTTATTCATTCAAAAAATTTGAATCAAACGGAATACAAAAATGAACTCGATTATGCTAAGTGTGATAGCGCTGATCAAACTTAGGCTCAGAGCTTTTGGCAATGCTTTTGCTCTTGAACGTTCTATTTTGAAGATGAGGTTTAAGGTTCTCTTATGCTCTCTTTATGAATAATCTCATAAGGATGAAAGATTTGGCGATATTGCATCAGCCGAAGTTTGTGAAGCGTTTGCATTTTCTTTGTGAGAAAGTGGTCTGATGAGAAGTGACGACAGTGACGAGAATTCTTGCGTTTGTTTATGTCCAATACGATTCCGCCCGTGGGATATGGTCTGAACGTGACCGTCTGGCGTGACTTTTTGCGATTGTTTATTTCTAAGATAAATTCGTCAGTATCGGCAACAGACTTGATGACATTAAGCGTGGGATCGATATAAACGGATTGTGTGATAATGTGGGCTTAGGTTGAACCGTCATTTAAAATGTTTTTGATGAAGTTGGAAGAATAATACTTAAATCCAGAAAACAGCGGAAAGGTGGGAAAAAGTCTGTACTTAATTCAAGTGAACATTTTTAAAACAATTATTTATTTTGTTAAATCATTGCATTCTGTAAATCCCGTGCACTGCAGGAATGTGCACCAAAGTTTAAAAATTCCCAAATTTGGCGGCAAAGTTTTCACAAGTTGGTAATTGAATATCGAACATTATATGGATGAGGATGATGTGAATGCGATTGGGCCGATTTACCATTAACCGTTAACCATTAACATTATTATTAATATTATGTTGCTATTCGGCCCAGCAGCATTCACATTATATTAACTATAAAGCTACATAAGTAATTAATAAGGTTATGCAATGTTCAAGAACAATTTTCTCATACTTCCGAATATATAAGTTAACACGCGCAAGTCAAAATATGCCGATCAGGCTATTAGACCGGACGCGACGGCATCAAAGTCGCAGACGGAATCTGACACCCGCATGCCAGCGCTGAGTGACCGCTACAAGAACGGTCACGAGGCACCGAGTCAGCATTCTGTTGCCGGTTCTGCCGCGAGCCATGGACTATGCGCTGGCTCTGCCGCGGGCCATGGGCCATGCCGGCTAGCATAAATTATATTTTGGATTAGTTTTTAAACAGAAGCTCAAACGCTCGGTTGAGCAATATCAAAGAAATCACTTATAACTTACGAACGAATTCGTTTTACTGGCGCCCAACGGTCAAAGTACCCGCGATTCGAAGTGTTAAAGTGTTAACACAGTGATATAATTTTTAAAAGAAAAACATCGTTAGGCCAACGCCGCGATATAAACTTAAAAAAAAAAAATAACTAAAAACTGTTTTTAATCACAAAAGTACATCGTCGTGCCAACGCCGCGATTAAAAATTGGTTCCTATACTTAAATGGAACAAGTAGAAACTAACTTAGTACAGTGTTAATAAAAAAAAAACAACAATAAAAACAAAAAAGTAAAACCCCAGACCAAATACAAACAAAAACAAAAAATAGAACCCCAGCAAAAGCTGAGCGAGTTGGAAAAATCAACAAGACCCACAACTACTGCAACCTTCAACTGGTACACGCATCGGCCACCGCTACAGCTACACTTATAGGGCTAAGCATTTCAATAAAATGTAAGTGATGTGCTCATTTTGCTTACAATAAATAAATAAAATTCAAAGTCTGTCCAGAACAAGTGTTAGGCATTTTAGTTTACAATTGGTTTTGTTGGTTTTGTGAGACATTTATATGCATTTTTAATACACTAACTTTGTATTTTTATGTTAAATATTTTTTAATCTGAAATTTTTTTATTTAAATTTCCAGTGTTGGCTAATAATAGTTAACATTGTTAAATCAATAAAATAAACATAATTAACATAATAACTCAAGCCGATGCGCGAAAGCGCTTTTTGGAAGTCGCTAACTACTGCTACAACTATAACGGTTCGTATCTTGATGTATGTTTTGTGACTTAATGTTCAGAACACAACGACAAACAGACAGTAGTGACGAAGAACTGATTTCTTCGTACCGACAGACTATAGTAAAAAACAATAAGAGTGAGCAACAGGTAGCAAGCTTAGAAGCCCAAATGCGCGCTTGCCTTGCGCAACAGACACAAATATTCGAACAAAAATTAGCAGCGGTTACAGAACAGCTCAATAGTCTTAAGGGGACTGTGCCAGAGGCTTATACCAGGGCATACTTGTGATGAGCCTTTAGACATTGTAAAGTCCATTCCCGAGTTTGACGGTAAACAGGAAAATTACGTCTCATGGAGACAAGCAGCCAACACAGCCTATAAAATTTTCGAGCCCTACAATGGGGGCTCTAGGCACTATCAGGCTATTGCAATAATTCGCAATAAAATAAGAGGACCGGCAGATGCAGTGCTTGCATCTTTTAATACCGTGTTCAACTTCAAAGCCATCATTGCGAGACTCGATTTCACATATGCCGATAAAACACCGGTCCATGTGATTCAACAGAATCTTAGTACATTAAGACAAGGCGACCTGACTCTCTTGAACTATTATGACGAGGTACAAAGAAATTTAACTTTACTGACAAATAAAACACTGATGACGTATGACTCGCTGCAGCAGCAGTTCTCAATGAAAAATATAGAACTGATGCGCTGCACACATTCATTTCCGGGTTAAAAAATCCATAAAGTGGGCTGTTTTCCCAGCTCAGCCGCACGATTTGCCAACTGCCTTGGCACTGGCGCGGGAGGCAGAATCAGGTAATGATAAAGACATTTTCATGGCAAATTATGCCAAACACACTGAGGAAAAATCTCAGAACCAAAAATCCGGGGGTCAACGGTTTCAGGGTTGGCGTAAGAACAGCCAACAAGAAAGTGACGGAAATTTCCAAAGAGCCCATTTTTTTAAAAGTGCCAAAAGGGAAACCAAGGTCAACAGAAAGCAAGTAGTTCAAAGCAGCGCTTTAACAACCAGAAACCGCAGGAACAAGGTCCCGAGCCGATGGATGTAGATTCTTCATCACGCTTCAGGCAGCCAACTCAGGTTCAAAATTTTAGAAAATATCAAAGTCATGGTGATCAATCCATGCAAAGTCGTCAAAAAATAAATCATCTGCCTCAAGAGCAGAGCGACGACAACTATGAAGCTCAGTTACAGTTGGAAGCAACAGCTGTTGTTGATGATTTGTCTGAAGCTGAAAGTTGTAATTTTTTAGGGGCTACTCCCTGCTTCTGTACATCACACGTACAGTATCACGGCAACCCATTAGGCTCCTTATTGATACAGGAGCATCTAAAAATTATATTAAGCCACTTTCCGGACTGGCACACTTCGTACCCGTCGACAAACCATTCCAGGTGAAGTCAATACATGGGCACACAAAAATTTAACAAAAGTGTCCCATCTTTTTATTTAACGTAAAATCATATTTTTTATTTTGGAAAATCTTAATGAATTCGGCGGCATAATTGGCGATGTTCCCATCGCCGTCAGAAATTCTTTTAATAAAATGATTGACCAAACGGACAAAGCATTTTCGGACGTTAATGAGTCCCTCCCATACAACATAAACACTGTTGCCACCATACGAACAGACGGTGAACCAGTGAACTCCAAGTTGTACCCATACAAAATGGGCGTGTCTGAATTCGTCAACGCAGAAGTTAAACAACGAATGGCATTATAAGGCCGTCTAAATCACCATATAACAATCCATTGTGGGTTGTTGACAAAAAGGCTGTTGACGAATTTGGTCACAAATTAAAACGTTTAGTGATCGATTTTCGAAACCTAAATCAAAAAACAACGGATGATAAATATCCGATCCAAACAATTTCGACAATACTGTCAGATATGGGTGAGGCATAATATTTTACAACATTGGACCTCAAGTCAGGTTTCTTTCTGTCAATAATGGGAAGTATGAACTTTGCAGACTTCCCTTTGGGCTGAAAAATGCCCCAAGCATATTTCAAAGGGCAATAGATGATGTTCTTAGAGATCAAATCGGGAAAACGTGTTACGTCTACGTGGATGACGTAATAATTTTCTCAGTGACCAAGGAAGACCACGTCAAGCATATTGAGTGGGTCTTAAAGAGTTTTCGAGACGCAGGTATGAGGGTATCCCAGGAAAAATTTAAGTTCTTTAAAAAGAGCGTGGAGTATTTGGGATTCACTGTGAGCAGAGGCGGAATTCAAACTTCACTTGCAAAGGTACAGGCCATTAAAGATTTCCAGCCACCAAAAATCTTGTTCAGTCTCAGATCATTTCTGGGGCTAGCAAGTTACTATAAGAGCCCGCAAGAGCCCGGACGTCTTAAGAGAACGGTAAAATAAGCGCAAATCATTCAAGAAAAGTAAAACTTCAATTGACGCAAAACCAGCTCGAAGCCTTTAATAGGTTAAAAGAAACATTGGCATCCGAAGGCGTGATACTAACGTATCCTGCCTTCAAAAAACCATTTGATCTAACGACAGATGCGTCGGGCCTTTGAGCCGTCTTGTCTCAGGGCGGACGCCCTGTTACCATGATTTCGCGAACATTACGCGATAATGAGTTAAGCTTCGCCACAAACGAACGAGAGCTTCTCGCCATCGTATGGGCCCTCAAAAATCTCCGAAATTATTTGTACGGAGTTAGATATCTGAATATATTCACAGATCACCAACCCATGACATTTCCTGTGTCGGATAAGAACCCGAACGCGAAAATAAAACGTTGGAAAGCTTTTATAGACGAGCAGAATGCCAACATTATTTTCAAACCTGGCAAAGAGAACTTCGTGGCAGACGCCTTGTCTCGTCAGAACGTTAATGCTCTTGACTCTGCAGACTCAGATGTTGCCACAGTGCCACATCATGAGGCACGTTATTCAATTCACTGATCGAAGCACTCTCTTACAATCTTTACAAGATGTGGTAAAGGCGGAAGTGGTTAACGCGATACATTGCGAACTACCCACCATAGCTTTTATCCACCACCAGCTAGTTTAAGCATTCCCTTCAACTACGTTTAGATATACCAAAACCATTGTAACAGATATAATCGACAGTACAGAGCAGAGAGAAATCGCCACAACAGAACACAACTGAGCTCATCGCGCAGCCCAACAAAATGTCAAACAAATACTTCGGGATTATTTCTTCCCAAAAATGAACCGGTTAGCAACTGAAATAGCCGAATATGAAATTGTAGAATATGTGCCATGGGTAAATATAATCGGCACCCTGCAAAACAAACAATGGGAAAAACTCCAATACCATCTTACGCAGGGGAAATATTACATGTTGATGTTTATTCCACCGATCAAAAATGTTTTGTGACTTGCATCGACAAGTTCTCTAAGTCTGCAGTAGTTCAGCCCATTCGTTCACGCACAATCGTGGACATAAAAGCACCTATTCTACAGCTTATAAATTTGTTTCCCAAAACAAAAACTATTTACTGTGACAATGAAAAATCTCTAAATTCTGAAACCATTAGATCAATATTGAAAAACAATTTCGACATCAACATTTCAAATGCACCACCTCTGCACAGCACTTCTAACGGACAAGTTGAACGGTTTCATAGTACCCTCGGAGATATAGGTCGTTGCCTGAGAATGGGTAAACAGCTAACCGATACTGTTAACACTATACTCCCCGCAACAATTAAATACAATAGGTCAATACATTTAGTGACAGATAAAAAACCAATAGAAAGCATTCATTTGACGCCCGTAGAGCTTACAACCCAAATTAGGAACAGAATCACATCAGACCAGGAAAAAACTCTCGAAAAAGTTAACAAAGACAGGGTTCACAAGAAATATAATGTAGGGGACAAAGTGCTTCTCAAATCAAATAAAAGATTGGGAAACAAACTATCACCTTTGTGCTCAGAATAAATAATTCAAGCAGATCTGGGCACGACGGTTCTCATTAAAGGGAGGGTGGTCCATAAGGACAATTTAAAATAGGCCCCCTATCAAATAATTTTAAATTTCAAACTTTATTTTGACTAGGTTATTTAGATTAAAAATTAAAATAAAATAAAATAAAATAAATAAAAAAAATAATAATAAAAATCAATCTTAATTCTTATAGGTTAGGATATTTGCTCTTAATGAGCCTGACAATCATGACCTGGACGGCAGCTACAACAAAGCTTACTGACTACACTTACGCTGACCACATACCCATAATGGACGGGGACGTGACCCTTTGGGACGAACATGGGTACTTAGGACACACGACAAACATAACATCGTACGAGACGTACGCCGACGAGGCCAGGAAGACGTTAGACTTTTTCCAAAAGACCAAATGAAGAAATTATTAATTATTAACATATGGAAATGCTGATAGCTACACTGAAAGTTCACCATAGGCACGCCCGCAGTATTAACTTGCTGAGCACTGCACTAAAAGTAGTGGCTGGCACTCCGGACTTCGACGACTGGGAACAGATTAAGTTTCGGCAAGGACAGTTAATCGAATCAGAGAACAGGCAGGTAGAACTCAACACAAAATTTTAAACACGACTAAATGAAACTACAAGATCCCTGAACGAAATTCACAAAACAGATGATACAGATACCGAGCACCTATACGAAACCATTTTGGCAAAAAATAGGATGAATTTCACAAATTTAGAGGACTTAATATCCTCAGTAACACTAGCAAAAATTAACTTAATCAGCCCTCTTATTCTGGACAGCGTTGATATCAATGAACTGGCAAATGAGCATATCACAAATATTAGCATAGCGGATATCTTAGGAGTAAGTTGATTTGTAAAAAAATTATTGTTTATCCAATACAACATAGGAATATAATTCTAGACTTAGAAAATAGTAGCACGGTAGCCGACTGTGGTACTCAAACCTTCGCTGTGGGAGAATGCGACGCTGCAGTGCGCACCACCTTCTGTAAGATGTTGCAAACTACAACTTGTGCCCAGCAGCTGGTCTCTGGTGCTGTCGCGAACTGCGCTACACGCCCTGGACATCTAGAGCCAGTAACAATTGTGGATGAGGGCATCTTAATTATCAACGATGCGACCATCAGAGTTGAGGACAACAAGGGCATCCGCCAGCTGGTCAACGGAACATACTTGGCAACTTATGACGACCGCATGTCACTGAACGGCACACTATACGTCAACAATCGTGGCGTTCTAAAAAAGAAACCTGCGGTGTCGGCCTCGGCTCAAATCAACATGACCAGCCATCGACAACACATTATTTACAAATATACCAATAAAAGTAGCTATACAAAACATAATGGAAAGATGGACTGATATAACGCAACACACAAGTATACCTAAGCCGAAATTTAGGGAAATTCTTGACTTTATACTGATCGACAACAACTATCTATCATACAACGACGTCATATACAACCAAATATTTGGCATGCCCATGGGCAACCCTATGTCACCAACAATAGCTAACATAGTATTGGACAAAATTCTTGACAATGCCACAGACGAACTCAAAAAGAAGAACATCCACATAAAACATATATCCAAATATGTTGATGACTTATTTTGCATTATTAAAGAAACGGAAGCACAAAATATTTTGGACACATTAAATAATCAACATAAACGGATACAATTTACAATTGAAAGAGAGAAAAACAAGAAAATTGCTTATTTGGACACAGAACTGGAAAAGAAACAAGGAAAGATAATATTCAAATGGTATACAAAAGAAATTGCATCCGGACGAATTATAAATTTCAACTCCAACCAACCAATAAGCCAAAAAGTGAACACTGTAAAGAACATTATACAAAAAGCGTACGCGATAAGTGACGAAGCGCACAGACCAGACATATATATAAAATTAAAAACACTACTTTTGAAAAATAGCTTTCCCGAAAAACTTATTGACAATTTAATAACCGCCGCAACAAACCAAAATAAAAACAGTGACAAAACCAAAAACAGAGAAATTGAAGAAAGACAATATATTAGTATACCATATGTAAATAACTTAACAAACCGGCAAACAATAACAAAAATATTACCCGACGCACACTCCAAACACCTAATGTTTGCATATAAAGCACACACAAGTACAAGAAGTTTATTTACGAACACAAAAGACAAAATATCCAAAGACAAACAACAACACGTAATATACGAAATCAAATGCAACGGGAAAGAAGGCGAAAGATGCAACGGGATATACATAGGAACAACAAAGCGGGCGCTTGGCACGAGAATTGCCGAACATAAAGGAGACGCGAATAAGGGAAAAATGACAACAGCACTTGCGCAACATATTACAACAACAGGTCACACAGCTGATTTTGACAACACCAAATATTAGACATTGAGAGGAGAGAACGAACGAGACTGACGCTAGAGAGCCTACGGATACAACAACAAGGGGAGAACACAGTAAACCACAAAGAAGACATTGAAAAGACAAACTTTATTTACGCAGCAGCAAATACTACAATAAGTTTTAATGTATGTATTGTAATGGAACTAAATATGTTTGTTAAATTGTTATATGTATGTAAATGTCTTTTTTTATACACATGTAAAAACCAGACTCCCTGAGGAAGGCGTAACAAACGCCGGAGAAGAATTTTAATAAATAAATGTAATACATATTTATTAAAATGAACAACAACGGCCTTTAAACTCGCATTAGGAAACACAAAAAAAAAAAAACACCTGAGCCTACCATTTCTTCACGATCGCAAATTGGCGATCTACAGTCCGAGCTACTATCAAGACCATTGTTAAGTAGCTGCCTTACCTTAGCCCTTGTCATGGCCGGTTACGGTATCATCTGGGGAGTTCGCCGCCACCTACATCTTAATGGGCGAATTGAACAAACAACATCTCTACGGGAAACCGAGGGCGGCTTCCACTTAACCCCGGGAGGAGTTAACACGCGCAAGTCAAAACATGCCGATCAGGCTATTAGACCGGAGTGACCGCTACAAGAACGGTCACGAGGCACCGAGTCAGCATTCTGTTGCCGGTTCTGCCGCGAGCCATGGACTATGCGCCGGCTCTGCCGCGGGCCATGCCGGCTGGCAGAAATTATATTTAGGATTAGTTTTTAAACAGACGCTCAAACGCTCGGTTGGGAAATATTAATAAAGTCACTTATAACTTACGAATGAATTCGTTTTACTTATATTTAACCAATTTTTCCGACAGTTCCCACTTAGTGTGTAATAGGAAGGTACTGTAAAAATTCCAGGCTGCTAGCTTCTACCGTTTGGGCTGCCCGTGTGTCACCGATAAGTCAGTCAGGTTAAAGTGTTTTTTATATATATAGATACTTTATAGAATCAGAAACATCTCCATTATTTTATACGAACATTTGCACAGTTTTAGTACACTCTTTACTCAGTTTATGGGTAAATTACCTTCATCGTTTCACAGCTTTTATTGCTGTAATTACTTTATTTTATCAATGTCAAGTTTTCATAACTAAACCAATTGTATGCGATTGCTAAATATTTATTTCCAAAAATTTTCTTCATGTACTGTGTTAAATTTTAAATCGAAAATAACAGTTAAAATACTATTCTAATTATTAAATATTATTAAATAGAAAACTCTATATAATGCATACATTTAAGTTGGTATCACCATCATATTTTTGGGAGATCTTACCTTAAAAATACATGGTACATCTTTTTTCGCAGCGTGAATTACATCACTTTCTCGGACGCTGCCAACTGAAAATTCGGGATCACGCATATCTAAAACTTGGGATACACTCACACTTGGCAATGCACAGCGATCAGTAGATATATCATACAAAAACAATTTGAAGTCGCAGACGACCACAAATTGACGAATCCATCCACGTTTTATGACTCCACATTTAGGGACCTTAACATAGCCTTCATATGCTGTTCCAATTCCTCTTGTAGGGTCTATACCTAATGGACGTTTAGTTTGATCCACTGGAACTGGACACGTGGTCGGGACTCTTTGGCAACAAATAGTATGACATGCAAAACCGCAAATTTCACACACAACTCCTTGCCGTGTTAATCCCACCATTAATGAAGTGCAGTGGTTACATTTGGTTGGACTACTAAAAGTTCGTACAAGGAATTGATGAATAGAAGTATTACTAGAGGATTTTTTCTTAGATTCCTCATAGTTTAGACTACTTTCAGATCGTATTTCATCGTTTACGGTAGAATTTTTTGTACTTAAGTTATCTTTTACACTTTTTAGACCATATTTTGACTCATAATTAAAAAGAATTCCAGTATTTGTTGTTTGAAACAAATTAGATGAGATATTCTCCCTTGCATCGTTAACGTATGATTCCATAGATTCAATCATATCAGTGTTTATAGATATATCCTTGAAGAACGCGTTATTGTGATGCGAAGATTTATTTAAAAATGACTCCGAATATTCAAGATCTACGTTTTGTAAAGTTCTAAGTTCGTTTTCTTTTTTTTTAAGTCATATAAAACAGATTCGCATTGCTTTTTATAATCACATGATTCTTTTTGAGTGGAAATAAGTTCAGCTCTAGTTTGGCTAAGCTCTTCCGCTATAAATGCCTTGGCTTGAATTTCGCGTTGAAGTGCACTTTGCAAATTAAGTAATTCCATTTTATCCAGTTTTTGGGATCGCCTATTCCTCCAATTTTTTTGATCTACTGCATTATTATTAAAGGTTCCAACATGTTTGAGGTATTCTATTTCTTCCGTCATTTTGGTTGCTAAAGCTTGTAAATAACTTCGAGCATCCCTTTCATCTGATACCCATTGAATAATTTCCGCCATTTGGAGTTCCCAATGGTTTATTGCTTCCCGTTTTAAATGTAACTCCTTAAGTATATCAACTTCCTCAGCTTGTAAATCTCGTAAGTTCTTCGATTTTACGTTCACCTCAGTACTTAATAGTTGCTTTTCTTCAAGCCATGCTGATTTTTCTAGATCGTGTCGCTTCTGTAATTCTAAAATTGTTTCTGCTGAATCAGTAAGTGATTCAATTGGGGTACAATTCAATTTTTCACGTGTTTGTTGTAGATCCTTCGATAGAATTGAGTTGGATGTTTCTAGCTCACTAATTTGATCTCGAAGCGTATTTAGTTCTAAAATGTGACGCGCTTTTTGGTGATTTAATTTATCCGCAAATTGCATTTCTATTTGCTCAATTTCGTATGCTACTATACCCGAAGAAATATTTATTGGAGCCATTGTATCTACATGTGGTACAGATTTTCGAAGCTCTATTTGTAACTTTCTGCAGCATTCTTCTGAGTGTTCTCGCATTTTTTTTTCTTTGGACGCTTCACTAACAGCATCTTCGATATGAAGTTCAAGTTCTCTCCTAGTTTTGTCAGACTTACGTAATTCATTTCTTAAGCTATCATTTTTTTGTATAGCCGCATCAAGCTCCTCTTCTTTATCCCTAACTTGTCTTGAGAGTTTTTGTTTTTGATTCCGAAGTTCAGTGAGTTTTTCGGTTACTTCCGAGTACTCCATCATTGCGACATTGCGTTGAGAAATAGCTTCTTTAAGTTCAGAATCTTGAATTTTGAGTCGCTCAATAACCTCATTATATTTTATAAATAGTTCACTTTTTTCGTGTTTCGATATAAAAACCTGCTCTGTTAATGTTTTAAGTTGCTTGATAAGTACTCCATGTGAACTTTCTGAATCCTTGGATACTTCATTACATAATAAAGAACTGTCAAAAGCATCATCAATTTCGGAAGTTGGGTTCTTATTTTCAGGGGCTATATTAACTTTTCTTGAGTCGGCCGTATTACAATTTTGGGAAAAAGTAAACCCAATAAATGGTAAATGAAATCCAGAAAATGCTGGATTTGCCGAAGGAGGTATCGAATCTGTTAATTTGACGTCATTATCATCAACGTCAAAATTTGATGTATCTGTTGGACTCGACACTTCCGGTATGTAAGGCGCAAGGCCAGCTCTAATATTTTTCCAATCAATTCCATCGAACCACGCATGTTCCATAAAATCACGTAATCCTCGTTGACCAAGTCGATTTTCAGGTATACATATTAGCTTACAGAGTAAATCCTTAGATGTTTCGGATAGCTTACCGTGTAGTGAATCTTGAGAGGGCAAATTAAAGCAATTTTGATGATTCATAATTTTTCCATAGGTTTCCACTAAGCTTTCTGCATAAAATGGAGTTTCCCCATACAGCATTTCAAACATACATACTCCAAGTGACCACCAATCACATTCTGTTCCATACCGTCCTTTTCCATCTTCCATAGCCCTTAAGATTTCAGGGGATATATAGTCAGGTGTGCCAACGGCAACATTTGATTGAACTGTACCATCCTTATCCAGTCGTAAGCATGAACCAAAATCTGCCAATCGTACATGTCCTCTTTTGTCTAACAAAACATTGTCTGGTTTTATATCCCTGTGAACATACTTGAGTTGGTGAATGCTATTTATTGCTAATATCATTTCTGTAATATAAAATTTGGCCATGTCTTCAGGAAGCTTATCTTCAAACTTGCTTAGTAATGTTAACAGGTCTCCGCCGCAATAATAGTCCATAACCAAGTACTAAAAAATGGAAAGAAATAACATTAATTTGATTTAATATTGTGAACAAAAATGAAATCGTTATTAAATATATTACTATTTCGGAATAAACTGAAATCTTCGGATAAGTACTGTGTGTTTTTGCTATCAAGTAGATTAATCATATTTCGCATTATGCCAACCAATTAGATGAACTAATAATAATAATAATTTTCTAATACAGAATACAATTTACTACGTGCACAAGGACGAAGAATTTTGTCTGCATGAGACACAAAAGCTTAAGCGCTGTCTTTTTCAGGCATTGTCATTCGTCGTGATTGCATGTGTGTTTTGTGCACCATTGCTATTTTGCTAACTAAAATAGCATTATTTGAGAGAAGTCCAATATGTTTCAAGGCAACCCGCATTACATTCTCACTAATTAATGAAATGAATTCATTAGTTAAAAACTATCTTTACACGCAAAGCGTAAATAGCGTTAGCGTACGGAGCGCCGAGACAAGTTTAGTATTATTATACTATGTTCCCGAAGGGAAAATCTTATCTTCTATATCTATAAAAACCTGTATATCTATATCTTCCAAACCTGTACAGGTAGAGTCGTCAAATTTGACATACAGACTACTGTCTTTTCGCGTCTCTTTCCGAACCCACAAATAACCAAATTATATAGGACTGGAAACATAGTATTCTGCAGTCGACTGCAACGTTTTTACTTGTTACTTGTAGAGCATAGCGCAAGAAGCGCTACCGCATGGCTTTACCCTATTAGTTGAATTATAAGTTGTAAGATCAATGTTGTGCAAGGAGCGCAATCAATAAAACCCACTCGCTGCTGATCGCGAATTTACACCAAAAGATCTGAGGTGAAAAAAGACTCGGCTGGCTTGGTCGCGACGATCGAGTCGCTTAGCTATCGGGAATAAAAAGGAGTAGACGAACAGGTTTCGCGTCGCGATGCGTCGCAGAGTGAGAAAAGAAGGAAACAACACATACGCAAAGCTTATAGAGAAGAAATAGTAACGTATGTTAAGAATTATTTTAAGTGTCAAAAGAAGCTAGCAAAACAAAGAAAACGACTTAAATATTAAGTTAAATGTAAGGACTACAACATCATACCCAAACATTTAAACAACAAACAAAATCTTTAACAAAGAGACTAATTTTCTACTTAAAATTATGAAGCTAGAAATTAGGGAAACTTAAAAACAAATTATCATTATAAACAGATACCAAACACACAACTTTGAAAAACTAAAACTGACACTTATTCAAGAAGATGCTATAGAATTAGAACTAGACCAAAAGTTAACGTACCAAAGAATAAGAGCGATTTCTGACCAAGACATTGACCGAAAAATTGACAAAGCGAAATCGACGTTAGCACACCAATTGGACATCAAATTCAACGCAGAGTGGTTCATAAATTTAACAGACGTGCATTTTCCGAACGAAAGCCAATGGCTTTTATCTATGGGACCAAAGTTTGCTCTCCCAATAGACAACCAAAACGTAGACCCGATACACATAATTGCAGACCTAGAACAAGGGATCCAGACAATAAAGGACGAAAAACAAAGAGACACTGCTAAGGAAACCTAGCATTTAGATTAAATAATTTTAAACATAACAGAAGGAACAATCAAATGGACAAGTTTATACTAAATATTGCAAGAATGACGAAGAACGCTGTCAAAGAACACCAAGACAAGGTAATTATTACAAATGTAATAAGACAGTCGTTATGTACAAGAAAGACTATCATGACAAGACTTTAAAATTATTAAATGACAAAACAACGTATAGAGCAATGAGAAAAGACCCAACACAACAGTTGATAAAAAAGAACAATACAATTATTAACGACCTTCATAAACAAAATCATATTGACTGGCGACTTAAATCAAAATTGTACTGCTCAGGAGGACACGCACCAAGGATATACGGACTACCAAAGATACATAAGGATGACACCCCACTTAGACCGATAACAGCCTCCACAAACGTGCCATGCTACAAACTGGCAAAACATATAGGGGAACTACTCAAAAATATTACTTCGTAAAATTACAACACCCACAGTGCAATACAACATAAGTCAATTAGAAAACACCACAATAGACGATGATGAGGTTCAGTGTCTTTTGATGTAGTCTCATTGTTCACAAATATACCGATAAGTCTAGCTATACAAAATATAATGGAACGATGGACTGAAATATTTAAAATAAATAAAATTTAAGGAAAGTCTTGACTTTATACTTATTGACAATAATTACTTATCATACAATGACGTCTTATATAACCAAATATTTGGCATGCCAATGGGCAACCCAATATCACCAACAGTACTGGACAAAATTCTTGACAATGCCACAGACGAACTGACAAAGAAGAATATACATATAAAACATATATCAAAATATGTGGACGACATATTATGTATTATAAAAGAAAAGGATGCACAAATTATTTTGCACACGCTAAATAATCAGCACAAAAGGATACAATTTGGATTTTATTCAAATGGTACACAAAAATGATTGCACCGGGACGCATAGTGAACTTTAATTCTAACCAGCCGATAAGTCAAAAAGTAAATACGGCTAAAAACATTATACACAAAGCATATACGCGATTAGTGACGAAATATACAGACCAGAAATAGCAATAATAGCAGTTGACAAACAAAACTTGACGCGCAAAGACGATAGAAATAAAACGACGATGGATAAACATAAACAAAAGTGCAATTTAGACATAGGAACAATGACGACACTGTACGAAATACTACAATAAGTTTAATGTATGTATTTTAATGTAAATCGAAATGTTTGTTAAAATCTTTATATGTATGTAAATGTCTTTTATATGCATGTAAAACCAAACCCCTGAGGAAGGCGTAACAAACGCCGAAACGCAAATGAACTACAACGGCCTTATCCACTCGCTTTAGGATACGTAAATTAAAACCGTTGGTAACTAATTTGTAGACAATTTTCAATATATATAAAAAAATGTATCAAAAAACTTATATCTCCCTTTGCTGCCCTTAAATATCCATAAATTAAGTTGATTTTTTTCAAATGTAGATAATTATGGTACAAAGGTAATTGAGTAAAAAAACAATTTGAAAAACCAGTCAGAAAAATTTTAAAAAGCGAAAAAGAAACGGCGACTTTTTCCTATATAAATAAACCGAACTCAGCAAGCTTCTCCTTTTAAATCTGTTTGTACATTAAAATAAGAAAAATAAATTCAGTTTAGAGCTAGAGCTTACAGCGAACAAATCGATAAGCTTCGTTTGAAATTGCTTGTTTTTTGTGTTTATGTGTGTACATATTGAAATTAAATTTATTTATTTTATTTTTAAGAATCATATCAAGAAAATATAGTCTAGGTGAAAAATTGACTGATACCAGGAGGCATGCTGCTAGCAAAGTAAAATAAACGGATGTAAAGCGCACACATCGAGGACAACAGGATCGAGATCGTAGTGCGTGGTCAAGATATCGGTTATGAGAAGCAAGGATCACTGATACTCGCGCACGTATAAATTTCAATCGTGGTGCATTCAACTATTATATTCAAGTGGATTATAGTTCAATATTTAGATAAAAGTGCATCATGTTGAATTTGACAACTTTCGTCAACCGTATGAAATACACAAAAATAGGGTACCACAAATTTCAATCCCGTGGAGGTAGACTTTCTAAGAAATTGAGCCACATGCTTAATGATTTGAAAATGACTTTGAAGCCAATCTAACTAAACAAATAACCTCACTCATTTGACTTTGACCCCCATTTCTCGCCCGTGGCGTAGTCCTGTAAATTTTAACTTTAAATTTTTGATGAAGTTAAAAGAATAATACTAACATCCAGTAAATAGCGGAAGGGTGGGAAAAAGTACTTAATTCAAGTGAGAACTTTTAAAACATAGCGCAACCCTACATTTATCGCATTCTGTTTGCGTCCCGTGCACTGCGGAAATGTGCACCGCTGTCAGCAAAAATTGAATAGTCTTAAATTTGGCGGCAAGCTTATTACATGTTCGTACTAACAAATATCAACCGACCGCCACATTTATGGAAAATCGATCATCAATCGATAATGCGAATGCAGCTGTTCCTACTTACTACATAATCATAATAATAATAATAATAATAATAATAATAATAATAATAATAATAATAATAATAATAATAATAATATCATAATAATCATAATAATCATAATAATCATAATAATCATAATAATCATAATAATCATAATAATCATAATAATCATAATAATCATAATAATCATAATAATCATAATAATCATAATAATAACAATAATAATAATATTAATAATAATAATAATAATAATAATAATAATAATAATAATGTTATTCTGTTGTTAATCAGCCCAGCAGCTTTCACTTCATATTAGCTACTATAAAGGTACATAATTAATTAATAAACTTTAATAAAAATAATTGACTCCAGCAGCAGCGCGCCATCCACCGTAGATCGATAGCAAAGCATAGGCATAACCAATAAAACGATTTCAGTCCCACTTATAAGTTTAAAGGCCGAGAGAGCGATAAATCGCGAGATTTATATAAAACGGGCTATTCAGAGTTTATTTTAAACCAGAGCTCGCAAAAAACAAAAAACTACTGTGTGTAGTCAGCAACTGTTGTGAAAAGACCCTCAAGCATCGTTTTAGCTCGGTTCGGTCTTTGCTCAACCAACAACCGCTTTTGCTCGGTCTTTCGGGTCAGTGCTCACTCAAAGGCCCTTTGCTTCGTAAAAATTCGTAAAACGGTCTTTTGTCCGATATGTCGGTCTTTTGTTTTTATGTCGATAATACTATTAATTCGCTGTTAATTGTTTAATTAAATTCATAATTTGTTAAGTTATAAACGTCATGGAGATAGTTTTAATGTTTTTGTTATTTTATTTTATAAACACAATTTTGGAAAAATATACGACAACTAATTTAGTTTACATTTTATTTTGTATTTTATTTTGTATGTATATTTTGTTAACAAACATAATGCACACTCGATGCAGTGCACTGTAGTTCGCTTTATAGCGAAATATTCGGCTATTAAATTAATAAAAATTAATTGTCTTTATGTATTCGCATGTGTACACACATTAGCGCCCTATCGTTTTCTCCCTTCATCTTCCATGCTTTGCCTGCGTTTAAATATCTAAGGCAACAACATAATGAAAACACAGCAACAAAAAAATACCTTTTTATTCTGACCTTTTTTCGTTTTGCTCAGTTACTGACCGCTCGGTACCTGAGCGACGAACGAGACTGCTCGCCCAAAACGGTTAGCGAAAGACCGATTGTGTGTTACGCTCAACCCAAAACCCGAGAGCGAGAACCCAAACGCAACGAAAAAAAGGGTTTCGGTTGAGACCGTGAGCTATGCCGTTTCACTTTTATCGGTTTTTTGACAGAGCAGACCGAGCAGAAAAATTTGGTTGAGCATATTTTGCGATCTCTGTTTTAAACTATTAACAACACATTCAAATCTGTGCGGTTCTATATCTAACAGTCTGGCAGCTCTGGTAAATTTTTGATGTTTTCCAACACTAAGACGAACAACTCTTGTGTCGATATACGCATATCGGTCAACTTTTATTTTCATTCATTTCATTATTTCGACAATAGGTTTCGCTTCTTTTCCGTTATCTACAAAGAGAATATGATTAAATCAATTTTTCTCGGTTCTTGGGCTTTTTGCTTTTTGTAACATTAGTATTGAGAGGTAACCTTAAGTGCTTCGGCAGAAATATTAATATATCATATTTCCATTTAAGTGACAGACGATGCCGATCCATAATAAGCAGCTGTTTTAGGTAGTTGCAGAAATATCATTAAACCAATGTACCATAATGCATTGATATTTTTTCATATATTTTTTGCGTCGTTTATGCATTTATTTATTATACCATATAAAAAACGAAATTTTTTTTTTATATATTTGGACGTTGATGTACTAAACGGGCAGTACATTCACGTGGCCCAAACGACACCAAGCACGGGTTCGTTAACGCGCGGACCCAGGCAAAATGCAACCCACCTCCCGCCCAACTAACCGAGGGGCGCGCCGCATAACGTGCGGTAGCGAAGATCGCGGAGATATAAATGTAAATATATGATAATAAAAAAATAAGTTATAAGTAACTACATAGATAACATAATAGTGCATTTCTAAGTCAGGAATTATAAGTAGCATTACATATTAGATGATAAAGATTGTTATAACTAGAACATAATATACGAAAAGGATTATGGATAGCATAATTAGTACTACAAGGTTGAAGAGAATGAGTTTGAAAGTTTCTGGAACTTCTGAACGGACCTGCAAACTAATTTGGCTAATTAATTCGGACGAATCAATTTCACCATTTATTAGTTTGTGTAAGAAAATTACACCAAGCATGGTTCTACGATCAGAAAGAGAAAGAAGATTTATTAATAAAAGTCTACTACGATAAGAAGGCAAGCGAATATTAGATTCCAACTAAGACCCGAAGTGCAAAGAGCAGAAATTGTTTTTGTACCGATTCTATTCTATCCTGATGAACCTTGTATTGGGGACACCAAATACAAGACCCATATTCAAGAATAGGTCGAACTATGAGGTTTAAAGAGTTTTAGTAATGTAGGGATCGTTAAATTCGTTTGACCAACGCTTAATGAAACCCAGGACACCCAAGGCACGATTAGCGGTGGAAAAGATATGCTTGTCAAACTTAAGCTTGGGATCTAAAAGGATTCCTAAATCATTAACCGACTCAATTCAAACAAGCGACTTACCACTAAGAATATAATTTTTAAAAAGGGCATTCGCCTGTAAAGGACACGTTACACTTACCACAGTTAAGATTTCATAAATTTACCGGACACCAGGCATGCAAACTGTCCAGATCAGTTTGCAACCTATGACCAGATAAGAAATCAGTAGATGATAGACATAGTTTAAAACCATCGGCATACATCAGCACCCGAGAGTGATTTATGACAGAAAGGAGGTCATTTATGAACAACGTTAATAATAAAGGGCCAAGATGACTTCCCTGTGGTACTCGGGAAGTAACTTGAACAGACTTAAAGATTAAGCCTTTGAAATAAACCTTTTGGGTTCTAAGAGTTAAATAGTTAGAAATCCAAAGAATTAAGTTATTTGGAAATCCCAGAAGATGAAGTTTGTAAAGTAAAAGAGAATGAATAATAGAGTCAAAAGCCTTACTGAAATCAGTGTAAATAACATCTGTTTGCATCTTGGTTTGAAATCGCTTTATGACAAGAGAATTGAATTCCAATAGGTTAGTGGTAGTAGATCTATATTTGACAAAACCCGTGCTGGCAGGGTGAAATTATGGATCTACATAAATGTTGAAGTTGAGAAGTTATTAATTTCTCAAAAATCTTAGGAATAGCAGACAACTTAGAAATACCTCTATAGTTTTCAACATTAGACTTGTTTCCTTTTTATGGAGTGGAATTATAAATGATTCTTTCCAAATAATGGGAAAGAGCACAACTCCACGGACAGTTTAAAAAAAGAAAAAAGGGCTTAAACATACCTTCAGCACAGTACCTAAGCACACAGCCTGGTACTCCATCAGATCGCGGTGAAAATACGGGCTTAATGGCTTTTTGATCACGTAGAAGCGAACTTTCAGTGATTAAAGGCCCGAAAATGCAATTGGAGCTATTTACATGATATGGATAAGGCGAAACCAATTGATAAGACTGTGAACTATAAGTCGTTTGAAAAAATTCAGCAAAAAGATCGACGATAGCCGGATCTGAGTCAGCTGTCTTATTTTCGAAAAATACAGTTGATGGAAGTGTTGATGACCCACGCTTCGCATTAACGAAGTTATAAAACCTTTCAGGATCCCGCTGAAACTGTAACCTACAGCTCCTGAGGTAGTTGTTATAACAGTGTAAATTAAGTGCAGAGAAGTTAGATATGCCAAGCCTTACATTATATTTTTCATTATTGTACTATTCTCGGTATAATTGCTAGTATTATTTTTATTTTGTCAATGGAAGAGGTCTTTGTAGTAAACTTAGTAATCTTTACCTTAATAGTCTAAATATTCCTTTTCATGTCGTTGCCTTTTCTGAAACATGGTTAAAGCCCGACAACCTTTATACTGAAATTCTGTCTAACAAATTCACCATATATAGAAAAGATCGCACTACTCGTCGTGGTGGTGGTGTTCTTATTACTATTGATGCAGATTTATCTTCGGAGGTAGTAATAACCGATAGTTCTATAGATATTGAATTTGTTGCTGTAAAATTGATTGTTTCTGGTGTTTGATTTTTTATTACTTGTTCTTACATTCCCCCTTCTTCAGATTTATCTGTATATTCTTTATATGCCTCTGCTATACAATCTGTGTCCTCTATGGTTTCTGATCGTGATTTTCTTGTAGTTCTCGGTGACTTCAATATTGCCGGTAGTACCTGGATATCAAATTCTGACTGTAATGTGTTGTCTTCCGCATCTCAGCACGATTTCATTGACAGTTTAATTGGGATGTCATTGTGTCAAATCAATGGTATCCCAAATTCTTTACATAAAATGCTTGATCTTATTTTTGTATTGAACCCCTCCTCCTTATCTGTCTCCCGAACTGACCCTATATCCAATCCTGAAGATCCTTATCACCCAACTTTGGAAGTTTTGATTGACTTACCAGCCAGGGTGCTAAGCCCAGATAGCAAACCTGCAGAGCGAGTTCGTCAATTTCGGAAAACCGAATTTACTAAGCTCGCTTAGCTCCTATCTCAGACTGACTAGTCCCAGCTTTGCATGTGTAGAGACATGATTAGTGCAATTAAAACTATATACTCTCCTTTAAATTCATTATTTGATATTTGATTACCAAATGGTTTCGCCTTATCCATATCATGTAAATAAGTCCAATTGTATTTTTGTGCCTTTAATCGCTGAAAGTTCGCTTCTTCGTAATTTAAAGGCCATTAAGCCCGTATTTTCACCTGGACCTGATGGAGTACCAAGCTGTGTGCCTAGGTACTTTGCTGAAGGTATTTTTAAGCCATTATTTCTTCTTTTAAACTGTCCGTGGAGTTATGCTTTCCCCATTATTTGGAAAGAATCATTTATAATTCCACTCCATAAAAAAGGACACAAGTCTAATGTTGAGAACTATAGAGGTATTGCTAAGTTGTCTGCTATTCCTAAGATTTTTGAGAAATTAATAACTTCTCAACTTCAACATTTGTGTAGATTTATAATTTCACCCTGCCAGCACGGGTTTGTCAAATATAGATCTACTACCACTAACCTATTGGAATTCACGACTCCTGTCATAAAGGATTTCAAGCTAAAATGCAAATAGATATTATTTACACTGATTTCGGTAAGGCTTTGTTAATCATTCTCTTTTACTTCACAAACTTCATCTTCTGGGATTTCAAAATAACTTAATTCTTTGGATTTCTAACTTTTTAACTCTTAGAACCCAAATCGTTTAATTCAAAGGCTGACTCTTTAAGTCTGTTCAAGTTACTTCCGGTGTACCACAAAGAAGTCAACTTGGCCCTTTATTATTCACTCTGTTCATAAATGACCTTCCTTCTGTTGTAAATCACTCCCGGGTGCTGATGTATGCCGATGATGTTAAAATTTGTCTGTCATCTACTGATTTCTTATCTGGTCAAAGGTTGCAAACTGATCTTGATAGTTTTCAAGCCTGGTGTCGGGTAAATTTATAAATCTTAATTGTGGAAAGTGTAACGTTATGTCCTTTTACAGGTGAATGCCCTTTCTTAATAATTATATTCTTAATATAATGCTCGAATTGAGTCGGTTGATGATTTGGGTATCCTCTTAGATCCCAAGCTTAAGTTTGACAAGCATATCTTTTCCACCGCTAATCGTGCCTTTGGTGTCCTGGGTTTCATTAAGCGTTGGTCGAAGGAATTTAACGATCCCCACATTACTTAAACTCTTTATACTTCTCTTGTGCGACCTATTCTTGAATATGGTTCTTGTATTTGGTGTCCCCAATACAAGGTTCATCAGGAATCCTCCAACGTGTATAAACTAATTCCTATACCCTTTGAAAGATATGGAAACACCATCACAGCCCAATTAAATAGTGACTTCCTTATCTATAATTTCAACATGGACGCAAAATGTTTAGAAACTAAACATACAGAGTTGTAGTTGTTACGAACACCTTGTCCTCTGCCCACTCGACACTTTATAAATTGAGGGTATACACCAACATGTGTACCAAGTTTGGTTGCTCAAGCTTAAAGATAAAGGCAAACAAATTGCGTTCATATGGATAGACGGACATTTCGCAAACCCATTATACTATTTTGCCTTCGGGAACATAGTATAACAAGTAAGAATGCTATAGTCGAGTATACCCGACTACGAAACTCCCTGTACCCAGTTCTAAGACATCCAATCACATCTACGTCCACTTACACATACATACACACATACACAAAGACGCACGCACATAGGCGGCAAAACGACAGCGCAAGTGAGGCATTTTAATTGGTGGCTGTGCTTCTTCTCCCCCTCTCGCTGCATCACTGAATCTTTTTTCGTGAATAACTTCCGTGTTTATTATCCGATCGACTTAAAATTTGGACAGTAGATTAAAAGAGACTAAAGTATTGTACATGCCAAATCTTAAAGCTATATCTTGAAAATTGTTCCTGTAAAATGGTTTTAATCGATTTGCGGGGGAACGGGGGAGATATCTGAAATATGAAACAAACTTGATCTGCGTATGGTATACAGGAACCTACATTTCAAATTTGGTGTCTCTAGCTCTTGTAGTTGCTGAGATCGACGCGTTCATACGGACAGACGGACAGACGGACAGACGGACAGACAGACGGACATGGCCAAATCGAAATCTCTTTTGATACTGATCAAGAATATATATACTTTATAGGGTCGGAGATGTCTCCTTCTGTCTGTTACATACATTTGCACAGATGTAATACCACCTTTTTACCCATTTTATGGGTACAGGGAGTAAAAAGGCGACTGCTGCTGCTGCTTTCAGCTTTTGCTTTGAGTGCCACTTTCGTTTTTGTTAGAAGCATAAGCAGAAGCAAAAGAAACAGAAATTAAACTTTTTGCAGTTTATTAAACACTGGTTTTCACTTAGGATCGACGGGCACATATATAACCAAATTTAATTTCGTTTTGGCTTTTTCGTTTCGTGTTTTGAGGCGATCGACAAACACATGTTTAGCTATTATTTACTTTTTTAGCACTAACAATTTTACTAATCCTAATTTAAATTACTTTCGTTTTTCTACAACTACCTGCAACTTTAACTATTAATGTATGTGTCGGAGAATAGATGGTTTGTTTAAATTGAGCGCCTTATCGATAGAATGTAGTGTTGGATAAGTCTGTATATCGACAGTGTTGGTTGTTTAGAATCGAGTGAGATGATAGTGGCAACGCATTTTAATCGAGCGTGGCTCTGGGAACGTTGCCGGAAGTCGTTGAAAAAGCACATGGTGAATAGGCAACTACAGAGACTCGCTGCACTGGACAATAAGTTAATAAATATGGAAAATAATATGAATACCGATAACCTCTCGCCGATATCAGAAGTGGGATATAATCCTCGCCAGCTAACCATGGAGAATCAACTGCGTATGCTGATGGAACAGCAAAACCAAAATTTCCTGGCATTGGCAAAAACTTTGCAAGCGTCGGCACGAGAGCCTCAACAAAATGGCGCCGTTAATTTGCCAAAATTTAACGCAGACATTCCTGGAGCAGACGCTATGCACTGGTGTGCTACAATTGACATCGTTTTAAGTGAAAGACCATTGCACGGGAGCGCTTTAATTTTGGCACTAAGCAAATCTCTTGAAGGAAGTGCATCTCAATGGCTGTCTCAAATTTGTTACGCAGGCATAACATGGCCGGAGTTCAAGCAGTTGTTCGAGCAGACATATGCAAACACAGAGATGCCAGCAGCCGCGTTTTTACATTTGCTTAATAGCCGCCCGAACAACGGTGAATGTCTTTCAATATATGCAAGCCGCTTAGTGACGTCACTCGTGACAAAATGGCGAGACATGAGCGCTGAGAAAATTGCGGTATCAGTTGTTTTGGGACATTTGGCCAATTTCGATCGTCGTGTGCAGAGAATCGCATACACAGCCAATATTCAAAACCGACGCGACCTACAGACTGAGTTGCAAGTGTTTGCGCTTGAGAAGAGACCACATAATTTTGGAACCGAGGACTCTGGAGCTAAACGTTTTAAGATGCTTCCTGTCAGGTGTCATCTTTGTGGTAACATGGGACACAAGAAGGCCGATTGCAGGAGTCGAAAACATTCTAGTGGCACTTTACAAGGACAGGATCAACGAGCTTCTCAATCACATCCCCAGTATGGAAAGGGCAACATTACATGCTATCGTTGTCAACAGCCGGGTCATATAGCGTCGCAATGTCCAAAAGCTGGTGGTGCATCTGGATCACGGACAGTAAAGAGAGCGGAATTGTGTGTAGTAGATGAGCCAAAAGCAAGTATGCTGGTGCGAGGTGAGAACATTCCAATTATGTTTGATTCAGGAGCAGAGTGCTCACTCGTTAAAGAAAGTTTTGCATGCAAATTAAGTGGTAAAAGAACAAGTAATGTTATAACACTAAAAGGCATTGGAAATGCAAATGTTCTTAGTACGATCCAAATTGATTGCGATGCTATGATAAATGGAAATTGTTTAAATGTAATATTTCATGTAATACCAGACGAATGTATGCGAAACAATATAGTGTTAGGTCGTGAAGTTTTAGCTCAAGGATACTCAGCTTTAGTATCTTGTGAAGGAGTAGAGATAGTAAAAGCTAAAACAGTGAACGTATCCACTACATTGTTAAACAATTCCTATGATAAGCTAGAAACTGATGTATATGGCAAAGACAAAAACCAATTAATAACATTGTTAAAATCTTACACTAATTCGTTTATAAGAGGAACTCCCCAGACCCGTGTCAGTACAGGTGAAATGAATATTCGACTGGTTGATGAAAACAAAACTGTACAGAGAAGACCGTACAGATTTAGTTCAAGTGAAAGAGAGCTAGTTCGAGATAAAATACAAGAGTTGCTAGAGTGCAAGGTTATCAGACCAAGTAGTTCTCCATTTGCCAGCCCTGCGCTGCTGGTCAAGAAAAAGAATGGATCTACAAGACTCTGCGTAGACTATAGGGAATTGAATTCAAATACGGTTGCAGATAAATTCCCTTTACCGTTAATAGCTGACCAGATAGCCAGATTACGAGGAGCGAAATTCTTTACCTGTTTAGACATGGCAAGCGTCTATTATCAGGTTCCGATGCATCCAAAGTCTATCGAATATACTGCGTTTGTCACCCCGGACGGACAATACGAGTTTCTTTCAATGCCATTTGGTCTAAAAAATGCGCCGTCAGTTTTTCAACGTGCAATATTGAAAGCATTAGGAGATATTGCCTATTCGTACGTCATTGTTTACATGGATGATATTATGATAGTGGCTTCAACAAAAGAATTAGCGCTAGAGGTTAAAAATCGTTTTGGACATTCTTACAAAGGCAGGATTCTCATTTAATGTAGAATTTCTTTCTCAGAACTTCTGTCCAATATTTGGGATTTGAGGTGCAGGAAGGTGAGATTCGTCCCAACACACGTAAAATTGAGTCCCTGATTGCACTGCCACCTCCTAGATCGGTTACAACGTTGCGACAATTTATAGGATTGGCGTCGTATTTCCGCCAATTTGTTCATGGATTTGCACAATTAATGAAACCATTATATTTTCTTACGTTAGCGACAAGTAATTTATAGGATTGGCGTCGTATTTCCGCCAATTTGTTCATGGATTTGCACAATTAATGAAACCATTATATTTTCTTACGTCAGCGACAAGTAATTTCGAGTGGAAAGATAAACATGAAGAGATTCGTAAAAAAGTTATTCACATACTGACCAACAATCCAGTTTTAGTTATTTTCGACCCTCAGTATCCAATTGAGCTGCACACTGATGCAAGTGCTCTTGGATACGGAGCTATCCTTCTACACAGGATTGACAGTAAGCCACATGTGGTAGAATATTATAGCAAGACGACAACCCCATGCGAAGCCAAGTACACCTCATACGAGCTAGAAACTCTTGCCGTGGTTAATGCAGTTAAGCATTTTAGGCATTATTTACAAGGCAGAAAGTTTGTAATCTTCACTGACTGTAATTCGTTAAAGTCATCCCGAACAAAAATAGAGTTGCTGCCTAGGGTCTACCGTTGGTGGGCATTTCTTCAAACCTTTGATTTTGATATACAGTATCGTGAAGGCAAGCGCATGGCTCACGTCGACTTTCTATCTAGAAACCCTCTGCCTCACAATAAGTTCACTGAAAAGTCTAAAATTGTTGAAAAGCGAATTGAACTAACTGAACTTTCAGAAGATTGGATTCGTGCGGAGCAACAAAGAGATGAAGATATTGTTGAGATAATACATAAATTAAATAATGATGACTATCCATTAGAAATATCGAAGACATACGTCTTCGAGCTAAGAACAGGTGTTCTCTATAGAAAAATTCAGAGAAACTATAAGACTCTTTGTTTACCAGTAGTACCCCGTGCATTTAGATGGTCGGTTATTAACCAGGTTCACGAATCTATTATGCATCTAGGATGGGAAAAGACACTCGATAAAGTGTATGATTATTATTGGTTTGAGGGCATGGCTAAGTACGTTCGAAAATTTGTCGAAAACTGCATAACTTGCAGAGTTTCAAAATCGAGTTCAGGGAAACCACAAATTGAACTACACCCCATTCCGAAAGTAAGCATTCCATGGCACACAGTGCACATAGATATTTCAGGCAAGCTAAGTGGCAAGAGTGATAGAAAAGAGTATGTCATTGTGCAAATTGACTCATTTACCAAATACGTATATCTTTACCATACTTATACACTTAATGCGGAAAGTTGTATTATGGCATTAAAATCGTCGATATCCTTGTTTGGCGTCCCAAACCGAGTTGTGGCGGATCAAGGAAGAAGCTTCACTGGTGCTAAATTTGTGGACTATTGTGCATCTCAAAAGATAAAACTGCACTTGATAGCCACGGGAGCAAGTCGGTCGAATGGAGAAGTGGAAAGGGCGATGAGCACCTTGAAGGGTTTGTTTACCGCCGTTGAGACTAGTAAGCGTTCTTGGCAAGATGCGTTAGGAGAGGTACAGTTGGCCATTAATTGTACCATAAATAGAGTTACTAAGGCGAGTCCGTTAGAACTGTTAATGGGAAAGGTTGCTCGAACTTCAGGTTTAATTCCGATAAATGATTCAGAAACTGAGGTTGATCTGACCGAAATCAGGACACTAGCTCTAAAGAATATGGAAATGGCAGGCAAATATGAAAAGCTTAGATTTGACAGAAATAAGGCAAAGCTAATAAGATTTAGTGTGGGTGATTTTGTTTTACTAAACAACAGTGAAAGACACCAAACGAAGCTCGACCATAAGTTTCGAGGTCCTTTTCAGATCATTAAAGTCTTAGATAATGATAGGTATATGCTAAAATGTATGAAGAGTAGGAGACAATATAAGTATCCACATGAGAGCTTAAGAAATATGCCGGATGGGCAGGTACCAAGCGAGCTAGAAATCGAGGAGAGCCCACTAAGAGAAGCCGTTGAAACAGACGGTATGGAAGCTGTTGAAACAGACAGTATGGAAGCCGTTGAAACAGACGGTATGGAAGCTGTTGAAACAGACAGTGTTGAAAATTGTTAAGAGAAAGTAGTGGAAGGTGTATAGCGATGCAAGGTAATCGATTGCTACGTGGCGGTACCTGGCCCTGTAGCTCTAGTTGTTGTGGATACTGAGAAATAAGAAAAATATAATGAAGACAAAGTTGTTGTTGAAATGGACATATTAGATGTAATGTAATGATATTAAATGGTAAATGTTTAAGGAAGAAAATGAGAATAAAAAAAATATATGTTAAGAGAAATTGAAAATTAACCTGTTATGTTAAGCGAGTATACTCTAAGAAATTAGTTGTGTAAAAGGAAGATTACTGATTGAAATTAAAGTTTGTTTATAAAGTTTTAAGAAAAGTATTGGTTACACGAGGGCGTGTAATGTGTCAGAATGGCCGTGTCGGAGAATAGATGGTTTATTTAAATTGAGCGCCTTATCGATAGAATGTAGTGTTAGATAAGTCTGTATATCGACAGTGTTGGTTGTTTAGTATCGAGTGAGATGATAGTGGCAACGCTTTTTAATCGAGCGTGGCTCTGGGAACGTTGCCGGAAGTCGTTGAAAAAGCACATGGTGAATAGGCAACTACAGAGACTCGCTGCACTCGACAATAAGTTAATAAATATGGAAAATAATATGAATACCGATAACCTCTCGCCGATATATGCTTTTAATTGTTTATAATTTTTAAAATTTGGTTTTGCTTGTTTAAGTTACTGTTTCGGGTTTTTATTTTGTTTGTGCTGTCTATATAAGTTTTAGCACACACAAATATTTAGTCTTACTCGCAACGCAGCAGCGTTGAGAACTGGAGCGGGGTTTTTATAGTATCTTACACTACGAGTTGCATTTAGCATTTTCGACGCAAAATGCCAAATGTGGCTTTACACTACGCATTTCGCATTTTGAGCAGCTGTTTGCTGTGTCAGCTGTATCAGTTGCTGTTAAAAAACTGCCTGTAAAGTGTGCCAACCTTAACAATCGCTCGAGCAACTGTGTGAAAAATGTTGCATTTTACAGAAATGCAGCATTTCAACATGGTGTACAACAACAAAAACAACAAGTAAAATGTTCACATTTTGGTAGCATTTTTTAGCACTTCTCGAAAATGCTAATTGCAACTGTAGTGTAAAGAAATTTACAAATATTTACCAAGTCCAAGTCTGAGTTCGCTCTAATATTAGCGTCTGCTCTGCTCAGCTGCCTCAAAGGAAAAGATCGACGGAAGCTAAGGCAGCTAGTGAAAGGCTCTTCCTCTGCTATCCCAACTCTCATTGACATGGCTTTTAAACGCTCGTTAGGTTGTAATTTCTTGTGATATCGAGTGGGGTTAGAAACTTAGCTGAATATCGTAAGACGCGCGAGATAAGTAATTCAAATAGCCCAACTAGCAATAATTAGAGTAAAGTTGTGAAAGAATGGAAAACGTGCCCTTTTCTGAGATTTTATCTTTATTGATACCTATTTAATAAACCAATACGGCACATACATTTTCTTTTGACAAACTATTTCGAACAAAGTATGGGTCCCAGTAACTGTACACTATATAGTGTTGAAAGCATTGGGTACATTGGGTAACAGTGCAACAGCGTATTAAGAACAGAAAAGAAGTACTGGATTACACAATGGAAATTATAAATTGCCTTTATTCAATGATGCGCTACATTTGGAGACTTAACACGGAGTGATGTGTGCATACATACATACGAAGTCATGTGCAAAACGCATAGACAATATCGAGTTGCCAGATTGGTACTTTGTGCATGCATATTAATACAGGTTACATTTCAATACGCCCTCTCAAGGTAGCAATCTTTTTAATACCCTAGCAGGGTAATATAATTTTGTCTCGAAATGTGTAATTGACTGAAGGAGACATTTGCGACCCAACAAAGTATATATATTCTGAATTAGCATGAATAGCCTCTCAGTTTTAATGCTATCGTAATAAACTTGTCACAGACCCTTCTTTTTGCTGCAGGCAGTACATATGTCAAAACCGGACGGATCGGACCACTGTTACATATTTGTAGCTGCAATAGGAATGATCGATCGACAAATATGTTTTTGTATGAAAAACTTTTTTGTATATTAATGTATCCTTACCAAACTCTTCCAAGCCGAGTCTTTGAGAGTTTATACAATGTGGCCAAATTTGGTCAAAATCAGACCACTATATCACTATATCCTGTGTTCCTGTGTTCCATTTTGTAACCCACGTAGGTCTAACAAACCTGCGTGGTTTACACGGGATTTAACTAACTTAAAAAATAGAAAGTCGAGATTGTACAAAAAGTTCAAGGAATCTGGCTCTTTCTTGGATTTTTCGCGCTATTTGATTGCCCGATCTAACTTCTCTGTACTTAATATACACTGTTATAATAACTACCTCAGAAGCTGTAAGTTACAGTTTCAGCGGGATCCTAAAAGGTTTTATAACTTCGTTAATGCGAAGCGTAGGTCATCAACACTTCCATCAACTGTATTTTTCGAAAAAAAGACAGCTGACTCAGATCAGGCTATTGCCGATCTTTTTGCCGAATTTTTTCAAACGATTTATAGTTCACAACCTTATCATATGGTTGCGCCTTATCCTTATCATGTAAATAACTCCAATTGCATTTTTGGACCTTTAATAACTGAAAGTTCGCTTCTACGTGATTTGAAGGCCATTAAGCCCGTATTTTCATCGGGACCTGATGGAGTACCAAGCTGTGTGCCTAGGTACTGTGCTGAAGGTATTTTAAAGCCATTATTTATTCTTTTTAAACTGTCCGTGGAGTTCTGCTCTTTCCCTAATATTTGGAAAGAATCATTAATTATTTCTCTCCATAAAAAAGGAAACAAGTCTAACGTCTAACCGTCTGTCCGTCTGTCCGTATGAACGCAATTTTTTGCCTTTATCTTTACGCTAGAGCAACCAAACTTGGTACACATGTTAGTGTATGCCCTCAATTGCCCTCAAGTGTCGAGATCGCCCCCGCACCCCCACCCACTCCCCCAAAATTTGGGGAAATCCTGTATCTTCCTGACAGATCTGCATCAAAAAAATGTTGATGCTCCCACTCCTACCCCCACAAATCGGCATATGATATCCCCAAAACACTTGTTGTTAATTTAAACGTAGTGTTCGGGTTTTATTGCTTATCTTCCACCTCACTTCTTTTCTTCGATTACATTTATAGTTTTAATAGAGCTTATGGATAATTCTAGTACACGAACTACTAAACTAACTCGCTAGTAGAGGTGTACAACGCCAAGGTTACGCCGATGATATAGTCATCATAGCCTGAGGCAATTTCGAAGAATCACTCAGAAACATAATCCATTACTCCGGGGTCTTAACTGGAATACTTATACTCGCTTGCCTTCTTATCGTAGTAGACTTTTAGTAATAAATTTGCCTTCTCTTTCTGATCGTAGAACCATGCTGGGTGTAATTTTCTTACACAAACTAATTAATGGGGAAATTGATTCTTCTGAATTAATCAGCCAAATTAGTTTTGCTGTTCCGATCAGATGTTCTAGAAACTTTCTTCCACTATCTCTTCAAGCTTGTAGTTCTAATTATGCTATTCATAACCCCTTTCGAGTCTTATGCTCTAATTATAACAATCTTTTCCATCTAATAAGTAATGCTACTTCAATTTCTACACTTAAAACTTAACTCTTACGTTATTTATGTAATCCTTAGGAACTTTTGTATGTTATTGTTGTATTTGTTGTACGTCCATCTGATGCACTTCCATGTCAAGCTTTGCTGACGTAGATCGTGCTACAGGGGAATACTTCTTATGGAAATCCTCTCCGGGTTTCTGTGCGTTTCCTTTGGCAACCAATCGCAAATTCTTCTTGCCTGACGTGGTGCCATCGTCAATTGTAAGAAATAATGGTTATATTTATTATGTTTCGTAGTAAACTCCTTTCATAATGTTAATGAATGTTACGGAGCAGTGGAGGACATAAACTTAGCGCATACTGGCAATACTCCAAGGTTGTATATAGTGTTATCGCGCACGTAATAATGTCCACAATTCTTCGGAGAATTTTGCTTTGGCATGACTCGATCTGTTGGATTGATGTGTTACAGGCCGTGCCCCAAAGGTTAATGCCCCAATTTAGAGTGAGCATAATGATGGCCCTAAAGAGGCGGACTTTGGCAGCGAGAAAAGGCCCACTCCCAGGCCTAAGTAGCCAGTCCATCCGCTTAGCCTTTTCACGCACCGTAGCACAGGCACGAAGAATATGCGACCTCCAAAGAAGCCGACGGTCCAAGGTAACTGCCAGATATTTAGCGTGTTTATGGAAATGTTTCAGCGCGAGGCGCAGCACTCGTACTCATTCAGGAATTCCTGCAACATGGCCTAAGCATTTCTCCTGCACGAGATGGTAGAGAGCAAGGCCGTATCATAGGTGGCAGTCAAAGTACGATGGCAACTTGGAAACGGAAGATCTGAGGTGTAAATCGTGTACAGCACAGGACTCAACACGCTACTCTGGGGGACTCCAGCGCAAATCGACTTAATAGACGACTTAGAAACCCGTACATCTACGAAGAACGTTCGTCCAAGTAAGAATAATCTTAGAATGAGGAGTAAATCTGGTGAGAGAAACGGAGTCAGCTTAAACAAAACGCCCTCGTGCCAGACTCGGTCGAACGCCTGCTTCACATCCAAGAAGACGGCCGAGCAACCGATTGTAAATGGGTGAGTTCATTTGTGTAGTGAAGGCTGTAAGTATTGTTAGAGCGAATCAAAATGCCTGCTCCTTCACGCAGGCGGTCGGCGAGATGATTTGTGAGCAGTAGGTCGTATCCAAATAATCGGAAGTTCGGCTATCAAAGTGGGTCTCGCTGATAAGCATAACGTCGTTTCGTTCGTTTGGAGGAATAGCTCCAGCTCACGCGCTTTAGCGTTAAGGCCGTTGGCGTTCCAAAGGGCAATGTTGACTCCAAAACTAGTCATGATGGACTTGAGAACGAGCAAAAAAGCAGACAGGGCTGCAGGTTGAGGGAGAGATGGTGCAAGATGGCCAGGCAGAAAACCCATAAGCGTGTTTATAACCTGCATTAGTAATGTCATCATCTGACCCAGTCGAGTTTATCCATGGAAGAGGATTGGGATTGCGCATCCTTTTGCTAGGCGGCTTGCAGGCTGAGTATCTTGTATAGCAGTCGGTCCTGAGCGCTTATGACATCATGGCGAGAAATAGCAGTAGACAGAGGGCGGCTGGGAGCTCTTGACACCACAGGGCTACTCAAACTAGGCCATTGAGAAGGGTCTTGCTCGGGAATGGCCGAGAAGCCAGCGCGATCAGTCTGCTGCTGATGACGACTTAGACCCTGAGCAGGGTGATCTTGGTTTGAAAGATTCCAGACATTAGTACGTTGCATGGGAGACTGGGCTGGGCGCCGTAGGGGGGGCTGTTCTGGGAGCTGCGCTACCTTTGCGTCTAATAACAGCTTCGTGGTAAGCAGGACCCCCAGCTTGCAGCATGATTAGAGCCACAGTTTATGCAGAGTAGAGTTCTTTGGTGACCGCATCACATATGCCTTCCTCCTTAGCGTCGTGATTTCCACAACATTTAGCACATTTAACTGAATTCGAGCAGTAAGACCGGAAGCATCTAGGAACGTCCTCACGTCTGTTGGGCGGCTTAAACGTGACAACTTGGTGGTTGATTATCTTGACATCATATATTGTCTTATTGTACACGGCAGGTTCGAGCTCGATAAATAATAGATAGAGTTTTTTACCGGAAGTTCTTGTTCATTGTGGATATTTCGAACCTTATGGCAGTAAGGTTGTCAGCAATGTCCGACTTGTCAGTTTCCGAATGCAATCCACGGACAACCACCGTAAACGAACGCTCCTTTTTGTTGCCAAGAGTTATAAGGAATGTTGTTGGTTCTGAAGGAGCTCCTGGATTTTGCGATAGGAATCACCATCCTCAACGGTGAGCCTGGAAGAAGAACTGTGTCCAAAGGAAAGTAGCAGAGCAGCGTTGGCCGCAGTAGTTTCAAGCGAATCCACATCCAAATCATCGTTTTCCTCTGACAGTAGCAGAGCAAAACTGTTGCCATGCCCAGCATAAGCAAGAGGGGCAATTTTTTGCCACTTGGGGATGCTACCAGGAGGAGAAGGAGGCTTTCTGCCAAATTTCCACGTTTTCCAGCATCTTGGCCAGTCGTGCCTGGTACCCACGTGGTTAAAACAGCAGGAACATCTGCTGTGGGGCACAGGGTGTTATCATAAATACTAATATGAGCTTATTAGTGCGCTCAAGATCCGCAGCGGATTGACTGACCCAGTCAGGCACAGGGGATTTAGGAACCATAGCAATACTGGCAGAGGACATCTTAGATATCTTTTATCACTCGCTAGCCTCAATAGAACACGGGGAGATAGTGGATACAGTTGATAACGTGTCAGAGTCTGACGATAAAAGAGCTTCTCCTTCTGACCCAGAGTTAAATGGAGGAAGATCAACTTGAGGCATCCCCAAATCAAAGCGAGAGGCTTTGGCCTGTTTAGAAGCCAACAGGGTAGTTGCCTTAGTAGACTTTGTCAAAGATGTGATCCTATCCTTGGAGGACCTGTTTGATGAGTTATCCGTTGTTTCATTCTGCGTGCTCGTGAAACCAGTGAGATACCCCCGAGGGGGGCAGTCGAATAGAGAAAGTCCACACCAAATCCAGGAAAAAGTTAGAAGTTATTGACGTATTGGTCGGCTGAGAGAAGACAATTTATATAAAATTTCGTCATAAACATTTGGAAAAATTTGACATTTATAAAATTTTAGGAGCTCTCTAAAACACGTCCATTCAGTACGAACGATTTTCTCATCTGCAGAAATTGCCATCTCTAATGCGTGTCGCAATTGTCCACACTTTATTATTTCGTTCTCTATTGTCTTTCCGACTATTAACATGTATGGCGTTTTGTTCTTGGCGATTTCCTTTTGCCGTACGCGCGTCCTATTCTTCCAGAATTTTAACACGAAGCACATCGGGATGTGGTAAATCATCTCGTGCTTCCATCGCGCATCGTAACATTTCGTAAGAGTCAGGCAAACTGTACAACAACAAAATCACTAGCAAATCGTTGCCAATCGCGACACCTATTTATTTTAATTTTTTCACAGCATCAAAAAAATCACTCGCGTGTTGCCGCGCAACACAACCTTCATTCATACGCGATAATGCCACTCGCTTTAGTAGGCTTGCTTTCCGCACTGGCCCCTTTGATTGAAATGTCCCTCACAATTTCAACCAATATTTTTGCGCTGAATCACAGTCCTCAATCACACCCAACTCTATGGGCTTATTGACAATAAAATGTCCGCGCGCGCTTTCTCGTCGTATGTTTTCCATACGGCTCGATCCGCCGCATCTGCTGGACACATTTTCGTTCCATCAACATACTGCCATAGTTCGTTTTTCACTAATACGGCATTTGCAATTTGCACGTGTCATAGTTCTCCGCACACAGCGGCTCTATTTTAATAAGCGCGCCCACGCTTTACTATTCTTATTTGACTGGTCCCATAACCTGTTCAAAGCAATGGGTACACAACAGTGCAACAGCGTATTAAGAACAGAAAAGAAGTACTGGATTACGCAATGGAAATTATAAATTGTCTTTTTTCAATACAAAATGATGCGCTTCATTCTGAGTCTTAAAACGGAGTGATATGTACATACATACGAAGTCATGTGTAAAACGCACAGACAATAGCGAGTGGCCAGATTGGTACTTTGTGCATGCAAGGGGTTACTAAATCTGTGCAAATGTATGTAACAGGCAGAAGGAGACATCTCCGACCCTATAAAGCATATATATTCTTGATCAGTATCAAACGAGATTCCGATTTGGCCATGTCCGTCTGTCCGTCAACGCAAGGATCTCAGCAACTTTAAGAGCTAGAGACACCAAATTTGAAATCGTGTATAGCGAGCGCAGGTCAAGTTTATTTTGAATCCAAGATTTTCCCCCCCATTCTCCCGCTATTCGATAAAAACCGTTTTGCAGTAACAAATTTCAAGATATAGCTTTGGTTTTTGGAATTGGCTCTAGTCGCGTATACCCGACTACGAAACTCTCTTTACCGAGGTCTAAAACTTCCAATCACATCTTCGTGCACACATACACACACACATACACAAAGACGCACACACACAGGCGGCAAAAGCGAAAGCGCAAGCGAGGCTTTTTAGGTGGTAGCTGTGCGGACAGACAGACGGACATGGCCAAATCGAAATCTCTTTTGATACTGATCAAGAATATATATACTTTATATGTCTCCTTCTGCCTGTTACATACATTTGCACAGATGTAGTACCCCATTTTTACCCATTTTATGGGAACAGGGAGTAAAAATAAAAAATAAAAAATAAACAACCCAAAACCCAGTCATAAATTGTGCACATTCATGCAATCCTCGCTTGCCCAGATCACTTGAAAACGGTCTAGGTAAAATTGGACAATGCACATGTGGGTGCTCGTGTTGCGGGAAGGTAAAAGGCGAACCATTACAAATAAGAATCCATATGTACTATCTAGTAAATAAGGTCAAAAAATGTATATCTTTTTACTCACACAGCTTTCCCTTATTGGTTATTAACAAAAACATTTATTTTCTTTTCAGCATTAGTGCATCCTGAAAATCAGCTATGCGCGTTTTTGACTTATTCTGGAGTTGATGCAGTTCGAGTAATTGAAATACTTTGCCCTACCGGTGGTACCTTTGGAAAATACTTATTAGTATTTCAAACCCTAGCCATATATGTCGACTTACATGGAAGAAAATCTCGCGATAGCGAAATAATGTATCCGGCTTTCCCCACTTATATAAGTAAGTTTTATAACACATTCTATACAAAATAACTTTAGTTTAATTCAATTAATTTGTAAGGTCATATAATTAGTTTTGATTGCACTAAGCAATAAATTAAGAAAATTTAAATAGCCACCATATACAAATAAGTATCTCCAGTTGGGTATCACAACTGTCACACTAACAGTGGGCCTTATAGTGTGAGTAGTCTGTCTGCTTGGAAACGTGAATGCGACAACTACGATTTGCTGTGTATAAAGGGATAACATGGGTACAGGGAGTTTCGTGGTCGGGTATACTCGACAAGAGCATTCTTACTTGATACTCCCTGTACCATAAAATGAATAAAAATTGTACTTAATCTGTAAAAATGTTATAAAATAAATAGACTGGGTCAAAATGTCTGACTTTGGTCTTTAACGACGTGTCTCAAAATTAGAATGCAAATTCTTGTCTGCGGAAGAAAACTTAAAGAGAGATCGAGATCGGCCCCCACCACCACCCCCTCCCACCAATTTGGGGAAAACCTGTATCTTCCACATTTTTAAAGCGATAGTCACAAAATTTAGCATACAGACTAATGAGATTCCTGACAGATCTGCATCAAAAAAATTTTGACTCCCCATCCCCACAAATCGGCATATGATATCCCAAAAACATGTTTTTCAAGGGGTATATCTCCTACAGTTTCAAAGATAGAGTCACCAAATTTGGCATACAGTCTAATGTTAACCTTCTGGACAAATCTGCATCAAAAAATTTTGATTCCCCCACCCCCTCTCTCACAAATGAGAAAAATCTATATCTCCCACACCTGTACAGGTAGAGTCACAAAATTTGGTATACATACTAATGTTGATCCCCTGGTAAAATCTGCATCTACAATTTTTGACCCCCCCACCCCCTCCCCCACAAAGGAGCAAAATCTATATCTCCCACACCTGTACAGGTAGAGTCACAAAATTTGGCATACAGACTACTGTTTTTTTCGCGTCTCTTTCCGAAGCCACAAATAACCGAATTATATAGGACTGGAAACATAGTATTCTGCAGTCGGGTACATCCGACTGCAACGTTCTTACTTGTTTGTCTTTGTGTTGGAAAATATCAAACATTTACTAGAGTGTTATATATATAACCGCACAAATTTGAATTTGTTAATAATAGTTTAAAATAAAATGTGAATAATCCGTTTAGTATAAATCTCTTGATTTATCGCTCTCTCGGCCCTAAAACTTAAAGTGCGAATGAAATTGACATATTGGTTTTGTCTCTCAGCTTCTGCCTATGCTTTGCTATCGATCTACGGTAGGTGGCGCGCTGCTGCTGGAGTCCATTATTTTTGTTATACTACGATTTGGTTAATTGTAATCATTTAAGTTTTATAATTAATTATGTACCTTTTTAGTTAATAGAATGTCAATGCTGATGGGCAGATTTAGTACAAATTAACATTATTATTATTATTATAATTCAAATGAGTGAGATTATTTGCTTAGTTAGATTGGCTTCAAAGTCATTGCCATAGCCCTACACAGCAAATCATTAAGCATTTGGATGAATTAACTATTTAGTTTCCTACCCCCACGGGAGGGCCAATTGTGATACGTTATTTTTGTGTATTTTTTACGGTTGACAAAAGGAATCAATAAGTCAAATATTAAATAAATTAAATTTGTGAATAACCGAGTAACCGTTTGTTTACTTTTTGTAGCATATTCCGATGGTCATTTATTGGTATTCTCGGAGACTCATCTGGATATATTCAACACACAAACTTCTGAATGGGTTCAATCCATTGGTATAAAACAGTCACTTCCTTTGAACAATATAGGCAACGTTGTTTTAACATCTATTAATGATACACCTTTGATTATCTACTTAGCAAATACATACAAGTAAGTTTAAAATTTGATTACTTATGATTTTTATGTTCACCTTAATTGTAGTTTAAACAAGTAAGAATGCTTTAGTCGAGTATACCCTTTAGGTCTACAGGTCTACAGCTTCCAAACACATCTTTGTACACTCACACATACACAGATACGCACAAAAGTAGTGATGGCAAAAAAAAATGCATTAATCGATTATTGAATCACATGATGAATTTATGCCGAGCGATTATTAATCGCAAATAATCGAAGACTATGAAAATAATCGATTAATAAAATGATTCTTTAAATTTGCGCCAATTATGATAAATAAATGACACATTTTTATTTATTTAACAGTTTGGACAGGCGATTCAATCTCGCTCTGCTGGTACCGAAACAATAACGACGAGCTATAAGATATAGCCATTAATTACTGAATACATAGATAAGTCGAAGTAGCATTTTTCTTAAGCCAGATGCTTTGGTGACCATGGCGCCCCACTTCGGCAAAAAAGCCGAACTAATAGCGCCCCGGCACTGAACAAATATTTAGTCTTGGATCGACACCAGAACGATGAGCACAGCTTATGTCGCTTGCGCACTCATTTCATTTCTGTGTGTGTTCAAGTACGTACATGCGCTTGCTTCTTAGTATGCGTGAAAAATTGTAACAGCGCATGGCAATTGCAATTCTTTTCAGCAATCGGGAAAACAGCAGCCAAGCGAACAACACATGCCCCTATTATATGCACATAGCTTAACTTTGCGGGCGCTACCATTCATGATGCGGTTTCCGTGGATCGAGTGCTTATTTGGTAAAAGGCTTTTTGCAGGTTCGATCCTTAGTCGATCTATATCTTTTAATAATGGGAAACAATATTTACTTTTTTATTTTCTTTTGATTTTTTAAAATTATTATTACGGGCTAAAGAACTTGTGAGATGGTCCTGCGTCTGTTTGACGGGAGAAATGCGCATGTCCGACAACGGCCCTAGAAGTCATAATGGAGCTCACTCCACTCCATCACACGATTGAGCTCCAACGAAAGGCAACCCTTCTCAGAATATTATCCATAGGAGTGGGCAAAGTGTGGTATTAGTAGGGAAGACGCTGATAGATTGAAAAGAGAACTCCATCTACTTACACAACCGAGGAACGGTTGTTGACTGCCCAACTACTTTTCGAGCGTCACTTCGAAGTCCATCTTTGCAATCGGCTTGCCCACAGATGGATCCCAGGGCATAATGATATACCCGGGAACGAAGCAGCGGATGAACTAGCAAAAATAGGAGCAGGAAAACCTCTTTTTGGCCCAGAACCGTTTTGCATTTGGCATTGGAAGACACACAATACGAGAACATCTAATGATAGAAGAAGATAACCGAAGCGCTCCAGGTCTAAGACAGGCCAAGTCACTCTTGGGAAGCTATGATCTGAAAAGATTCAAGCAACTAATACCATAGGGGAAGAATTCACTTAGAATAGTCACTGGCCTTTTAACAGGGCACTGTAGACTGAGAAACAACCACAGCAAGCTGGGAATTGTAGGTAGCGAAATGTAGTAGTAGTAGTGAAATGGAGGCTGAGACCTCATCACACATACTATCACATTGCACTTCCCTTGTCAGAAGAAGTAACAGGCACCTGGGTGGGTTTTTCCTTCAGACAAGCGATATAAGTACTCTAGATCCAACCAAGACACTTGCATTCATGCAGGAAATAGGGCTGATGAGTGAGCTTAAGGATCAGAAGGGGGCACATAGGTCGCAGTGCAACGCTCCCATCACCAATAATTATAATTTATCTTTTCAGTCGTTATTTAAAAAATTGCAAGGCTTATTGTAATAATTCAAGTAATATTTGTTCCAAAATGCTGTTCTTTGGTGGCAGCTGGTGATCCTAGGTTTTTATAGGATATTCGGCCATTGCCTAGACCTTTCAAATTACCAAGAAATCGTAAAGAACTCTTAGACGAACGGTGGCAAAAATCTATAGCTTTTGAACTAGGTTAGATATCGGGCTGAAATTTATAATATATATTTTGAATACTTGAAAGAAATTTTTTAAGACATAATAGAAGTAGGCGTGGCACAGAAAAGGTCGTTTTGTGGAATAGGGGAGGGGTTTTCATTAAAATATCTTAACTATTTGTTTTCTTAATTTAAGTATACCGTCATTAAAATAGGTTATATCCAAAAATAATACATTTTATAGTGTTCGGGCACATTGTGACGATGGTTTTTACTCCCTGTACCCATAAAATGGGTAAAAAGGCGGTACTAAATCTGTGCAAATGTATGTAACAGGCAGAAGGAGACATCTCCGACCCTATAAAGTATATATATTCTTGATCAGTATCAAAAGAGATTTTGATTTGGCCATGTCCGTCTGTCTGTCCGGACAGAACGTATGTCCGTATGTATGAACGCAAGGATCTCAGAAACTATAAGAGCTAGCGACACCAAATTTAAAATGTAGGTTCGTGTATAGCGGGAGCAGTTCAAGTTTATTTTAGAATTGAGATATCTCCCCCTGTTCCCCGCTATTCGATAAAAACCGTTTTACAGTTACAATTTTCAATATATAGCATTAAGATTTGGCATGTCCAATACTTTAGTCCCTCTTAATCTACTGTCCAAATTTTAAGTCGATCGGATAATAAACACAGAAGTTATTCACGAAAGAAGATTCAGTGCTGCAGCAAGGGGAAGAAGAAGCACATCCACCGTTTAAAATGCTTCGCTTGCGCTGTGGCTAGTGTGTGTGCGCCCTTGTGTATGTATGTGTGTGTATGTGTAAGTTAACGAAGATGCGATCGGAAAATTTTGACCTGGGTACAGGGAGTTTCGTAGTCGGGTATACTCGACTATAGCATTCTTACTTGTTTTTTGTACTCCCTGTACCCATAAAATGGGTAAAAAGGGGGTATTACATCTGTGCAAATGTATGTAACAGACAGAAGGAGACATCTCCGACCCTATAAAGTATATATATTCTTGATCAGTATCAAAAGAGATTTCGATTTGGCCATGTCCGTCTGTCTGTCCGTCTGTCCGTCTGTCCGTATGAACGCGTCGATCTCAGCAACTACAAGAGCTAGAGACACCAAATTTGAAATGTAGGTTCCTGTATACCGTACGCAGATCAAGTTTGTTTCATATTTCAGATATCTCCCCCGTTCCCCCGCAAATCGATTAAAACCGTTTTACAGTAACAATTTTCAAGATATAGCATTAAGATTTGGCATGTACAATACTTTAGTCTCTCTTAATCTACTGTCCAAATTTCAAGTCGATCGGATAATAAACACGGAAGTTATTCACGAAAGAAGATTCAGTAATGCAGCGAGAGGGGGAAGAAGAAGCACAGCCACTTTTGCCGACTGTGTGCGTGCGTCTTTGTGTATGTGTGTGTGTATGGGTAACTGGACTTAGATGTGATTGGATGTTTTAGACCTGGGTACAGGGAGTTTCGTAGTCGGGTATACTCGACTATAGCATTCTTACTTGTTTTGATCTCTGAATGTTTTTCTGCCTTTAGTTTTTAAAAATATTTATAAGTAAAATAAATAAGAAGACAGATCGATTCAAAAACAGCTATAAACTTGCCTTATAAGGCGTAAATAGTTTTATTTTGCATTTTGTGGAAAATTACTCCCACACCTTGACGTGCTTCACAGTATGCAAAACGTTTTTAAAATTATAAAACCTGTAAAATAATTCAAACTATTTGTAAACCAAGCGATAGCGCACGCTTCTGGTGGCTGCGCTGTTTCCTCCCCCCGCTCTGGTGTACTGAATCTTCTTTCGTGAATAACTTGCGTGCTTATGATCTGATCGACTGGATTTTTTTTGCGGTAAATTAAGAAAATATCCTTCAAAAATCGTATTTAACGATTTGCGGAGGAGCGGGGGAGATATCTAAAATCTGAAACAAGCTTGAGCTGCGGATGGTATGCAGAAACCAACCTACATTCCAAATTTGGTGTCCCTAGCTTCTTGACGATAGCCAAATCGACTCTGGCTACTTATTCTGATCAAGAATATATATACTTTATAGAGTCGGAGATGTCGGCTTCTGCCTGTTACATACAATCGCACAGATTTAATACCCCCTTTGTTGGCGCCGAAATTAATGCCAAGTTGAATTGCGCCTAGGGCCGGGAGTTAAGTTAGAATTAGTTGTTTGATTGGAAAAGAGTAAGTGTGAAATTGTATTGAATTGTAATGGCAGTTTAGCATTTGAATTCGCTAACTGATATTTGTTTTGTTTACTTACAAAGGCTAAGTGATACAAAGAAAATTGTGAATTGTGAATTGTGAGGGAATTTATCTATAATGAAAACTGTAATCGACATAAGAACGAGTTTAGAAAAAGAAGAAGAATAAAATTATCATATTGAGATCCGCATCGGTCAGACCCAGCAGCACTTGGCTTTTTATTTCGAGATTTGGTGGATCCGAATTGGACTGGAGATAGGCGGAATCATTTGGAGCCCGAGAAAGGACCTCTTGGAAAAGGTTAATGTCCCATGTCGACTCTGTCATTGGATCGTGAGTAGTATATTGCTTAGTGCTCCCAGAACAGTTTGCACAGCATGCATGTTTATGGTTGGATGCAGACTTAGTGCCTTATAAAAGCAACACATAAAATAATTAGCATATGGATATGTATATGTGTTTGCAAGTGGAGTGGTACAGTGGCGCGAGGTACCTGACTGACTGACTGATTGGTGACATTTGGGCAGCCCAAACGGTAGAAGCTAGATGGCTGCAATTTTTACAGTACCTTCTTATTATAAAATTAGGTGGAACTGCCGAAAAAAATGGTTAAATATATATCGGTATCCGCCAGCTGCTACATAACAACGTGAAAGTGCAAAAGAGATACAAAATCTTTCTCTTGAATCGCTCTCTCGGCCTTAAAACTTATAAGTGCGACTGAAATCGCCACATTGCTCATGTCTCTCATGCTTTGCTATCGATCTACGGTAATTGGCACGCTACTACTGGAGTGCTACAATTTGGTTAATTTTAATCATTTAAGTTTATTAATTACTTATGTAAATTTTTAGTTAATATAATGCGAATGTTGCTGGGCTGATTTACTACACAATACATAATAATTGTAGTAAATCGGAACAGCTGCATTCGCATTATAGATTGTTGATCGATTTTCCATAAATGTATCGGTCGGTCGATATTTGTTAGTACCAACATGTTATAAGTTTGCCGCCAAATTTGAGACTTTTTAATTTTTGCTGATAGCTGTGAACATTTCCGCAGTGCACGGGACTTACGCAAACAGAATGCGATAAATGTAGGGTTGCGCTATGTTTTAACAATGGAAATGATTGTTTTAAGAGTTTTCACTTGAATTAAGTAAAGACATTTTACCTTCCTTCCGCTATTTTCTGAATGTAAGTATTATTCTTCTAACTTCAAAAATATTTTAAAGGACTACGCCCACCCGTCGCCACGAGCGAGATATGGGGGTCAAAGTCAAATGAGTGAGATTATTTGTTTAGTAAGATCGGCTTCAAAGTCATTGTCACAGCCCTACACAACAAATCATTAGGCGTTTGACTCAACTATTTGGTTTCCACGGGAGGGAAATTGTGATACGCGAATTTTGTGTATTCATTACGGTTGACGAAAGTAGTAAAATTCAAGATCATGCACTTTTATTTAAATATTTCGACAGGCGAGTCCGGGGTATTTCCGGCTATAAATAATAAATAATATAGATAGGAAATGCGAGCAACACCGCGGGTATAAGCTAGTGTATGTATATGTAGGTACATACAGACATTCATACGCAAAGACATACATATATAGGCATATGTAAAGAGAATAACCTTGAAGTGATATTGAATGCACATGTGCAGAGCGCACCAGAATTGTTAGAGCCGAAGTTGCGGTAAATGTTATGCTGCTGCTGCTCTCTCGCATTGTTGTTGTTGCCGAAAAAAGTGAACTAGTACTGTTAAGACCTACCGTAATATCTAAATAAACCACAACACTTATGACCTAATGTAACATTAATATTTACATAACACATAAAGAATACACACATTAAATACATAAAAACAAACAAAGTGTCTAATTGACACTTTAGCAATATTTAGGCTAGCAAGACAACAACCACCAAGGTGCTGTTTGCGCACATGCACTTATTGCTTACTACATGCGAATGATCGCTTACTACACTGACCTAAATTAAGCAATACATCAGTATGCACTTTAACACACATTATTAATAAGCACTTTTTATACCAATGGTATTCATATGAATATACCATAAGTATGCTCAATAAAATAGTCTCAAACTGAACCCCACCAGTGGTAATTCTTTTGTTGGCTCTAGGGAACTCTCCTCCGCTGCCTAACCAGTTCAACTGCTGGTTACGGCGATCAAAACCGAATTCAGTTTATGTGCTGAAATTCAACCACAAAACATCTTTAGATAAACATTTTGGTGACCCCGACTCTGGAATATCTGAAGTTGTCAACAAGGCGACAAAGGATTCCTGATTGTGTCCTGTTCCCATCCTGAACCAAAGTGTCAACTAGGCGACACCTCAGCATCGGAAATACACAGATCCCGCTGACACAATACAGCTGGTAGTGCATCCAGTTCTGAAGTCGTCAACCGGGCGACACCTCTGGAAAACAACAACGGCATTCACCACAGTTGGTGCCGTTTGTACTAAAACTAAAGTCGAGCCAATACACAACAACAGATTTGGTATTGCGCTCACTCTGAAGTTGTCAACTTGGCGACATCTCAACATTCTCCGATCGATCGTCGTGGGATCAATCTCCGACTCTTCATTTGCAGAATACCCTAACATGGCTTCAGTTCATAATATATAATCAATTTCGAAGTGTGCTGTCGTCACAACAACGTTCAACAAATCCTGATTCTCGACGTCCACCACGCGACTAAGACGAAAATCAACTCAAAAAAATGGCATCAGAAAATACAAATGTGGAGGAGCTGTTAATAGCTCAGGAGGAAATCAGCGAAGAGATATCAAGGCTTATTTCCAGCTTCAAAAAAGATTCAGCTGAGAGAAAATCTCAGGCCGGTTATCACAAGATAAAGGCCTGCGCTCTCACTGAAAAATGGAACGAGATCAAAAAGAACGACGACATCATACGATTGAGCGGCGAGCTATCTGACGACCATAAATACTTCGCCTTTTATGAAGACATAAGATCATTCGTGCTAAAATATATGAAAATCCTCAATGAAGAAGCCGAAAATTCAGAACAATATGGAAGCAAGGCATCACGTACGGACGAATGGCAGCGTCAACAATTCAACAAGCCGTGTAAAATAGACATGCTGATCGGTGCTGAGCATTACTATTCACTATTGCTCCCACAACAACATAAAATACACGCTGGTCCAATTATGCCAAAAACCGAGTTTTTTTTTTTGTTATAATTCGGACGTTGATGTACTAAACGGGCAGTACATTCAAGTGGCCCAAACGACACCAAGCACGGGCTTGTTAACGCGCGGACCCAAGCAAATGCAATCCCACCTCCCGCCCAACCGACCGAGGGGCGCGCCGCATAACGTGCGGTAACGAAGATCGCGAAACATATAAAAACGAACAGACTAAATAAAAGTTCTACATAAATTAAACAATATACAAAAAACTATAGATTACACAGATAACATAAAATTGAAGTTCTAAGTACGGAAATAGAACTAGCATTACATATTAAATGATAAAGATTGTTATAATTAGAACATATGATACGAAAAGGGTTATGGATAGAATAGTTAGTGTTACAAACTTGAAGACAAAGGGGAAGAAAGTTTCTGGAATTTCTGATCGGAACTGCAAAACTAATCTGGCTAATTAATTCAGAAGAATCAATTTCGCCTTTGATTAGTTTGTGTAAAAAAATTACACCAAGCATGGTTCTACGATCAGAAAGAGAAGGAAGATTTATTAGTAAAAGTCTACTACGATAAGAAGGCAAGTGAGTATTAGGATTCCAGTTAAGACCCCGGAGTGCAAAGAGAAGAAATTGTTTTTGAACCGATTCTATTCTATCCTGATGAATCTTGTACTGGGGACACCAAATACAAGACCCATATTCAAAAATAGGTCGAACAAGCGAAGTATATACAGTTTTAGTAATGTAAGGATCGTTAAATTCTTTAGACCAACGCTTAATGAAACCCAGGACACCAAAGGCACGATTAACGGTGGAAAAGATATGTTTGTCAAACTTAAGCTTGGAATCTAAAAGGATACCCAAATCATCAACCGACTCAATTCGAACAAGCGGCTTACCATTAAGAATATAACTGTTAAAAAAGGCATTCGCCTGTAAAAGGACATTACTTTACACTTACCACAATTAAGATTTAATAAATTTACCCGACACCAGGCTTGAAAACTGTCAAGATCAGTTTGCAACCTTTGACCAGATAAGAAATCAGTAGATGACAGACAAAGTTTAACATCATCGGCATACATCAGCACCCGAGAGTAATTTACGACAGAAGGAAGGTCATTGATGAAAAGAATAAATAATAAGGGGCCAAGATGACTTCCTTGTGGTACTCCAGAAGTAACTTGAACAGACTTAGAGACAAAGCCTTTGAAATAAACCTTTTGGGTTCTAAGAGTTAAATAGTTAGAAATCCAAAGAATTAAGTTATTTGGAAATCCTAGAAGATGAAGCTTGTGAAGTAAAAGAGAATGATTAACAGAATCAAAAGCCTTAATGAAATCAGTATAAATAACATCTGTTTGCATTTTAGATTGAAATCCCTTAATAATAAGAGAAGTGAATTCCAATAGGTTAGTGGTAGTAGATCTATATTTCACAAACCCATGCTGGCAGGGTGAAATTATAGATCTACATAAATGTTGAAGTTGAGAAGTTATTAATTTCTCAAAAATCTTAGGAATAGCAGACAACTTAGAAATACCTCTATAGTTCTCGACATTAGACTTGTTTCCTTTTTTATGGAGAGGAATAATAAATGATTCTTTCCAAATATTGGGGAAAGAACACAACTCCACGGACAATTTAAAAAGAACAAATAATGGCTTAAAAATACCTTCAGCACAGTACTTGAGCACACAGCCTGGTACTCCATCAGGTCCCGGAGAAAATACGGGGTTAATAGACTTCAAATCACGTAGAAGCGAGCTTTCAGTGATTAAAGGCCCAAAAATGCAATTGGAGTTATTTACCTGATAAGGATAAGGCGAAAGCAATTGATAAGGTTGTGAATTGTAAGTCGTTTGAAAAAATTCGGCAAAAAGATCGGCGATAGCCTGATCTGAGTCAGCTGTCTTTTTATCAAAAAATACAGTTGATGGAAATGTTGATGACCTACGCTTCGCATTAACGAAGTTATAAAACCTTTTAGGATCCCGCTGAAACTGTAACCTACAGCTCCTGAGGTAGTTGTTATAACAGTGTAAATTAAGTGCAGAGAAGTTAGATCGGGCAATCAAATAGCGAGAGAAATCCGAGGAAGAGCCAAATTCCTTGAACTTTTTGTACAATCTCGACTTTCTATTTTTTAAGTTTATCAATTCACGTGTAAACCACACAGGTTTGTTAGACCTACGAGGGTTACAAAACGGGACACAACAATCAAATAATGAATTTAATGTAGAATAAAAGTAATTGATTGCACAATCCATGTCTCTACACATGTACAGCTGGGACCAGTCAGTCTGGGATAGGAGCTGAGCAAGTTTAGTAAAATCGGTTTTCCGAAATTGTCGAACTCGCTCAGCCGGTTCTCTACCAGGGCTTGGCACACTGGCTGGTAAGTCAATCAACACCTCCAAAGTTGGGTGATAAGGATCTTCAGGAGTGGATATAGGTTCAGTACGGGAGACAGAATATAATGAGGAATCCAAGACAAAAACAAGATCAAGCATTTTATGTGAAGAATTTGGGATATCATTGATTTGACACAATGACATCCCAAATAAACTTTCAATAAAATCGTGCTGAGATGTGGGAGTCAACACGCTAGAATCGGGACTTGAAGTCCAAGTAGTTCCGGCGATATTAAAGTCACCAAGAACTACAAGAAAATCACGATCAGAAACCATAGATGAGACAGATTGTATAGCAGAAGCATGCAAAGAATATATAGAAATATCGGAAGAAGGTGGAATATAAGAACAAGTAATATAAAAGCAAATACTGGACATACACAATTTTACAGCAACAAATTCAATATCTATACAATTATCGATTATTACAAGTTCCGATGATAAATCAGCGTCAACAGCAATAAGAACACCACCACCACGACGAGGGGTGCGATCTTTTCTATAAATGGAGAATTTGTTAGACAGGATTTCAGAATTAAGGATGTCGGGCCTTAGCCAAGTTTCAGAGAAGGCAACGACATGGAAAGGAAAAGAGTTGGGATGGGTTGTGGCCGGAAAAATAAAGGCTTCAAATAGGTCAGCAGCCATTTGTGCAGTTGCATCAGGAGATGAAACAAATGCCAGAATGGAGCGCTTCTGGACACTCGAAAATTTCGAAAACATGGAAAAGCAACGTACGCCATGTGAAGAAAGATGCGAGAAACACTTCATCGACAATCTGCGAACCGCTGCCGATGGCCGATTCATAGTAAAATTGCCATTTTCTGAACACTCTTCACCCCTGGGGCCCTCGTTGGAGATCGCAGAAAAAAGATTCTATTCATTGGAAAAAAGAACCAAGGAAAGATTTGGAAAGGATATGTAGACTTCATGATGGAATATGAAAAGTTGGGACCCATGAACAAGTACCCCGCGAGCTCCTTCCATCGAAGAACTACTTCATTCCTCATCATTGTGTGCTAAAGCCAGATAGCAGCACCACAAAACTAAGAGTGGTCTTCGACGCATCATGCAAGACATCGACGGGAAATTCCCTAAACGACATATTGCAAGTTGGACCAACTGTGCAATGCGATCTGATGGCGATACTTCTACGATTTAGAACGCATAAGTATGTCTTTACGGCTGACATAGAAAAAATGTATCGGCAAATATGGATAAATCCAGAAAACCAATTCCATCATATGATAGTTTGGAGAAATAATCCCAACGAGGAATTAAGGTATTACTGTCACATATGGCACAGCATCCGCTCCATTTTTTGCAACCAAAAGCTTAGATCACCTTGCCAAATTAAACGTCAATAAGCTACCACTAGGATCAGCGGCACTAAAGAATGATTTCTATATGGACGATTGCCTGACAGGAGCAGACTCAACGCATAAAGCAGTTCTTATTCAGAAGGAATTAAACAAAATACTGCTTCCCACAGGGTTTAAGCGGCGAAAATGGTGCTCTGGGTCTTATATGGATGCCCAAAAAGGACCAGCTCCGTGAAAGAACCCAAGGCATCCAAACGACACAAATAACCAAGCGAGTTGTGTGCTTCGAGTTAGCACAAATATTCGACCCATTGGGTCTATTTGCACCTGTCGTTGTACGAGCAAAAATATTTATGCAACATCTATGGGAGGAAAAATTTGACTGGGATGAAAGGCTGCCAACACATTTGTGCAACGAAAGGCAGGCCTATAGAGAAGACATCCAAGAGCTAAATGAAATGCAGATTCCAAGGCACATTTACGATGGAAAAACACCATCAAGCACGGAGATACACACATTTGTGGATGCATCTGAAAAAACGTACGGAGCTGCAGTCTATATACGAGCCACGTATAAAAACGAGCAAATATCTGTTCGACTACTGTGATCAAAATGGCGAGTTGCACCAACGGCAAAACAGTCGTTGCCACGCTTAGAACTCTGCCCTGCAGTACTTGGCGCAGAACTCACAGAACGTGTCCGAAAGGATCTTCGATTGACCCCCGAAACAGTAAAGGGATACTTCTGGACAGATTCCACGGTAGTACTAGCATGGATAAACGCCTCAGATTCAACATATCATACCTTCGTGGCCAACCGCATTGCCAAAATACAAGCCTCCTCACGGCCATCACAATGGAACCACGTCTCATCAACAAATAATGCGGCTGATGTGCTTTCCAGAGGAACCACCGCAAGGAAACTACCCAACGACAGCAAATGGCTTTATGGACCTCTATTCCTCCATGGCCCACGAGAAAGGTGGATCACGTTGCAATAGGCCCACCCAGCAATCTGGAACGAAAGACAAAACATGTCGGCATGGCAATCGCTCAAGCAACGCAAGGAAAAGAGATATATAACTGCAAGCATTGCAATTCATTCCATAAATTACAACGGATCGTAGCCTACATGTTGCGGTTCTGTTATAAGGAGAGGAGAAGCTCAACCACAGCCCTATGTGCAATGGAACTGGATAGCGCACGAACAATAATTTTGCGAACCATACAACTGACAGAGTTCGCTGGCGATCTAAAAAATCTTCGTCGTCATAACATTGTCGACAAAAAGAGCGTCATCAGGTCATTGACACCACGTCTAGAAAATGGTCTCATTCACGTCGGAGGTAGATTGGAACACTCGAAACTACCATACGACGCCAAGCACCCGATCTTGTTACCATACAATGATCCGATTGTGAAAATGCTGTTGAGAGAGCGCCCAAGCTTTAAGAGCGATTCACGGCAGCAAGGATTGACGTAAATGTCAAACGATACACAATGCTACAAACTTCATCGGCGCCAATAACCAATTAAAGGATTTGGAAAAGGCCATCTATTCTGATAAGTCTGCAAAGCAAATTATTGAGCACTGCAGTAAAAGGCAAGTGAACTTTAAGTTCATTCCACCACGCGCACCATCATTTGGCGGGCTATGGGAAGCAGCAGTAAAATCAGCAAAAAGGTTGCTGCTCACCAACACCACAACCGCAAATCTAACGTTCGAAGAGCTGAACACAGTGATAATCGAAATTGAAGCCGTACTCAACTCACGCCCAATCACTCCAATGTCAAATAACCCAACAGATGTAGCAGCACTCACACATGGACACTTACTAATTGGAGAGCCACTAACTGCTCCTCCGGATGCAAACATTGACGTAGGTGGGAAAACACAGGTGAAACGCTGTTAGCAAGTCTCCAGAATAAAACACTTATTTTGGAAACAATGGTCACAGGAATATCTACAACAACTTCAGCATCGCTACAAATGGAAAACGTCAGCACCTGACATAAAGGAAGGCCTGCTAGTGATAATGAAGGAAGATAACCTCCCAACAATGCAATGGCCGTTGGGACGGATCATAAAAATATAGCCAGAATCAGATAATCATATCCGAGTTGTGGATGTCAAAACAGCATCTGGAGTATATAAACGCTACAGCAATCGACTTGCGCCATTATTCCCAGAAGAAAAAGCTGTCAAACGCCCCACAACCAAGGAAAAATTCGACGAAGATAACGAACCTCCCACACAAAGGAGAAAACTATCCCTGCCGTCAGTCACAACGATGCTAATAGCAATGCTCCTAATATTACCACTAGCCCTAACTGAGCCGATTGCAGTTACAAAATTTGCCAATAGACCTGGTTTTCCGAGTGGACGATACTAACGTACTACGACCTAAATTCATATAACCAAGATATGAAAACATTCTCAACTGGAGTAACCCAACTCGGATATATGTGCCCGGAGCTACAAAACAAGGGAGCTTGCAACTCAATGTATCAGCACTTTTATCATACACTTGAAGAACTTCAGAGCGAGAACGCATTAATGGGAATTTCACGGCAACGCAGATCCCCATTTGACTTCGTTGGAACTATCGCGAGCAGCATGTTTGTGGTACTCGACTCAAACTATGCAGAGAAAATGTCAGAAACGATTGGAAAGGTGAAAACAAACGAAGTCTTCCTACTGGAGTTGTTCAAAAATCACACCTCAATACTTGATGCAACAATCAACGTGATGAGACGAGACAAGACATCGACAGACAAGCGGCTCAAGCTATTGGAACAGCATGTCGACACCATAAATAAGGAACGAGGAAAGTATTCTGGAGCTCACCTTCAAGAAGGCAGCATAATGCTAACTGCTTCACTAACGCTGCTCGCTGCAAGTCTTGAATGCATACAAGCAGATATAGTTGACGTGTTAACGGGTATACGACATAGATCAATCAGCCCAATATTAATCTCGTCCAAACAATTAAGAAACCAACTTGACCAAATACGGGACCATCTTCAACCAAATCAAATGTTACCCGTCTCCACTGCTGATGTGATCCAAGTATACAGAATCATGCAAGTTGAAGGCACCACAACTAATGGACACGTCATATTCAAAATCACGCTGCCCTTAATATCAACAACGGAACTAGAAGTCTTCAGCATCGTGCCAATACCGTTCATCGATACAGAGGGCTGGAGCATCGTGGACATAAAAACACCCATCATTGCGGTCAACAACCATAGAGATCAGTTTGTGGGACTCACACCTGAAGGCCTACAACGATGTATCATACTTCCAAGCAATAGCTATATTTGCTTTGACCACCAGGCAGTGTTTAGTGTCGAGAATCGATGCGAGTTCCAGTTGTTCAACAACATAACAACAACCTCTTGCCAGACGATACACACGAGAAGCAAGGTTATTTGGTCCAAAACCCACCAGCCAAACAAGTGGGTCTTTGCTACAAACAAAACAGTGGAGCTGAAGGCGGTGTGCAACAATATTCCATCGACCATACAACTGAATGGAACCGGACTTCTCACATTGTCCGCCGGATGCACCGCACGAAATGCAGACATCAGCATCACTTCGTTCGGAACAACAATTAGCATAGGTCGAATCTCACACGCACGATTTGGCAACCTAGGTCCCACCGATTCCACTACTACAGCAGCAACCCTGCAACAAACCTCCAGCATGGATATGGTGGACCATGAGCTCACAGATCTTCAAAGGCAATTGAAGACGAACCTGCAGCTCAACCTACCTCGTGAAGACAATAACATTCAACATCACCACATAGCTGCTTATGTTGGATTGTTAATATCACTACTGTTTGTAACAGCAAGCCATGGTCAACCTCACTAACACCAGAAGACAACAAGGAACCTGGAATCCAGATAAAAACTGTTCTACAGCAACAATTTAAGTTTTACAGCAACAATTCAATATATAGCTTGGGGATTTGGCATGTATAATACTTAAGTCACTCTCAATCTACTGTCCAAATTTCACGTCGATCGGATAATAAACACGGAAGCTATTCAACAAACAAGATTCAAGAACAAGCACAGCCACCGTTTAAAATGCCTCGCTTGCGCTGTGGCTCGTGTGTGTTCATCTTTGTGTATGTGTGTGTATGTGTAAGTGTAAGAAGATGCGATCAGAAATATTTGACTTGGGTATATGGAGTTTTGTAGTCGGGTATACTCGACTATAGCATTCTTACTTGTTTATAAAAAGAAGTTTCAATCTGCCGCAGAATACGCCAAATTATGAGAATCCATTGGAAACAGGTCTGCCGCCTCTATTTACGTTCACGTTACAGTCGCACTTTGATTATATACAGAAGGTCTTCAAAATGGCGGATCAGAGACACCCAAAACTTGTGACACAATACCTACTTGCTGGCAGAAGTCAAATCTTTCAACGATGGCAAACGCTTGCAGAGGAAAATGGCACCCATATCGCCCTTGACAACCCTTGTCTGTGGAAGGTACAGCAACGTCAACTCATCCAACTCATAGACTTCAACGGAGGGCAAAACTGTACAGCTCAAGCTCGCAAAAGTGACTCCAGGTGATGCTACAAATCACTTTCTTTTAATATGGGTGAAAATAACTATACTCACGACAGATTTTGGACCCATAAAATTTCGATCATGTTTAAAATACGAGTTGAAATGATGAGTTTGGGCTATCGACCGCATTTCCAAAATGATGCGAGCCACTGCACAATGTGCAATCTGCGCGAATGCGAGGACACGGAACACTTCCTGAGTAGATGTCCAATCTTATAGGAAATTAGAGTGAGACATCTTGGCAAATCGGATCTGTCAAACGAAGAATTGATAGAGCTAATTAACGGCAGCAACTGGACAGGTCTAGCAGCATATGTAAGCCACGCCATGTATTGCGGGAAACATATATTAAACGGCTCGTTTTAAGCACACAAAGCCTATCCAAATCCTAGTTAACATACACGAGCCCTAACCACTATTAATTGGCACGGTATGTTGTTTTATGATAGTTCACACTTTGATGGCTTCTATTTTTGTCTATAGTGCTTGGCAAACACCTGTTCTATTTTTGCCTTACCCGGGTACTGCGGATCTCTGCCCGGGTGGACCGTTCCCCTTCTCCGCAATTCGTGGGAATAAAACAAAGATGAACAATAATAACTATAAAACAACAACAACAAAAAAAGAGCCCGGTACTCTACGAAAACCGGAAGGAGCAACCAGCTCCGGTAAAAAGAGTGCTCCAACCCGTAAGAGCACGCAAAAGCCAGCATTTTCCAGCATTTCAACCGAAGCACGCCCGTCTTCTGCCGGCATCAAAGCCGCTAGTAGGCCCCGGTCTCTGGTGTGTCAGCTGGCAAGAAGACGGAAACGGGGATGGTGAAGAGTGCTGTGACAAGCGGCGCTATGGACCAAAATCCTGCTGTGACCACCCTGGGCTGCTCCAACATAGCCACCAATTCTATTGGCGCGTCAGTTGGCAGCAAAACGGGTGTGGATACAGTTGTGAGCAAAAGGGCGGCCGAATTCACTCGACCGGACCCGTCTAAAGCCCGTCCGAATGATAAGCGGACGGCCAAACGGATTCTGACGCGCAACGCAACCGCTCCGATCACTAGGGAGCAGGCATCGGCAGAAGACTTCGCCAAGATCCAACAGGATCTGGAGTGGTTCCAAGGAACCATCAAGCTGATCGCATGCGGGGATGATGTACAAAGTCGCGGTCAGTAAGCTAGGGGAGGTATACCCCGGAGCGCAACTCGCAGCAGTGGATGCAAAGGACATCCCCTTCAGACCGAGGGCAAGAGCTTGGCTTCCGTGCGAACCTTCGGAACCGGCGGAGATCCTCGAGATGGTAAGGCTGTGCAACCCGGATATGCCTGCAGCCAACTGGCGGGTCCTGAAGGTGGAGAAGACAAATCGTGCCTCGATGCAGGTTGTCTTTCAAATCGACAACGAAAGTTCGAAGCATTTGGTGGTTAAGGGCGGTAGCATCTGCTACTCTTTTGGAAAGGTAGGCGTCAAGGTCTACAAATCTGACGCTGGAGCGCAGGCGGAACTGGCCAATTGTGTTGAGGCGGAATCGGTGGACCCACCGAGTGAAACCGAGGAGATGGAAGCAAAAGATGTTGCCCCACCAGCCAGCATCGACGGCTACATCTCATCGGGTTCAGATTACGGTGGTGCACTGGGCCACGGAGAAGGAGCTTCGGGGTGAAACCTCGGCCGATGAAGCGGACCGTACCATTACGGAGGGGAGTGCTGTCCTACTTGATGCATATACTCCAAATAAATCTGTATCACAGTAGGGTAGCCTCTGCTGCGCTTCTACTGCGCCTAGCACCTGGCGTGGTGGATGTGGTGATGGTCCAAGAGCCATGGATCGCTGCTGGCAGGGTCTGTGGCCTGAGGACCCCAAATACACAGTTTTTCACAGTACCGGTAAGGGTAAAATAAGAACCTGCTTATTAATCAAGAAACGTTACAATGCTTTTCTATTTTCCCATTCAGTGATGGTGACATCACGACAGCTAGCCTCGAATTGGGGGCTAACTCTTACAGGCTGGCTTCCTTCTACTTACCTCATGACACCGAGGGATGTATACCATCACCCACTTTTCGTGACCTGGTCACAAGCAGCACGGGCTCGAGGACGAACCTTTTGACTTTCTTCTTAGCACTAATCTAAATTTATGTAATAGAGGTAACGACCACACCTTTATCATTAAAAACAGAAGTGAGGTCTTGGATATTACCCTTATCTCAGACTGTATTTCACGGGTGGCGGGTGGCGTCCTGGAAAGTTCTACCAGAACACTCCTTCTCTGACCACCGCTACATTGAATTAAATTTGGACGAATCTCGTCCACCACTCAAGAAAACCCAAAACCCCAAAAAACCAACTGGGGTAAATGCATGCGACTACTTAGAAAAATCTGGCTCAAACCCGCCTCTATTTCCGGAAAATGCCGCAGAGGTAGACTCCTAGTCGACACCCTAACAAAGGTCTGTAACGACGCCATAGACAAATCTTGCCCAAAAATAACCCCAAAGAATCTTTCCAGCCACCATGGTGGTCCTCAGATTTCGATGCACTCAAAACTAAGTGCAGGGGAACTTTTAATCATGTCAAAAGTACGACGCTTGACACTACCTGGGCGCAGTACAAGACCTAGATTAACAGCTACAAAATAGCCTTAAGAAAGGCAAAAAGGGCCTCATGGGCCAATTTTTGCAGTAATATTAAATTTACCTCGGATGCATCGCGTCTGAGGAAGATTCTAGCCTCCTCACCTACCCCCCAGGGCTTCTACAAAGGGAAGATGGATCGTGGACAACATCCAGTTCGCAAACACTCGAACTTCTGCTAGATACCCACTTTCCGGGGTGCTCTCAGGCACCGCGACCAGCGACTCAGATCTATCGTAGCCAAACAAACAGGGCTAATGAAATAGTAACCGATTACAAGATTAGGTGGGCAATCAGTATCTTGGACCCCCTTCACCGGGTCCAGACAACATATACCCGGCTCAACTCCAACATAGCATCAGTTACATCATAGCGTGGCTTCGTAGCATCTTCACAGGTTGTCTTACAACGAACCACATTCCCTCAGTATGGAGGGAAACGAAAGTAGTCTTCATACCCAAGGCAGGAAAACCCTCCCACGTCAAACCGAACGACTTCAGACCAATTAGTCTTTCCTCCTTTCTCTTAAAAACCTTCGAAAGGATTTTAGATGTCCATCTCAGTAGCTCCATTAACCCGTCTCTACTTTCGCGTACACAGCACGCATATACCAAGGGCATGTCCACTGAGACAGCTCTGCACTCTCTAGTCTCTCGAATTGCGAGATCGCTTAGTGTTAAAGAATACAGCTTGGTGACCTTCTTAGACATAGAGGAGCTTTAACAACGTTCTTCCAGAAGCTATCACCTCCGCACTGACGAGTCTGGGGGTTGACGATCCCCTGGTGGAGCTCATAGGTCTGTTGCTCACCAGCAGGACAGTGAGCTCCTGCTTGGAGAGTCCTCGATCAGCAGGTGCGTTAGTAGAGGCACTCTTCAGGGAGCTGTCCTATCTCCACTTCTATGGGTACTGGTGATAAACCAACTGCGGCGGCGGTATATATTCCCCCGATTTAGGAATCAGAACCAGCTTCCGTCTTCCCGACCACTGTAGCGTGTATCATGCAGAGGTGAAGGCCACCCACGAAGCCACCCTCTGCCTGCGCATGCATAACATCAGTGCAGGGGATATCTTCATTTACTCAGACAGCCAAGCCGCCTTGAAGGCGCTTGACTCATGCACCAACAACGCAGTCTCACTCACTGAGTGTCGCCAGTCTCTAAACGAGATAGCCCAACAGCTCAGTATCACCGTAATATTGAAGGAAACGAAGTGGCAGACGAATTGGCCAGGCAAGGCACCAACGACACACTCCTCGCTGAAGGAGCAACGTCGGCATGCCTCTGTCCACTTTCAGGCTGCATAGTGAGGAGTCACCAGGCGTCAAACCGCTGAACGCTGGAGAAATCTCACTACATGCACGGTCTCCAAACTCTCTTGGCCCACCCTTGACCCAAAGCGCACATCTGCTTTGATTAAACATAGGAGATCCCACATCTCGACAATAATAGGGGCTCAGGCCACTGTCTCATAGGAACTCACGCTAACAGATTGGGCGTAACACACCATGACTTCTGTAGAAGTTGTGGTATAGTAAAAGATATAGAGAGCGTAGAACATCTGCTCTGTCACTGCTCCGCACTCAGCAGGAGACGGTTTCAACACCTGGGACACTACAGTTTTGAAACCCTATCGGACGTATCCGAGGTTGGGATACACAATATCCTCAAATTCCTAAAATCGTCAAATTGGTTTAAGGGGGAACAAAATGTTTAAAAGACATAATGTGGTATTACAAGGGGCCAATTCTTGGCCCAAGTGTGGAGTAGGTTTCTGCTCCAGCCACTGTAACCTAACCTAACCTAACCTAATGCATACATTTTGTTTTTGCATTTTCGAGCGTGCAGAGTCAAAATTTAATATACAGCCTCTTCATCACCAACTTTCAGTGGCATTGTTTTTGTAAAATTGCGATAAGTGATCAACTCGAGCAACGACCGTCTGTGCCGAGAAGCTGGCGCCTATCACAAAACAACGGAAAGACCCGCAGCAGCTCTGGGGGCCACTATGTGCCCATCGCTGGTCTACAGTAACGTGTATGTCAAATTTGGAGACTCTAGCTGTGAAACTGTAGGATATATAACCTTCTGAAAAACGTGTTTTGGGGAAAGCTCCTTGATTTGCAGGGAAGGGAGTGGGGGTGGCAAAAACATTTTGATGCAGACTTTTCAAGGACGTCAACATTAGTCTGAATGTCAAATTTAGTGACTAGTTAAAATAAAATTGTTAAGATGTAGGTTTCCGACAAATTGCGGGGGAGGGGCGGGTGGTCGATCTTGACACATTAAGAATCGAGGGTATACACCAACATGTGTACCAAGTTTGGTTGCTCTAGGTTCAGGGTGTGGAAACAAATTGCGTTCTTAAGGACAGACGGAAATTTTCCAAAAAAATTTTGGAAATCGAGTATCTATACATATAAAAGAGTTCGCCCTGACTGACTGACTGATTGGCAATCAACGCACAGCCCAAACCGTAAGAGCTACAATGCGGAAATGTGCACAGTAGGTTCCATCATCTTAGCTGTGCACACTAAGGCGGGGCTTGGAAAATTCCACCCACAAGCGTGGAAAATCGCGGAAAACTGTTGTATGAAACTTTTTTGTTAAACATCCATTCCACTTCAAAGTCATTTCACATATTTCACCGATTTTGGAAAATCATGGGCGGAAAATTCGTGGAAAACTGCTATATGAAACTTTTATGATTATCGTCCGATTGGCTTCAAACTCATTTTCGAAGCTCTACACATTAAATAGTTCGACACATGTGGCACCGATTTTGGAAAAATTACGTCAATGGTCGGAAAAGTAGTGGAAGACTTTGAAATTCATCATTTTAGTTTCTCATACGAATGACTTCATACTAATTGCCAAAGCTAAACACAAAAAATTGGGTTCTTTGGATGTCAACACAACCGGCGAAAAATAGGTGGAAAGCTTTTGTCTGGTAGTATTATTCTTGCAATATGCTTCAAACTTAAAAATTATTTAATAGTTTGCTAACCGATGTTATAAATTGTACTCCAACCCATCGCTACGGCCGGCAAATTGTGATCAAGGTGAAATGAGTAACATTATTTGTTTGTTTTTTTTGGATCGGCTTGAAGACATTTTCATAGCCTCATTCCAAAAAATCCCACGGGCGGGGAAATTGTGTTACGCTATTGTGAGTATTTTTTACGATTGACGAAAGTGGTAAAATTTAATATAATGCATTTAAATCTATATATTTCGCCAGGCAACGCTGGGGTCTTACCAGCTGGTAATAATATAAAATATTTTAATTTTCACACTGTTTTCATTCATTTTATTGTGTAGAGTTTTGACAATGAGATTGAAGCCAAGTATAAGGAAAACGAATTTTAATTTTAAAAGTTTCACCTATTAGTTGCTCGTGGGGGTGAATTATCCGTTTTCGATGATTTGGCAATCAACCAAAAAACAAACGCACATGTTACAGTTATTCATTTATTTTGCAAACATGCAAATTTTTGATAAGTGGCGAAACGCGTGTCGATTATAGTATGGAGAAAGCTTTGAAAATAATTTTTTGAAACCAATTTTGGGACGCCCATTTCCAGCCGTGAGGGTTGATTTCCCAACGTATATATATTCTGAATCAGCATGAATAGCGGAGTCGATATAGCGATGTCCGTCTGTCCGTCTGTTTCTATGCGAACTACTCTTGCAGCTTAAAAGCTATCGTAATGAAACTTGGAACAGACCCTGCAGGCAGTACATATGTCGGAACCGTCCGGATAGGATGCCTATAACATATAGCTGACATAGGAACGGTCGGTCGACATGTTTTTGTATGAAAAACTTTTTTGTTTATAATGGTATCCTTACCAAACTTTTCCAAGCCGAGTCTCTAAAAAGTTTATACAATCTGACCAGATTTGGTCAAAATCGGACTATCACTATAACAAACAAATATTACATCCAAACTAAGTGAGCGTCTTATTATACTTCAAATAGTTTCAAACAAAAATTAAGTTTTGTATAAAATTTAATTTCTGCTAGGGTATATAGCTTCGGCACTCCGAAGATAGCTGTCCTTTCCTGTTTTTGTTATTGTTTGCTGATTTGTTAAATTACTAATCGTATATGCTTTGTGTATAATGTGTTTCGCTGTATTTACTTTTTGACTAATCGGCTGGTTAGAATTAAAGATCATTATGCGTCCCGGTGCAATCATTTTTGTGTACCATTGGAATAAAATCCTGCCTTTGTTATTCTCTAGTTCTGCGTCCAAATATGCAATTTTGTTGTTATTTTCTTTTTTGATCGTGAATTGAATCCTGTTATGCCGATTATTAACCGTGTCCAAAATAATTTGTGCATCCTTTTCTTTTATAATGCATAATAATTATAATGAAGAAGAAGCACAGCCACCACTTAAAATGCCTCGAATGTGTGCGTCTTTGTGTGTGTGTGAGTATGTGTAAGTGTACGAAGGTGCGATCGGAAATTTTTGACCTGGGTACAGGAGTTTTGTAGTCGGGTATACTCGACTATAGCATTCTTACTTGTTTATTTTCTTTTTATCTTTTTTGGGCGCTTTCTCATTGCTCTGTAACGATCCTTTTGGCTTCACCGGGTCTAGCTCGGTCGACCAGGAGTTCGTGCCAACAAATTTATAATCTGCAGCACTTGCGATAAAAGAAAGTCAATTGTTTTAAATATTTTAAATGTATATTATGCCGGTTCACCCGGTTACTTTCAGTTTACAATAGAATATATTTGCTTAGTTATTATCCCTCGTCGTCGTGGTGCTGCTGGTGATTGCTCTGCCCAAGTGCCCGTAGATCCAGTTGCCTGATATTCTCTTCGGCTTGTCCCGTTCGCTAAACGCTTTGAGTCTAAGCAGTTTCAATGCTATCGGTTAGCCTCGGTACCGCTGTGCAATTGTGATGTGCCTATATCTGGCCCTAGGTATGCGAGCGGTACAACTCCGGTTTAGACCTGGATTCACCTGTTCGCTTTAACCACAAATTCTCCTATGTCTCCTGCTTGCCTTGGCACCCCAGTTTGGACCGGGTTTCCGCCGTGGCTGTTCTCCTGTTCTCTATACTCTGTTCGTACGTACCGGGGATACTCCTGTTTAGACCAGATTTGGTCCACCGGTACTCGTTTGTCGCCGCCCGTTTGGTTCCGCCGAATCTCAAGGACTCCTAGTGTGGCCTAGGTTTGTCCCCGGACTCTTTTAGCGTGGCTTCACTGTGTTATCTAGTCCCTAGGACTCGCCGAGGTTACCCCAGTTTATACCAGGTTTAGCCGTCGGTGTCTTTCGGGATGTCTTGCCTGTATTTTAGGTAGAGACACCAAGGATACCCCAGTTTATACCAGGTTTAGCCGTTGATGCTCTCTAAAATGCCCTGTCGTGATCCTTGAGATTTACCAAGGGTACCCCAGTTTATACTAGGTTTGGCCACTGGTTCTCGTCGGATTGGCCCTATGTACTCCTGAGGAAGGATACCAAGGATACCCCAGTTTAAACCAGGTTTGTCCGTTGGCCTCTTCTCGGGATTTCCACAAACCTCACTGGCACTACTCACGTTTGCACTTTGGTCCGTGGGCGACGCCTTTGCACTGATGAGCAGAATCTCGCTACGCCGCGTGGCAGAAGACTCGCTTCCAAGTTTCTCAGGGCTGGTTCGGGCAAGTGGTTTCGCTTGTCCCTCGAAGCTTAACCAAATGTCTGGCCCTGATTGCTGCTCCTGATGTGTGTAGATCGGCCCAATGTTTGGCCGCGTCCGTTGCTCGTACTTGTTATATACCTTGATGACACTTTGCCCGGACTGTACTTGCACTACTTGTACTTTTGTTACGCACTCGCTTCGTTCACGTTGTACTTCACTTGACTCTGTTTTACTTGACTGTCCAGCTCCCACGCAGATCTCGCCTTTTATTGCCGCTGCCGGCCGGTCCCGCTTGGTGGCTGCATCGGGGCCGCGGCGGCGGTAAACTCTCCAAACTCTCGCCTAGCGGTGCATACCAGCAATGTTGTTGCTAGGCTTAAATTTGGCGCCGACGCCAGCTGCCAAATAACGGCGAAATCGGCTGATGCTCGCCTAGCAACAGCGGTGAATTACCGACGCTGCGTATTGTTCGCCGTCAGTGCAAATGAGTGCTGCATATTGCACCTCGAATGCACTCTTTACGCACTAACGGCGTAAGCTCATCTCCAACGGCGCGCGATCAGCACTAACGGCGCTTGTCCTGGCGGTCGCTCTCTGTGTGACACGTAGCACTTGCTGGCTACGTGTGTTAGAGCGAGCGCGAACGCAAGAGCGGCTGTGAGCGTGAATTCGCCGTGACCCAGTGGCGCATCAAAAGGGGTTTTGCTCGTGTTTGTTGACATTGTTGTGGGGAGCCAATACGGCTCCTCACAGCTCTATAAGTTGTTTTGTCATTTAATATTTTTAACATCTTGTCCTGCTAGGATATATAGTCTTTCTTGTACATAACCACTGTCTTATTGCCTTATCTGCTTGTGTGATAATGACTTTGTCTTGGTGTTCTTTAACAACTTTCTTCGTAATTTTTGCAATATTTAATATAAACTTGTCCTTTTGATTATTTTTTCTGTTATGTTTGAAGCTTGCGAGAGCAAACTTTGGTCCCAGAGATAAAAGCCATTGGCTTTCCTTCACAAAATACATGTCTGTTAAGTTTATGAACCATTCTGCGATCAATTTTATGTAAATTTTGCTTTGTCAATTTTTCGGTCAATGTCTTGGTCAGTAGTCGTTCTAATTCTTTGGCACGCTAACTTTTGGTCTAGTTCTAATTCTATAGCATCATGTTTACTTTTTCGAAGTTGTGTGTTTGGTATCTGTTTGTAATTGTAATTTGTTTTTGAGTTTCCTAATTTCTAGTTTCATAATTTTTAGTAGAAAATTAGTCTCTATTTTAGTTAATTCTCTTTTAAGTCGTTTAATGTAAAGTTGTGTCTTAAAGATTTTGTTTTGTTATTTAAATGTTTGGGTATGATGTTGTAGTCCTTACATTTAACTAAATATTTAAGTCCTCTTTGTTTTGCTAGCTTCTTTAATTTGTATTTCAAGATCTGGCGACCCTGAGATTGGTCGCAATAGCAAATATTATTATACTTATATAATTTGCTTGCATTTTTATCATAATTGGATGACTGTAAAATATAGAAGCATAAGTAGTAAAAAATTTATATTTTGTATATCAATTATTGCTATAAAGGTATGCAGATTCGGCACGCCGAATATACCTGTTCAACTTGTTATACCCTAGCAGAGGGTATTATGATTTAGTCTCGAAATGTGTAATGGACTGAAGGAGACGTTTCCGACCCAACAAAGTATATATATTCTGATTCAGCATGAATAGCCGAGGCGATATAGCGATGTACGTCTGTCCGTCCGTCTGTCCGTCCGTCTGTCCGACCGTCTGTCCGTCCGTCCGTCCGTCCGTGTGTTTCCATGCAACCTAGTCTCTCAGTTTTAAAGCTATCGGCACAGACCCTTCTTTTTGCTGATTGATTGTCGGAACCGGCCGGATGGGAGCACTTTAGCATATAGGTGCCATGGGAATGATCGGTCGACATCTATGTTTTTATATAAAACAAGTAAGAATGCTATAGTCGAGTATCCCGACTACGAAACTCCCTGTACCCAGGTCTAAAACATCCAATCACATCTAAGTCCACTTACCCATACACACACACATACACAAAGACGCACGCACACAGGCGGCAAAAGTGGCTGTGCTTCTTCTTCCCCTCTCGCTGCATCACTGAATCTTCTTTCGTGAATAACTTCCGTGTTTATTATCCGATCGACTTGAAATTTGGACAGTATATTAAGAGAGACTAAAGTATTGTACATGCCAAATCCTAAAGCTATATCTTGAAAATTGTTACTGTAAAACGGTTTTAATCGATTTGCGGGGAACGGGGGAGATATCTGAAATATGAAACAAACTTGATCTGCGTATGCTATACAGGAACCTATATTTCAAATTTGGTGTCTCTAGCTCTTGTAGTTGCTGAGATCGACGCGTTCATACGGACAGACGGACAGACGGACAGACGGACAGACAGACGGACATGGCCAAATCGAAATCTCTTTTGATACTGATCAAGAATATATATACTTTATAGGTCGGAGATGTCTCCTTCTGTCTGTTACATACATTTGCACAGATGTAATACCCCTTTTTACCCATTTTATGGGTACAGGGAGTAAAAAACTTTTTTGGTCGTAAAGGTATCCTTACCAAGCTTTCCCAAACCGATTCTCTAGAGAGGTTATACAATCTGAAAAAATTGGTCAAAATCGGACCACTATATCAAACTTTTTACTTCCCTGTACCCATAAAATGGGTAAAAAGGGGGTATTGGATTTGTGCAAAAGTATGTAACAGGCAGAAGGAGACATCTCCGACCCTATAAAGTATATATATTCTTGATCAGTATCAAAAGAGATTTCGATTTGGCCATGTCCGTCTGTCTGTCCGTCTGTCTGTCCGTATGTATGAACGCAAGGATCTCAGCAACTATAAGAGCTAGAGACACCGAATTTGGAATGTAGGTTCGTGTATAGCGGAGCAGGTCAAGTTTATTTTAGATTTGAGATATCTCCCCCGTTCCCCCGCTATTCGATAAAACCGTTTTACAGTTACAATTTTCAAGATATAGCTTTAAGATTTGGCATGTCCAATACTTTAGTCCTTCTAATCTACTGTCCAAATTTCAAGTCGATCGGATAATAAACACCTAAGTTATTCACGAAAGAAGATTCAGTGCTGCAGCAGGGGAAGAAGAAGCACAGTCACAACTTAAAATGCCTGGCTTGCGCTGTGGCTCGTGCGTGTGCGTATCTGTGTATGTATGTGTAAGTTAACGAAGATGCGATCGGAAATTTTTGACCTGGGTACAGGGAGTTTCGTAGTCGGGTATACTCGACTATAGCATTCTTACTTGTTGTTTATACAAATATTACATCCAAGTTAAGTGAGAGTTTTATTAAACTTCAAATAGTTTCCTATAATTTTATCAAAATCTGAATACATGGCTCCTATAGAAGCAATCAGACAAAAATTAAGTTGTGTATAAAATTTAATTCCTGCTAGGGTATACAGCTTCGGCACTCCGAAGATAGCCTTCCTTTCTTGTTTTTAGAATATAGCTTTTCATAGGATATGCACAAAATTACTATATTACAGTTTCTTATTATACTCACAACATACCAAATTTATATTATCCTGAAAAGCGTAATGCAAATTTGTAATCCACTGACGATCTCCAAGTACTAACACATCTCTTTCTTCGCGAAAACAAGCTGTCTCAGCTCGCTTCAACATCTCCCATTTGTTTAAAATTTTCATTGCAAAAATATTTTCCGACGAAATCATGCGAACTACACAAACTTCACCAAATGCTCCACGTCCAATAATTTTTAGTATTTCAAAATCATCACGCATTAAGCGAAGCTTTCTTACGATGTGAACAAACGGCTTGGCTGAAAAAAAAATATTATGTTAGATTATATGTACAATAACAAAATCTTTTCTAATACTAAACGTTTTGCAGTACTGAGTCTTGTTTTATTGGATGATTTTAACAATTTTGGCTATCATAGCAGCACGAGCTATAGGATTATCAAGAGCAAAAACAAACAATACGAACAGAACACTGCAACGTTTTGCGGCTCTGCGTTTGGTTTTGTTTTGCTTTGGTTAGCTTGCATCCGATTTTTCCTATAGCTGGTATAGTTATCCGATTTTGACCAAATGTTTCATACTATGGGGTAATTTTGTATCGGTTTGTTCCTAGACAGCTATATGATATTCATCTGACTTTGAAAATATATAGTCTGGATAATATAACGTCCCAAATAAACCGTCTGTGAGTTTGGTTGAGATATCTTAAAAAACAAAAAAGTTTTGCATGCCATGTAATATTTAAACTCCAATTGGAAGATCGCAAAACGCCGTCTTATTGCACGATGAGTTTTCTCACCTATGATGTGTACAAATTTCAGCCTCCTAGCTCTTACCAATTCGGCTGCGCGATGATCAGTGAGTCAGTCAGTGAGGACACAGAGTTTTATAACTATAGATTAAATCGCGCCTCCACCAACTGTTTTTCATGGACTATGATGTACTAAAACGGGCAGTACATTCAAGTGGCCCAACGACACAAAGCACGGACTTGTTAACGCGCGGACCCAGACAAAACGCAACCCACCTCCTACCCAACCGACCGAGGGGCCGCTTATTAATTCGGAAGAATCAATTTCACCATTTTTAGATTGTGTAAGAAAATTACACAAAACATGGTTCTACGAACAGAAAGAGAAGGAAGATTTATTAGTGAAAGTCTACTACGATAAAAAGCAAGCGAATATTAGGATTCCAACTAAGACCCCGAAGTGCAAAGAGCAGAGACCCAGATTCAAGAATAGGTCGGACAAGAGAAGTAAAAAGAGTTTTAGTAATGTAGGGATCGTTAAATTCTTTCAACCTACGTTTAATGAAACCCAGGACATCAAGGGCACGATTAGCGGTGGAAAAGATATGCTTGTCAAACTTAAGCTTGGGTAAAAGGAAACCCAAATCATCAATCGACTCAATTTGAACAAGCGGCTTACCATCTATATACATATATAAAACAGTTCATGCTGACTGATTGACTGATTGGCAACCATCGCACAGCCCCAGCCGTAAGAGCTATGCTGAAATTTTTACAGCTGGTTCCATCTATGATGAAAGTGCACACTAAGACGGGATTTTGGAAAATTCCACCCAAAAGCGTGGAAAATCGCGGAAAACTGTTGTATTAAACTTTTTTGTTTACCATCCAATCGGATTCAAACTCGTTTTCAAAGATCTACACAAAAGTTCATTTGACACATATTTCACCGATTTTGGAAAATCATGGGCGAAAAATAAGGGTCTCAAGGTTGTAAAGGGAAAAGGCTAATCTTAATCCGATCACCTTCAAATTAATTTTCAAAGCTTTTCACGTAAAATAATTCGACTTTTTTGATTATCGTTCGATTGACTTCAAACTCATTTTCAAACTTTTCTGTTTACTATCCAATTATTTTGAAACTAATTTTCAAAGAACCTCACATTAAATAATTCGACACATGTGCTACCGGTTTTGAAAAATGCACGCCCACGGTCCGAAAGGGGTGAAGTCTGGAATTTAGCTTCATAAAAATTTCCAAATATAAATTAAAAAAACCTCGGTACTTTGCGGGCAATACAACGGGCGGAAAATAGTTGGAAAGCTTTAGTCTGAATTTTTAATTCGATGAATTGGTTTTCGAATGCCAAATGATTTTGGAAAATCTACTCCGCGTCGCCACGGGCGGGAAATTGAAGTCAAGGACAAATGAGTGGCTTCAAAGACATTTTAACGGTTGACGAAAGTAGTCAAATTCAACATAATGCATTTTAATCTAAATATTTCGCCGGTCAACGCTGGCGTTTTACCCGCTGGTTAAGAATATAATTGTTTAAAAAGGGCATTCGCTTATAATAAGACATAACGTTACATTTACCACATTTAAGATTAAATAAATTTACCTGACAAAAGGCTTGAAAACGGTCAAGATCAGTTTGCAACCTTTGACCATATAGGAATTCAGCAGATGTGAAACATAGTTTACCATCGTCGGCATACATCAGTACCGCGAAAGTGATTTATGACAGAAGGGAAGTAATCTATGAACAATGTTAATAATAAGGGGACAAGATGACTTCCTTGTGGTACTCCGAAAGTAACTTAAACAGAGTTAGAGACTAAGCCTATAAAATAAACATTTATGGTTCTAAGTGTTAAGTAGTTAGAGATCCAAAGAATTAAGTTATTTTGGAATCATGATAAGGATAAGGCGAAACCATTTGATAAGGTTGTGAATATAAATACAACATCCACAGTGCAATACAGTTGAAAAGCCAACTAAAAAACACCACAATAGACGATGATGAGATTCTAGTGTCTTTCGATGTGGTCTCATTATTCACAAATATACCGATAAAATTTGCTAACTGATTGACAATAACTATTAATCATATAATGACGTCATATACAACCAAGTATTTAGCATGCCCGTGGACAACCCAATATTTATTTGTTTATTTTTTTTTTTTAATTCGGACGTTGATGTACTAAACGGGCAGTACATTCAAGTGGCCCAAACGACACCAAGAACGGGCTTGTTAACGCGCGGACCCATGCAAAATGCAACCCACCTCGCCGCGCGCCCCATAACGTGCGGTAACGAAGATCGCGGAACAGATAAATAAGAACAAACTAAATAAAATTTCTACATAAATTATAACGATAGACAAAAAACTATAGATTACAAGAAGATTACAAGATTAAAAGAAGTTCTGAGTAAGGAAATAGAACTAGCATTACATATTACATGATAAAGATTGATATAATTAGAACATATGATACGAAAAGGATTATGGATAGCATAGTTAGTATTACAAGCTTGCAGACTAGGAGGAAGAAAGTTTCTAGAATTTCTGATCGGAACTGCAAAACTAATTTGGCTGATTAATTCAGAAGAATCAATTTCTCCTTTAATTAGTTTGTGTTAGAAAATTACACCAAGCATGATTCTAAGATCAGAAAGAGAAGGAAGATTTATTAGTAAAAGTCTACTACGATAAGAAGGCAAGTGAGTATTAGGATTCCAGTTAAGACCCCGGAGTGCAAAAAGAAGAAATTGTTTTTGTACCGATTCTATTCTATCCTGATGAACCTTGTATTGGGTACACCAAATACAAGACCCATATTCAAGAATAGGTCGAACGAGAGAAGTATAAAGAGTTTTAGTAATGTGGGGATCGTTAAATTCTTTAGACCAAAATATATGCTTGTCAAACTTAAGCTTGGAATCTAAAAGGATACCCAAATCATCAACCGACTCAATTCGAACAAGCGGCTTACCATTAAGAATATAACTGTTAAAAAAAGGCATTCGCCTGTTAAGATACCACAATTAAGATTTAATAAATTTACCCGACACCAGGCTTGAAAACTGTCAAGATCAGTTTGCAACCTTTGACCAGATAAGAAATCAGTAGATGACAGACAAAGTTTAACATCATTGGCATACATCAGCACCCGAGAAAGATTTACAACTGAAGGAAGGTCATTTATGAACAGAGTAAATAATAAGGGGCCAAGATGACTTCCTTGTGGTACTCCGGAAGTAACTTGAACAGACTTAGAGACAAAGCCTATAAAATAAACGTTTATGGTTCTAAGTGTTAAGTAGTTAGAGATCCAAAGAATTAAGTCAGCCTCATGATAAGGATAAGGCGAAACCATTTGATAAGGTTGTGAAATATAAATCGTTTGAAAAAACTCGGCGATAGACCGATGAGTTTGTTGTTGTTTTCAAAAAATACAGTGGATGCAAAAGTTGATGACCTACGCTTCCCATTACCGAATTTATAGAACCTTTTAGGATCCCGCTGAAACTGTAACCTAAGGTAACTATTATAACAATGTATATGAAGTATAGAAAAGTTAGATCGAACAATCAAATAGCCAGAGAAATCCAAGAAAGAGCCAGATTCCTTGAACTTCTTGTAGAATCTCTTGTACCATTTATTCGACACAATGACATCCCAAACAAACTGTCAATAAAATCGTGCGAAGATGTGAAAGTCAGGGTTTGAAATCCAGGTATTTCCGGCAATATTAAAGTCCCCAAGAACTACAAGAAAATCACGATCAGAAACCATAGAGGGACAGGTTGTCAAGTATAAGCATGCAAGGAAAATAAGGAAATATAGGAAGAGGCGGTATGTAAGAACAAGTAATAAACAAGTAGGAACGTTGCAGTCGGACGTACCCGACAGCAGAATACTCGGTTTCAAGTCTGGTATAATTTGGTTATATGAAAAGAGACGTTACAAAAACAGTAGGCTGTATTTCAAATTTGGTGAATCTACCTGAACAGGTGATTGGGAGAAAGATTTTGTTCAATCTAATTCTGATTTGTCCAGGGCGTCAACAGTAGTCTATATGTCAAATTTAGTGACTCTAGCTATGAAACTGTAGAAGATATATCCCTGTCAAAAACGTGTTTTGAGGAAAGCTCTGCCGATTTGCGGGAGAGGTGGTGGTGGCAACTTTTTTTGATGCAGATCTGTCAAGATCAACAGCAGTCTGTATGTCAAATTTGGTGACTCTACCTGTCGGAAATGTAGAATGGCTCATTTGGGAGTGGGGGTGGTAAAAATTGTGTTTAAGCACAAATTATTATTATTATTAATTAGGATAATTATAGTTCAATGAGTGTTTACCACAACCAAATGTATCACACAAGTCACAAACAAAAAGATCACAAGTGTACACTTGAAAAGAACGAGGAAAAAGTAAATTGTTGAGAGGTGCAAGAAAAAACACGTCCGGTTGCGTATGCGAAATATCATAGAACGAAATACTCAAACGTCAACGTTGGCCGGCATAATATTTAGATTGAAATTAATTATGTTGAATTTGACTAATTTCGTCAACCGTATAGAATACACAAAAATAGCGTATCAAATCCTAATGCTCTTGTGACACGACATTAATAATGTAAGTTGCATGAATGTTAATTTTGAAGTAATAAGCTTTTTTGTTAGTGTGAGCGAGACAACAACATAGTGCTCTAAAGCCTATATGACACGACATTAATATTAAACTTATATTAAAATTAAAAACAAGGATCCTAAGGTAACCTTTTAGGATCCCGCTGAAACTGTAACCTAAGGTAACTATTATAACAATGTATATGAAGTATAGAAAAGTTAGATCGAACAATCAAATAGCCAGAGAAATCCAAGAAAGAGCCAGATTCCTTGAACTTCTAGTAGAATCTCTTGTACCATTTATTCGACACAATGACATCCCAAATAAACTGTCAATAAAATCGTGCGAAGATGTGAAAGTCAGGATTTGAAATCCAGGTATTTCCGGCAATATTAAAGTCCCCAAGAACTACAAGAAAATCACGATCAGAAACCATAGAGGGACAGGTTGTCAAGTATTAGCATGCAAGGAAAATAAGGAAATATAGGAAGAGGCGGTATGTAAGAACAAGTAATAAACAAGTAGGAACGTTGCAGTCGGACGTACCCGACAGCAGAATACTCGGTTTCAAGTCTGGTATAACTTGGTTATATGAAAAGACCCGTTACAAAAACAGTAGGCTGTATTTCAAATTTGGTGAATCTACCTGAACAGGTGATTGGGAGAAAGATTTTGTTCAATCTAATTCTGATTTGTCCAGGGCGTCAACAGTAGTCTATATGTCAAATATAGTGACTCTAGCTATGAAACTGTAGAAGATATACCCCTGTCAACGTGTTTTGAGGAAAGCTCTGCCGATTTGCGGGAGAGGTGGTGGTGGCAACTTTTTTTGATGCAGATCTGTCAAGGAGATCAACAGCAGTCTGTATGTCAAATTTGGTGACTCTACCTACACACGTGTCGGAAATGTAGAATGGCTCATTTGGGAGTGGGGGTGGCAAAAATGGTGTTTAAGCACAAATTATTATTATTATTAATTAGGATAATTATAGTTCAATGAGTGTTTACCACAACCAAATGTATCACACAAGTCACAAACAAAAAGATCACAAGTGTACACTTGAAAAGAACGAGGAAAAAGTAAATTGTTGAGAGGTGCAAGAAAAAACACGTCCGGTTGCGTATGCGAAATATCATAGAACGAAATACTCAAACGTCAACGTTGGCCGGCATAATATTTAGATTGAAATTAATTATGTTGAATTTGACTAATTTCGTCAACCGTATAGAATACACAAAAATAGCGTATCAAATCCTAATGCGCTTGTGACACGACATTAATAATGTAAGTTGCATGAATGTTAATTTTGAAGTAATAAGCTTTTTTGTTAGTGTGAGCGAGACAACAACATAGTGCTCTAAAGCCTATATGACACGACATTAATATTAAACTTACATTAAAATTAAAAACATGAGCGAGTGTGTGAAAGTGGCAGCATGTGTTCTATATGATAACAAGAAAGGTCGGTTTGTAAAAGTTTGGTAAGGATACCTTTATAAACAAAAAAGTTTTTCATACAAAAACATATTTGTCGATCGATCATTCCTATGGCAGCTGTATGTTGTATGCGGTTCCAACATATGTACTGCATGCAAAAAGAAGGGTCTGTGCCAAGTTTCATTACGATAGCTTTAAAACTGAGATACGGACAGATGGAACATCGCTATATAGACTCGGCTATTCATGCTAATTCAGTATATATACTTTGTTGGGTCGGAAACGTCTCCTTCAGTCCATTACACATTTTGAGACCAAATTATACTACCCCCTGGTAGGGTATAATGAAGGGTGTGTGACTTTTTACTTGATTCGGTGCATTGGGAACACAGGAGCCAAGACAAGGCACAAACAAAATTATTTTTTAATAATTAGCTGAGGACGTCAACCAAATACATCAAATACATCGACACATCAGCCAAGAGCGAAAATATTTTTTTTTATATTTGGGCTGCATATATTTGCAGCACGTCAACGAAAATCAATAATAGTTTTTATACTATGTTCCCAAAGGAAAAAAAAATATATTGGGCTTGCGAAATGTACGTCTGTCCGTCGCAACGCAATTTTTTTGCCTTTATCTTTGAGCTAGAGCAACCAAACTTGGTACACATGTTGGTGTATACCGTCAATTTATGAAGTGTCGAGATCGACAGACACAGACTAATATTAACCTTCTGAACAAATCTGCATCAACAAAATTTTGATTCCCCCACCCCCTGTCCCACAAATGAGAAAAATCTATATCTCCCACACCTGTACAGGTAGTCATCATATTTGGCATACATACTAATGTATACTATGTATGTACTAAAGGGGGTCACCCTGGACAAATTGCATCAAAAATTTTTAGACCCCCCCCCCCAACAAAGGAGCAAAATCTATCTCCCACACCTGTGCAGTTTTTTTCGCGTCTATTTCTGAACACACAAATAACCAAATTATATAGGACTGGGAAAATAGTACTTTGCAGTCGGGTGCGTCCGACTGCAACGTTCTTACTTGTTTTGTTTGCTCTTTCATTTCGTTTTATATAATATAATATATTTAATATATTTTCAGAAAAACAAAACAACAAAAATTAGTTGCTAAATTGTTCCGATATATTTCGGTTACACCACGGTAACCGTCTTCAGGGTGGTAGTTTTACACGTCTGTCCTGTGTGGCGTGGAGTTGTGAAGTAACTGAACTAACTCAGTTAGTACCACCCTGAAGACGGTTACCGTGGTGTAACCGAAATATATCGGAACAATTTAGCAACTCATTTTTGTTGTTTTGTTTTATTTATCAAACTGGACCTCGGCCAAACCAGAAAGGTCGCCAAATTACAACTTATTTTCAGAATATATTAATGCGCCAGTCAGTATTTTTCTATTCGACCTATCGATCAATTTAATGACCTATTCAGCTGCTTACGGCCGTATGACATGACATTAATAATGCGAGTTGTATTTATATTAATTTTTAAGTTATAATAATAAAAACACAGTTTCACTTTGACCTTTTTGAAGACAAGACCTGTTACTTCTGCGTTCACCTAAGTGCATAAAGAGCAATCGAAAACTCTTAACAGCTAATTTAATCTTTCGAAAACGTGTCACCTCTTCTAATTAAAAAAACAATTAACTACACATGTGGAGGAGAAGTTGTATCCTGCAAAAAAACCAGAGCCGATTTTTTACTAATGAAAACGAAAAACAACACACAGGCAACTAAATTACTCAAACACATATGACAGACATGAAAGTGACATTCTTTAAACACAAGACTCAACCAATCAAAAGGAGTAATATACAGCAACGAACTACGCAACATGGACCCCCCACTTCCTCCGCGACATGTCGTGGACGGGGGGTCCGACCCCCAAAACACAGAGCCCCTAATAGGCAAAGCCGTCTGTTAGAGGCTCACATACGCTGTACTTTTAACAACCTCACACACACAACCATTCCACACCCTTCACAAAAAAAAAACAGCCTCCTAAATGACCATTAAAATCATCCAATGGAATATAAACGGCTACCTCAACTACAGCGAACTCCAAACATTAATTAAAAAACACACACCACACATAATATCACTGCAAGAAACACACATAAGACAGACCAACTACACACCTATACCCACTAACTACTTTTTAATACCGACGAACACCTTGCTTAACAAATATTGACCTTACGTTTAGCAGCCCAATATTTCAACTAGACAGCACATGGCACACAGAAGACGATCTCTTTGGCAGCGACCATTTTCTAATCATAGTAACCCTTTTCGCCTCTAACACATCAAACGCACGACACTTCTCATCCAAACCCACCTTCATTACCAGCAAAGAAAATTGGCAGCAATTTTCAAAATTTACTGAAGAATACTGCTCACAGCTACAAACAAGCACAAACATAAACAAAGAAGCTGCCACAATACATAAAATAATTATAACTAGCACAAACAGCTCAATACTCCAAACACACCCTATGTCTCAACCTCACAACGTACCCTGGTGGATCAAAAACCTACAAAAATTGAGAGACGAAAAAATGAGGAGATGGCACATAGAGACATATCTAAAGTAAACATAGTACAATTTAAAAAAGCTTATGCCTGATTCAGGTTAATCCTAAAACAATCCAAAAAATTAGCATCCAAACATTTACAGGACAAATAAGACCCGACACACCCCCAAAAACAATCTGGAGCAACATTCGGCGTCTCTGCGGACTGAACCCACAGAAGCACATCCACAGCATCCTTAATCCACACACGAACCAGCACACCACCAACAAATCAGAAATAGCAGAAGTTTTTTCCACAAGCTTCTCAAAAGCATTACTCGATAACAGCTTTTCCACCACGTTTGTAGACGCAAAGCAAGTTTCACTAACTTACATTCACAGCCACACATGCACCCCCGCAAAAAAAGCACTAGAAATAGAAAAACAAATTACATTAATTGAATTAACTGCACCATTAAATAATACTACCTTTTAAAGTATTTAGTGCTGCAGTCAGTTCACTTGGTCTGGACAGAATAAACTACCCCATGATCAAAAACCTTGACCAAAAAACAATAACTAGAATAATCAACTTACAGAACGCCATACTCAACAACTTCATCCCCCAATCCTACAAGAACAGCATAACATTCCAATTCCAAAACCCAACACAGACAAATCCTCACTAAACTCCTATCGACCCATATCACTCAACCCATGCCTATCAAAAGTCTTAGACAAAATAATTGCAAAGCGACTGTGGTGGTTTATCTCTAATGATAAACTCATCCATATCAGTCAAACTGGTTTCAAAAAAGGAAAATCTTCCATAGATAGTCTACTACTAGTCGACCATCTAATAGCTAGATCCATCTCCAGAAGAAACCACACATCGATAATATCACTCGACTTTGCAAAAGCCTTCGACAAAATTGGAATCCACTCAATTCCTTAGACAACAGACGCGAACTCTTAACTGCCAATCTTATAAAATCCTTGATATCCGCAAAAAACTCCCCAATCATAAAAATATTAAAAACACAGACCGCCCACACGACCACAGCACAGATCCACAATGGACAGAATAATAGAACACAGCAGAGCCCTCAAACTACCGCCAAAATAATTTCTATTGCAAATGCTCAAATTCCTTATCAGCTCTAGACGCAAAAAGCAACCCAAACAACAGCGATACACTATACACTTCATTACGGCTAAAAGCGCAGTAGAACAACCACTCATACTCAAACAAAATTTAAACACACAAGACATCCTAAGACACATAAAAAACACACATGAAAAGAAAATGCAGCACAACATAGACGAGACATCTACCTGGTACCGATCAATTAACCATAACAAACTCAACAGCTACCACTTTTTCAAGAACAGCCAACTATTCCTCTCGCGAGGAGACCAAATAAAAATAAGACTAATTTATAAAACTAAACCCCAATCATTTCTAACATAATTAATTATTTTAAAATCACCCATCTGTACCACTCAATCTAAAAACATTCCGATTAACTGTAAATATGTAATAAAGTAAATGTATATAAAGTAATATAATAATTAACGTAATTTTATCGTCTCATAGAGCTGAAGGCCACAGACGCCAATTGCTCATTTTAAACTAAGCTAGCCTATAATTTTTATCAATAAATGTTAATGTACATCGAAATGTTTGTTAAATTTTTATATGTGTGTAAATGTTTTTTATATGCCTGTTAAACCAGACTCCTTGAATAAGGTGTAACAAACGCCGAAACGCGTAGAAGAATTTTAATAAAGGATGTAACATATTTATTACAATGAACTACAACGGCCTTATCATCTAGCTATAGGAAACTCAAATAGTAACGCACAAAAGGGCCCAAACACATAACACATAACTTAAACCGGAGAGTGTACCGGAATTAAAAACAACAAACATGCAACACATACGAAAAAGAAGAAATGGCAATGAATGCTAAGAATTATTTTAAGTGTCAAAAGAAGCTAGCAAAATAAAGAGGACAACTTAAATATCTAGTTAAATATAAAGACTACATCTTACCCAAACATTTATCTAACAAAACAAAATCTCTAAGACACAACTTCATGTTAGATGACTCAAAAAGTGAATTAGTTAAACTAGAGACTAATTTTCCCCAAAAAATCATGAAACCAGAAATTAGAGAGACGCAAAAACAAATTACATTTATAAACAGATACCAAACACACACCTTCGAGAAACTAAAACAGAGACTAAGTCAAGAAGATATTACAGAATTGTAACTAGACAAAAAATTAGAATAAGAACAACAACTGACCACAATATTCACCAACAAATTTACAAAGCAAAATCCGAAAGAAAGCCAGTGGCTTTCCAAAGTTTGCTCTTCCAATAGACAACAATAACATAGACCCGATACATATAATAGCGGATCTAGAGCAAGGGATCCAGACAATAAAGGACGAAAAACAAAGAGACACTGCCAGAGTGAACGTAGCATCCAGGCTAAACAACTTCAAACACAACAGGAAAAATAATCAAAAGTTCATATTAAATATATCAAAAATTACAAAGAAAGTTGTTGAAGAACACGAAGACTAGGTCATAAGACAGTAGTTAATGTATAAACAAGTAAGAATGCTATAGTCGAGTATACCGAACTACAAAACTCCCTGTACCCAGGTCAAAAATTTCCGATCACATCTACATACACTTACACATACACACATACATACACAAAAGACGCACACATACGAGCGACAGCTCGAGCGCAGCGCAAGCGAGGCATTTTAAGTGGTGGCTGTGCTGCTTCTTCCCCCGCACTTCAGCACTGAATCTTGTTTGTTGAATAACTTCCGTGTTTGTTATCCGATCGACTTTAAATTTTGACAGTAGATTAAGAGTGACTAAAATAGTTACTGTAAAACGGTTTATATCGAATAGCGGGGAAACGGGGGAGAATAAGAATATATATACTTTATAGGGTCTGCCTGTTACATACATTTGCACAGATTTACAAATTTTATGGGTACAGGGAGTAAAAAGACTACCACGACAAAATTTTGAAACTATTAAATGACACAACAACTTACAGAACAATGAGAAGAGATGCTACACAACAACTAGTAGAGAAGAACAATACAATTATTAACGACCTCCAAAAATAAAATCATATTGACTGGCGACTAAAATCAAAACTATACTGTGTTCAGAAGGACACTCACTAAGGATATACGGACTACCAAAGATACATAAGGATGACAACCCACTTAGACCGATAACAGCCAATCGGCAAAACATGCAGTGAACTACTTAAAAATATAACTTCGGAAAAATACAACAATCACAGTGTAATACAGTTGAAAAGCCAACTAAAAAACACCACAATAGACGATAATGAGATTCTAGTGTCTTTCGATGTGGTCTCATTATTCACAAATATACCGATAAAACTTGCTAACTGATTGACAATAACTATTAATCATATAATGACGTCATATACAACCAAGTATTTGGCATGCCCGTGGGCAACCCAATATTTATTTATTTTTTTTTTTTAATTCGGACGTTGATGTACTAAACGGGCAGTACATTCAAGTGGCCCAAACGACACCAAGAACGGGCTTGTTAACGCGCGGACACCGGCAAAATGTAACCCACCTCGCCACGCGCCGCATAACGTGCGGTAACGAAGATCGCGGAACAGATAAATAAGAACAAACTAAATAAAATTTCTACATAAATTATAACGATAGACAAAAAACTATAGATTACACAGATAACATAAAAGAGAAGTTCTGAGTAAGGAAATAGAACTAGCATTACATATTACATGATAAAGATTGTTATAATTAGAACATATGATACGAAAAGGGTTATGGATAGCATAGTTAGTATTACAAACTTGCAGACTAAGAGGAAGAAAGTTTCTAGAATTTCTGATCGGAACTGCAAAACTAATTTGGCTAATTAATTCAGAAGAATCAATTTCTCCTTTAATTACTTTGTGTTAGAAAATTACATCAAGCATGGTTCTACGATCAGAAAGAGAAGGAAGACTTATTAGTAAAAGTCTACTACGATAAGAAGGCAAGTGAGTATTAGGATTCCAGTTAAGACCCCGGAGTGCAAAAAGAAGAAATTGTTTTTGTACCGATTCTATTCTATTCTGATGAACCTTGTACTGGGGACACCAAATACAAGACCCATATTCAAGAATAGGTCGAACAAGAGAAGTATAAAGAGTTTTTGTAAGGTAGGGATCGTTAAATTCTTTAGACCAACGCTTAATGAAACCCAGAAAACCAAAGGCACGATTAACGGTAGAAAATATATGTTTGTCAAACTTAAGCTTGGAATCTAAAAGGATACCCAAATCATCAACCGACTCAATTCGAACAAGCGGCTTACCATTAAAAATATAACTGTTAAAAAAGGCATTCGCCTGTAAAAGGACATTACGTTACATTTACCACAATTAAGATTTAATAAATTTACCCGACACCAGGCGTGAAAACTGTCAAGATCAGTTTGCAACCTTTGACCAGATAAGAAATCAGTAGATGACAGACAAATTTTAACATCATCGGCATACATCAGCGCCCGGAATGATTTACAACAGAAGGTCATTTATGAACAGAGTAAATAATAAGGGACCAAGATGACTTCCATGTGGAACTACGGAAGTAACTTGAACAGACCTAGAAACTAAGCCTTTGAAATACTCTTTTTGGGTTCTAAGAGTTAAATAGTTGGAGATCCAAAGAATTAAGTTATTTGGAAATTCCAGAAGATTGAAATCCTTTAATGACAGGAGTCGTGAATTCCAATAGGTTAGTGGTAGTAGATCTATATTTCACAAACCCAAGCTGGCAGGGTGAAATTATAGATCTACATAAATGTTGAAGTTGAGAAGGTATTAATTTCTCAAAAATCTTAGGAATAGCAGACAACTTAGGAATACCTCTATAGTTCTCAACATTAGACTTGTTTTCTTTTTTATGGAGAGGAATAATAAATGATTCTTTCCAAATAATGGGGAAAGAGCACAAGTCCACGGACAGTTTAAAAAGAAGAAATAATGGCTTAAAAATACTTTCAGCACAGTACCTAAGCACACAGCTTGGTACTCCATCAGGTCCCGGTGAAAATACGGGCTTAATGGCATTTAGATCACGTAGAAGCGAACTTTCAGTGATTAAAGGCCCGAAAATGCAATTGGAGCTATTTACATGATATGGATAAGGCGAAACCAATTGATAAGGTTGTGAACTATAAGTCGTTTGAAAAAATTCAGCAAAAAGATCGGCGATAGCCGGATCTGAGTCAGCTGTCTTTTTGTTTTCGAAAAATACAGTTGATGGAAGTGTTGATGACCTACGCTTCGCATTAACGAAGTTATAAAACCTTTTAGGATCCCGCTGAAACTGTAACCTACAGCTCCTGAGGTAGCTGTTATAACAGTGTAAATTAAGTGCAGAGAAGTTAGATCGGGCAATCAAATAGCGCGAAGAAAGAACCAGATGCCTTGAACTTTTTGTACAATCTCGACTTTCTATTTTTTAAGTTAGTTAAATCCCGTGTAAACCACGCAGGCTTGTTAGACCTACGTGGGTTACAAAATGGAACACAGGAATCAATTAATGAATTTAAAGTTAAATAAAAATATTCGATTGCACAATCCATATCTCTACACATGTACAGCTGGGACCAGTCAGTCTGGGATAGGAGCAGAGCAAGTTTAGAAAAATCGGTTTTCCGAAATTGACGAACTCGCTCTGCAAATTTTCTGCCTGGGCTTGGCATCCTGGCTGGTAAGTCAATCAACACTTCCAAAGATGGGTGATAAGGATCTTCAGGAATGGATATAGGTATAGTCCGGGAGACAGAATAGAGGGAGGAATCCAAGACAAAAATAAGATCAAGCATTTTATGTAACGAATTTGGGATACCATTGATTTGATGCAATGACATCCCAAATAAACTATCAGTAAAATCATGCTGAGTCGTGGGTGTTAACACGCTGGAGTCAGGACTAGAAATACAGGTAGTTCCGGCAATATTAAAATCACCAAGAACTACTCACGATCAGAAAGCATAGATGAGACAGAATGTATAGCAGAAGCATGTGAAGAATAAACAGAGAAATCTGATGAAGGTGGTATATATGAACAAGTAATAAAAAAACAAACACCACAAAAACTAACTTTAACAGCAATAAATTCAATATCTACAGAGCTATCGGTTATTACTATCTCAGATGACAAATCAACGTCAACAGCAATAAGTACACCACCACCACGACGAGTAGTGCGATCTTTTCTATATATAGAGAATTTATTAGAAAGAATTTCAGAATTAAAAATGTCGGGCCTTAGCCATGTTTCAGAAAAGGCAACGACATGGAAAGGAAAAGTTAGGCTATTTAGATAAAGATTACTAAGTTTACTACAAAGACCTCTTACATTCTGATAGCCCAATGAGAGGGAGGATGTTAGTTTTTTGAACTATCAGATACTACAATATGAGGGTTAGAACTACCACCGGAGGAAGGAAGTGAAATCGGAGTCCGATTTTTCTTTTTTGCCGTATATTCCTTAACAACTAATTGGTCGGGCCAGAATTCTTTGCAACAAATGTTGTTGAAATACTCTGCCGGAACACTTATTTTAAATGACGATATTTCCCGAGAATACGTGAATTTGAACTTTTCCACCGTAATGTGTGCTTTAAATTTAGCCTGTATAAAGGCCTTCACATCATCAGATGTAGTATCAGGGGCAAGCCTAGAAACAAAGATTTGTTTCCGTGGTGGAATACCTATGAGGGTCTTCTTGGTAGCCAAAGCAGTTGCATCCAATGGAGCCACAGCATTGGTTACTAGACCAGTTGATACGATTGGTATATTATCACTAGAGTGTTGATCTGGAACAACAGTGTTAATAGCCAGCGAATCAGAATGCTCTACGGGGTCAGAAGGAACAACATCCATGGGTACGATGCTATTCTCGTCACTTCTGATTATTAAACTATGAGGAGAGGGGGACGATAAAGTTATCAATTCTAACTGTTTAGTAGTTACGGATGTAGTGGAAGCATGTGTAGGAAGCTGCAGTTCATTGGGGCCAATGGACAGCCTAAAATTAGCCTTCTTCCGTTTTGGAGACTCATTTAAAAGTTTCATACTTTTAAATTCGTTCTCCAAGTCCAAGTTATGTGCAAGGCCCTGGGCTAAAGAACTCGTGAGATGGTTCTGAAGGGGTCAGCTGCGAATAGCGAGGTCAGCGGCGAAAAGCGAGATCTCTAGCGAATAAGCAGTCCCGGACAAACCGCGAGTCGTTAGCAGGAACTAACGTACCGACGAGACGCATGTGTCGCCGTCATTCAAACATAGCCTCACACAACCCCCCCTACTCCCACACCAACTACCTACCATCCTATCCGCCCACATCTTATCCCGGGCCGGACTAAGATGTCATCCGGACCGTGCCGAGAGTCAGCTTGGCTGGGTGCCCGGGTTTAAAACTAGCTCAGTCGTGAACGTGTGGGCGGGCTCAGACAAGCGGGGACCGCCTAAGATCAAAAAATGACTGGATAATCAGAATAGGCGCAATTTGTGCGGTTCACACGTCAAATGGTACCTGAGCAGGGGCTCCCTCCGGAAGAAGCCCTCAGGAAGGCTACGGAGCTTAAAGCAGTGCCGGAGCAGGTTAGGACATCTGCTCCGATGCGCTCTAATAACAGCTTGACGCCGCCGACCGGGACGCCAAAAAGGATCAGCAAGAGCGGCCACCGTGCCAATCGCAAAGGCCGCAGCCTGTGGAACACACAGTGGCGCCTTTTCCAACAGCGCCCACCCAGCCTCGCGCGTAGAAGGTGAAGGTGGCTGTGTTGCCTGTGGATAATCCTCAGGTAACCCTCAGAATTATCCGCGCTAGAGGAGGCCAATGACCCGATACTCCCCCACAAGAACAGCATACAGCAGATAGGGATAGAGCGGCCTTTACGTGCACGGAGGCAATCGTCGGCTCGACAGACCTGGCCGAGAACGAAGACCTGACAGAAGTAACACTCGAGCCCGGTGCAGTAGAGGCCATGGAACTGGAGGAGGAGTTGGAGGACGGCGCTCCTATTTCATCCCAGGAGCTTGGCTTGGAACTACGCGGTCAGGCGAAAGGGGACGAGACCGACGTCACTTTGACGAGCGGCGGCGAGGGGGCATATCTCAGCCTGACTCGCCAGGAACTGTGGAGCTCACTGTCCGCTGATGACGACGCCAGTCATCAGCACCGGGCTGGCCCAGGTGAACATCCACTAAGCGAATGCGGCTTCGGTAGTCCTAGCCAGGATGATCACCAAACAACACCTTGGGCTAGCCCTAGTACAGGAGCCGTGGATCAACCATGGCATAAAAGGCCTCTACACAAGGGACTCTATGACTATTGGAGCACATCTCCAAGAACTTGCATTATGGTAAGGAAAGGCACTTATTACACTACCCTTTCAGAGATCCTGACTCGGGACTGCGCCCCAATCGCAGTCCAGGCAAACCAGTCCACCAAAGTGGTAGAGTCAGCATATTTCTCAGCAGATGAGAACTGCCCACCCCCAGAAGTGTGTGGTCTGATGGAATATTGCAGGGCGCAGCAACTGTCCATCATCGTGGGATGCGATGCCAATGCGCACCAGGTCGTTTGGGGAAGTAAGGTTGTTAATCCCAGAGGTGAGTGCCTGCTCGATTTTATACTTAAATATAATTTAAAGATAGTAAATGTCGGATCATCACCGACCTTCCCTACTAGGGTCAGGGAAGAAACCTTCGACATCACCCTGATAAGCTGGTCCCTCAAGCCACACATAAGCCACATGTATCACCAGAGGAGTCTATGTCGGACCACAGGACAATCCTATTCAACCTTAGGGCAAAAATGGGTTTCGATTAGCGTAGCTACTCGCTTATATCCAGACAGGCCACAGCAACAGCCAAAAGAACGTGTCCCCAAGGGGGCGTACTGTCTCCCTTGCTATGGAGAATTCTAGTAAACGAACTACTAGGTAGGTTCTCTAGCAAAGGTGGACAATGCCAAGGGCATTGATATAGTTATATAGTTAGTTAGTTGATATAGTTATCATAGCCCGAGACAAGTTTGAGGAATCCCTGTGGAACATAATCCAATTAGGGTTAAGGACGCCAGACGACTGGTGTAAGGAGGTTGGTCGCAACCTGAATCCTTCAAAAACAGTCATAGTCCCGTTCACAAGAAGGTAAGCACAGCTCGTCAACAAGCAAAAGCAGCTACAACAACGGCAGAAAATAGACTGCGTCTGTATGACGGGAGCAATGCGCACCTGTTCACTCCACTCCATCACACGAGGCAACCCTTCTCAGAATATCATCCATAGGAGTGGGTTAATATGTTATCAGTAAAGAATATGTCGATAGATTGGAAAGAGAACTCCCCCTACTTACGCAACCGAGGGACGAAATGACTGCTGAGCTTCTTTTCGAGCGTCGCTTCGAAGTCCATCTTTGTAATAAAAAGAATTGGACGTCACTAGAAGACATGCATCCCATGGAGAGTCACACAATCACTTGGTACATTGACGGTTCCCTAACAAGCCAAGGCACGGGCCTTGAAGTGGTAGGCCCTCGGACAAAATATCATACCCAGGCAAATACACCAACATCTTCCAAGCTGTGGTATGCGTCTTCGGGAGATGTGTCGAATTCAACATCCTACGTAACTATCAGAACAGAAGCATAACCATACTGTCTGATAGCCAAGCAGCAATTAGCGCTTTAAGCAGGTCAAAAATTAAACCATCTTGGCAGGGACAATAGGCTTACCCTCAGATGGATGCCAGGGCATAAAGACCCGGGAACGAAGCAGCAGATGAACTAGCAAGAATAGGAGCAGGAAACCCGCTTATAGACCCAGAACCGTTTTGTGGCATACGAAGACACACAATACGAGAACATCTAAGGATAGAAGACATGAGGCAGTCAAGCTGGAGAAACGCTCCAGGTCTAAGATAAGTCACTCTTAGGAAGCTATGATCAAAAAAGATTCAAGCAACTAATACCAATGGGAAAGATTTCACTTAGAATAGTCACTGGCCTTTTAACAGGGCACTGTAGACTGAGAAACCACCGTAGCAAGCTGGGAATTGTATGCAGAGTCTGTGAAATGGAGGCTGAAACCTCATCACACATACTAACAGATTGCACTGCCCTTGCCAGAAGAAGAAACAGGCACCTGGTGGGTTTTTCCTTTAGACAAACGATATAGGTACTCTCTATCCAACCAAGATCCTTGCATTCATACAGGTAATAGGGTTGAGGAGTGAGCTTTTGGCTCAGAAGGGGGCACAATAGATCTTATAGGTCGCAATGCAACGACCCATCATAATAATCTGTGCAAGGCCACTAGTTTTCGTACATCCGTCATTTTTGATGACTTCATATACGTTGGGCTAAGAAGCTTTTTGATGACTTTGCCTTGGCAAAAATTCTTTTTCCTTCTCTGCGAAGGGTTTTTTTTCTCTACTTTGTTGCCTGGTAGTGACTTTCAGGACTTTAATTTGTAAATCCTTGACTTCGGATATTGTTATGCGAGATAGGGCGTCTGCCACGAAATTGTCTTTTCCCTTTAGATACTCGACTGTGAACGCGAGAGGAAATTTATTCTGAGGTGTTGCAGGTGTTGTTAGGAATCAATATGTAATCTTCTTTTGAAATAATTTGTATTTTTCGGAAAACTTGGGATCTTCCTGGTAGAAGTAGTGAGTTGTTACCAGAACTATAAGTTATCGGAACATAAATTGGGAAATTTAAATTATTGGGTCTAATTAAAAACCAGACTTCGATGGTGTAAGATCTATGTTGCAATTGAATCCTTTAATGAAGTCAATGCCTATTGTTCCATCACATGGTAAATTTAAATTGAGTATGTGAAAAATGTGTGGAATTATGTACTTATCCGTTTTT
>JAWNNI010000189.1:840000-943965 GCA_035043065.1 Hirtodrosophila confusa
TGTAGGACTTGTTGAAGTTATGCCCAGAATTTTTAGTTGTTCATGTTGAGGTATTTATTGATGGTTGAGGTTATCTTGCAATTACAGCGCATTTTCCTGCAGATGTGCATTTGTTTGCACTTATTTATGAATAGCTTTGCACCTAGAAGTAGCGCCAGATTTGGATTGAAGTGAGAATGTTGTCTAATGTTGGTATTTTTTGATTTGTTTTGCTTAAATATTATGTTAAAATCGTCTGCGCAGGCGCAGTAATCAATTTATTTGTGAAGTTTTAAGCGTGATGGAAAGCTGATTGTAGGGTATAAGGAAAAGAACAACTGATTATGGGGATCCTCAATATATGGCATTATAAAGTGGGTGGGGGTTACAGTAAATTGAGTTTTTTTTTTTTGTCTGTTTTTCATAAATTTAATTATGTACTTGATTATAGCAGGGCAGTCGTGAGCGCATGAGCGCAGTTGTTTTGTTATTGCGTGGATTCCGATTCTGTCAATTGCTTATTCAAAATCTAATGAGACTATGGAGATGTGGCTTTTCCTGTTGAGACATGTTGTGATTTTGTGGTCAAGGAAAAGTAGACATTCGGCTGTTGGCCTGCCTTGTCTGAAACCAAATTGGCTTACATTAATTAGGTTTTTGCAGTTGAGGAGCCACCATAATCTATTGGCTGTTATTTTGTCAAGCAGTTTGGAACAGCAGGAGTTAAGGGATTTTGGTCTGCAGGATTGGATAGATGTTTTGTCGGCGTTTGACTGGAAAATTTGAACTATTTAACTTTGTTGGAATGTGTAGACTATTATGTTGTTGAAGAGTATAGTTATTCTATTTTTGGTTGAGCTGGAGCTATTCCTTATCATGTCATATGTGATACGATCAGAGCCGGGAGTTTTGCCTTTCAGTTTGCTGAGTGAAATTCGAGGGGTATTATTTTTTGTTCTATTTGTTCAGTATGGTGGTCTAGGTGGTAATCGGGATGATTGTTTATTTGTGTGTATTTGCTGGTTATAAAGTTGGTGTGGAAGTTGTTGGCTTGGGAGTTGTTTGTCCAGAATTTTGACATTTCGTTAGTTATGTCTAGTTTGCTCATAAGAGTTGTGTCAGTTTCAAGCGATTTTACCATTTGTATTGGGAGATAAGTCTTGAGTCCGCAGAATCTGCGAATGTTGGCCCATACCTTCATTTCTGTAGAGAATTTTTTTATCGCTGTTTTTTTTTTTGCGATTCTTAGTTCCATTTTGGCATTGGCTCGTCGGTAGTTAATTATATTTGCCTTAGAGATGTTGGTCTTAAAAATGTGTAAATTGTTCCTTAGTTCAGACAACTTATTATTCCACCATTCGGGCGTGTATTTGTGTGGGTTTGGGGTATTATTGTTCGGACGTTGATGTACTGAAAGGATCAGTACACTCAAGTGGCCCAAGCACGGGCTTGTTAACGCGCGGATCCAGGCAAAATGCAATCGACCTCCCGCCCAACCGACGAAGGGCGCGCCGCATAACGTGCGGTAGCGAAGATCGCGGACAGATAAATAAGTACAACATAAATACTAGTTCTATATAAATGTTAATCTTCGGGTGCCGAAGCTATATACCCTAGCAGGAAGGTTTTTATACAAAACTTAATTTTTGTCTGATTGCTCCCAAGGGAGCCATGTGTTCCGATTTTGATCAAATTATAGGACACTATTTAAAGTATAGTAAAACTCTTACTTAGTTTGGATGTTATATTTGTATAAACAAAAAGTTTGATATAGTGGTCTGATTCGGTCTGATTGGTCTGACTCGGCTTGGGAAAGTTTGGTAAGGATACATTAATAAACAAAGAAGTTTTTCATACAAAAACATATTTTTCGATCGATCATTCCTATGGCAGCTATATGATATGGTGGTCCGATCCGGACCGATTCAAGATTAGGTCGAAAAAGAGAGATATAAAGAGTTTTAGTAATGTAGGGATCGTTAAATTTAACCGACTCAATTAAATGAATACTTTGGAACAGAATTTGGTTGATGTTTGCCGCTTCTTTGTTGATGTTGTTGAAGTCATTTGTCAATTTTTCCAATAGTGTGCAGTCGGCTTTATTGTAGATAAATTTGGGTGGGGATTTTAATAGGATGTTATTTGTAGGGAATAAGGTGATAGGGAAGCGGTCGCTTCCGTATAGGTCGCCTTCGAATTTAAAGTTTGCGCTATGGCAATGACTTTGAAACCGATCTAACTAAACAAATTATCTCACTCATTTGACTTTAACCCCCATTTCCCATCCGTGACGACGGGTGGGCGTAGTCCTTTAAAATGTTTTTGATGAAGTTGGAAGAATAATACTAACATCTAGTAACATGGTGGGAAAAAGTCTGTACTTAATTTAAAACAATTATTCCCACTGTTAAATTATGGCGCAAGCCCAAATTTTTCGCATTCTGTTAGCGTACATCCCGTGCACTGCGGAAATGTGCACCGCAGTCAGCATAAATCCCTAAATTCGCAACAAAATTATCACATGTTTTGGTACTGTCAAATATCAACCGACCGCCTCATGTATCGAAAATATTTCAATATATCGATACGAATGAGAATGTGTGTGTATGCTGCTTGGCCGATTTAACATAATAATAATAATGTTAATTTGTACTAAATAAGTCGCGATATTAATATTAAACGGGTTATTCATATTTTATTATTAACAAATTTAAAATTGTGCGACTAAAACGGCGCCACCCGAATGGTCTATAGATCCACGGCCTGTGTCCTGAGGGCCGACTTTAATAGTACCCAATGTGTATAATTTATTTAGACAATTCATATACATACACATCATACACAAACATACCAATATCCCCCACCAACGTCCCCAGTCAAATCCTCCCCCTCACACGAACATTTAATATTTATTTAGTTAAATGCTTAATGTTGAAAAAAAAAGTAAGAATGCTCTAGTCGAGTATACCCGACTACGAAACTCCCTGTACCCAGGTCTAAAACTTCACATCAATCACATCTTCGTCCACTTACACATACACAAAGTCGCACAAACACGAGCCACAGCGTAAGCGAACCATTTTAAGTGGCGGCTGTGCTTCTTCTCCGCGCTCTGCAGCACTGAATCTTCTTTCGTGAATAACTTCCGTTGTTGTGAATGAGTAGGGCGCTGCCTCCAAGTCTATTAGAGTAATTGCTGCTAATCACATCGATTGTGATGGGTATGGGAAGATTAGATGTGTTTTGTAGGTTGGTTTCTTATAGTGTTATGATTTTAGGATTTTGCTTATTAATTGTAAGTTGGAGTTCCCTGTAGTTGTTTATGTAACCCTTAATGTTAAATTGCATAATAGTTAAGCTTATCTTAAGAATAAATATATAAAAGATTGAAACGTTTGGTATTTAGATAGATCCAAAAAGTGTGGTTACAGGGGAAAGTGTTTTTATAGGCACTGTCATTTGCTTGTGCTATGGTTGTATATGAGAGGGTATGCCCCAAATAGAGTGTGCGGTAACTTGGGTTGCCGCAGGGCGTTGGGATGGGATAATGGGATAATTTTTAAAAGAGAGTAACCAGAAACACGTCTCTGCTGAGTGAAAGCGAGAGTCGAACTGAAGAATTTATTAAAATAACAAGTGAGTACCGGTTGTTTGAATGACTGTTTGCAGCTGTGACATTCTCTGCAACGCTTTTGTTCTGTGAAATGTTTTCGATCTTGCTTTAAAAACTATTAGCTGGTAAAACCCCGGCCTTATATTTAGATTAAAGTGCATTATGTTGAATTTGACAACTTTCGTCAACCGTAAGAAATACACAAAAATAGCGAATCACAACTTTCTCTCTCGTGGGGTAGACTTTCCTAAATAGTTGAGCCACATGCTTAATGATTTGTTGTGTGGGGCTATGATAATTAAAGCCGATCTATCTTGGCGACGGGTGGGCGTAGATTTTTCAAAATCGTTAAGCGGTCCTTTAAAATATTTTTGATGGAGTTGGAAGAATAACATTAAAATCTAGAAAATAGCGGAAATGTGGGAAAAAGTCTGTACTTATTTCAAGCGAAAATTTTTCAAACAATTATTTCCATTTATCGCATTCTGGTTGCGTAAGTCCCGTGCATTACGGAAATGTGCGCCGCAGTCAGCGAGAATTTAAGTCACAAATCTGACGGCTTAGTTATCACATGTTGGTACTATCAAATATCTACCGACCGCCACATAAATCGAAAATCGATCCATTACATTGATGCGAATGTGGGACGATTTATAATATTATTATGTAGTAGATCTGCCCAGCAGCATTCAGATTCTATTAACTAAAAAGCAACAAATTTAATTTATAATGTTAAATGATTAAAATAAACTAAATCGTGGTTTCACAAAAACATTCGATGTCAGCAGCAGCGCGCTCGTTCAATCGATATGTGAAACATCACTGGCTCCACCTAGCGTAGATCGAAAGCAACACACAATCAAAAGGCTGAGAGACATAAGAAATATCTCGATTTCAGTCACACTTATAAGTTTAAAGGCCGAGAGAGCGATTCAAGCGATTGATTTTTTTAATCTCTTTTACAAATTCGCGATGTTATGCAGCAGCTAGCTGTTTTAGAATGTTACGTTATTAAAGGAATCTACTGTAAAAATTGCAAGTTTTTATCTTGTACCGTATGGGCTGCCCGTTTGTAACCAATAGTCAGTCAGTCGGGTTAAAGAGTTGTATATATAAAGATATAGAGACTCAGTTTAGGTTTGTTTGGTGAAAATTTGTCCATACAAAAATATAGTTGTTCTTGTGGCAGCTATGTATATGATAAAGTGATCTTATTTTGACCAAATTTGGTCAGATAGTATAAACTATAAACTATACACAGGATATCTTCATAAATAAAAAAAGTTCCTTTTACAAAAACATAGTTGCCCACCGATCATTCCCATGGCTATATGTTAAGTGGTCCGATATGCGATATTTCCAACATATGTATGGAATGCAGCAAAAAAAAACCTTGAATGCCAAGTTTTAGGCCGCTAACGCTTTGGCAAATTTTTCGACACTATCTCCATGTAAGCCCAGCCACTGTTCCATGGCAGCGAGCTACTTACGTGCAGAAGCCCTACTGGATACGGTGGAGTGGAATAGTTCCAAATAGCGTTTATCGCAGTCCCCTATTCAAGTCAACGAGATGTGTGCATCAAGAACGAGAATCTTTTGCCTCTGAAGGATTCACTTCATAGTGCCCGAGTCACAAAGACGGTAGCTGGAGCAGACGTTGAAACACTAGTCGACATCCTTCATACACCCAATGCCACTGTTCGTAAGCAATCTATGCGTCCATTTGTACATGCGCATTAGAGTGATCAATTTTTTTCTCGACCAAGCGGTTATTAAAATCGTAATCTACGAGGAATTCTAAGAAAATTTTCCCATGAAACCATGCGACTAAAGTTAAAATCGAGCTTCCGTTTTTAAACGACAAAATTTTATATTTTCTATTTTTTTTAAAATATGATGATTTAATTAAATTTTCTAAGAAAATTAACATAAGGTATTATGTTTGGGCTTGTTCGAAAGCTGGATAACTACACTCCAAACAAGACACGGAGTTAACACGGACCCAGAAAACAAACCGATGACCACACACGAGTCCAGAGAAAACTCCCGCGCGGATGGGTATGCAACATCGGCAAAGCCCATCTGTAAATATACGCCAGGGAATTCGGCTTAGAACTAGAAACGCTTTCCGAAGACCTAATACGCCAAGTATCGGTACAAAGAACACAGTGAAGCCACTCGCGATCGAATCGTAACCTTGGCACAAAAACATCACAAGCCCCCCCAGGAATATCAACCCTCACCCCTTAGAGGAAACTCAGCAGTAGAGGATCACCCAACTTCCGACACCCATTACACAAAGAGCACAACTCAGCCGCGAACGGTACCAAGGTGGGCTGTGGCAAAGAAATCGATGGGAGCGGCAACCCCTGGAATTCATCAGTCGAACGGAAGAAATAGCCAGCGCTTGTGACAACGACTATGAGCAATGGTCAATTGCCTAATTGAAATCCTAGACTGGGTCTCATTCATTCAGCGTAGGTCTATTGTGCCAGAAAGGGTCCCTATAGGGACAAGTGTTGCTCTACCTCCCTTATGAAAGCAAGCAGATCACGTGTCCAGAGGCCACCAGAATCCTCAGTTTCGCCCTAGAAAGAATAAATGTCTTCCTGTATAAGCTGGGGCCAACCAGTTCTTTGGCTTGGCGCAGCCCCGGTTTAGAAGGCCAGAAGATTCGTCTCTCCTTTCCTATCCAGTCCTCAACCAGGCTCTTGATTGAAGCCCTGCGTGAGCCCTCAGTAGGGCTCAGGACTGTGTATAGTGGTCACCGAACCAACCCCAGGCAGTTCATCAGCAGATTCGTTGCCGGGAATACCAGCGTGCCCAGGGACCCAGCGTCGCCCTGTTTCGTAGTGAAATGTTTTCAAGACAGATCAAACGGGGGGGTGCCCATTTCAATGGAGATTCTGGTGTTGGGTCCGTAGATATCCGCGCCAACCCCTTCATCTGTTTTTGATCCATCTGTGAACCACTGGGTTGCCATTAGCCCATTCCCGCGACTTGGGATGAGAATTCTAAATTTCGACACGAAGCTAAATTCCGCTCAGAGTAACGACCTTTTTGACGTGCAAGTGCAGCGGAGTTAATCCTATGATCAGTTCTAATGCTGCGGTGGGGCATGTGCATAACCATCTGATGGTCAAAGCCCCACGTTTTACCAAAGAATCTTCTAGAAGCCCACAGCGCATGTGTTCCTTTGGTTAACGTTTTATTTAGGTGGCAGTTCCAGTTCCTTTTGTCCAGGATGACTCTTAAATATTTGGCCTCACTGGAAAGCTTCACGAGAATCACCGATAAAAGGCTGGCCTATATCGACGTACTGTTTTGAAATAGGAACTACAGTCGCTTTGTGAGGATTGATGTTCAGATCCACATCTAGACACCATCTGAGAACTGTATTGAGTGCTCTCTGCATCAATTCAGTAATTGTGTTGCTAAACTTCCCTGAAACTGTTATGACCAGGTCATCCGCATACCTTAAAGCGTCAATGCCCTGATCGGATAGTAGTTCGAGGAGTTCATCTATTACTATGGACCAGAGAAGAAGAGACAGTACCCCTCCCTGAGGACATCTTTGGACCGCTCGAATGCTGGCAGTTGTGGTGTCCAGTGATGATGTGATGTCTCTTTATCCAAGCATGGCTTTAATCCATGCTATGGTGGACCTGTCAATGTTCCTGAGTCGAAAGCCTTCTCCAACTTGCTGCCAAGATGGAGCAACCTTTGTTGATCTGCCTCTCATGTAAGCAAGTTGAGCGCGATGTAAGGGTTTGATGACTTGCAACTTAGAACGAACATGCAAGTCTACAAATCGTTATCAAACCTCGTTTTGTCAGATAATTCTAATTTTAGGGAACTCTCGCAGGTTGCTTATTTTGTGTCCATTGGCCTTTCTGTCCTCTTTAAACAGAAAAGAGTCAGCAAGCCAATACACGACCACTTAGTTTGATTGTTATTGTTATTAAACAAATTTATCTTGTCACACCGGCGTTAAGGAAATCGGATGCCAAAAACTGGATTTTATACATAATAGTTCTCTGTTAAGTAATATTTAAAGCAGGAGGTATCTCGTAACAAAAATCCTCGAACCGAACCCTGCACGAGGGCGCTGGCTAGGCAATGAACACTTTATTTACTTCGGTGTTAACGGGTAATACCATGTTTCACTTGCGCGCATACAACTGCAGTATCTCGCAGAGGCTGTGATACAGAAGACTCCGATCTTCGGCACGCCGGGGGTACTGCGATCATAGCCATGGCTTAGAGGTGCCTGGCGGGAAGTCAAAACGCTATGAAACGGTGCCCCAGATAAACATCACCAACTCTACAGGATGGACGAAATGATGGATGCAACTCGGTCTGGGATGTCAGCCCAAACGCCGGTGGGATGCGTGACAACTAACACCGGCGGGCACGGCGGGGAGCAATCCTCGCTGCGTCACAACTCACAACTTCGCTGAATCGGGAGCAGGTTACAGTGATTTTACAACAAACTGCGATCAGGAGTCGATGCAGACTCGGACGCCTCCTTCATACTCCGGACAAGTCCTCGGGCGCCAGCTCGGGCCCAAGACGAAGTCAAAGATGGACTGAAGGCGAAGGAGCAATACAAAGATGCGTTGAGGATCCACGGCAGACTGACGGGCAAGAAGGATCTATCTTCCGAAGAGAAGATTTCTGGGCAGAATTCAGGATCATGGAGAGTGGACAGCATTTTGCATTATTTAAGAGGATGCCGTCTGGTAGGGCTCCCCGATGCCCACATTTGATGGGACGGGATAGCTGAATGCGGTCAAAATCCATACATGCAGATGGACCAACGCTTAACTGGGTGAGGGGAGCTGCAGCCACGATTTGGGAAGATGGAGTGGGGCATAAATACGGGCGTACCTATGTTTAAAGAAACACCACCCCACAGACGACAAAAAAAACACGCTACAGTTAGGGGAGGTGAAAAAGGGAACTCGACCTCGAAACTGTGATCAAAGCCACCCTGGTTCTAAGCCTGACAGACGCAGAACGCGACGGTGGCACGACCACAGATGTCGACCCCGTGGAGGAACCAGCAACCAGCAATGCAGTTGAAGGTCCTTCAGCTGAACCTCCACAAAAGTAAGCTCGACTCGGAGCAAATTCTCATGCTAGAGGAAGGAGCCGTCGACGTGGCCTTATTGCAGGAACCCTGGATACCGTCGGGAAGATTTATCCCGACAACAAATCTTTGTTTCGCGGCTTGCCCCTGACACTAATGATATCAAGGCCTTTATACAGGCCAAGTCAAAAGCCCATATTACAGTGGAGAAATTTAAATTTGCGTATCCTCGGGAAATCTCGTTTTTAAAATAAGTGTTCCGGCTGAACATTTCAACAATATTTGTTGCAATGAATTCTGGCCTGACCACTTAGTTATTAAAGAATATACTGCAAAAAAGAAAAATCGGCCTCCGGTTTTACTTCCTTCTTCTGGTGGTAGTTCTAATCCACCTCTTGTCATCTCTGATCGTTCAAAAACCTAACAACCTCCATCTCACTGGGCTATCAGAATTTATTTATTTATTTATTCTTAACCAATGTCAAAGGACTTTCTGGTTATTCTAGATCTAGCTTAGCATACTTAATTTTAAAATTATAATAATAATATTAAGGTAACAAATTTGAATTATATAATAAGAATTATAAAAAGATCTTTTTAAATAGTCCGTTAATATGAAATGTGTTTTGACTAAAGTCAAACCGCATGTCAGTTGGCAACTCATTATAATATTTTAGAGCTCGTGTTAAGGGCTCATTAAGAGCATAGACAGTTCTGTGAAAACCCACATTAAATGGCATACAGTTTCGCAATTGTCTACCCGGTACACAAAAGTTTATATTAGCAAGAAGGACTGAGCAATCTATATTGCCAATAATATTATTATTTATAAATATTAGAGCAGCAATCGTTCGCCTATCCTCTAGCGTAGACAGGTGCACTAAAGGAAATCGACTTCTATATGAGGGGAAAGGTAACATAAAATGGAGAGGGCTTAACGCAAATTTAAGAAACCGTTTTTGTACCCGCTCAATTCTAGTACAGTGTACCACTGCAGAAGGTTTCCAAATAATAGATGCGTATTCTAAAAATGATCTGACAAAAGCACAATATAAAGCCAGTCTGGTATAAGGATCATTAAATTGAGAGGAGTTGCGCCTCACAAAACCTGCCATCGCATATGCTCTAGGCAACATATAATTTATATGTTCAACAAATATAAATTTTGAGTCAAATATAACTCCTAAGGGCCTGTTTAGACACACTGGCAGTAGGCCGAACATTCGATGCCGGAAACCCCTTTTGATGCGCCACTGGGTCGCGGCGAATTCACGCTCACAGCTGCTCTGGCGTTCGCGTTCGCTCTAACACACGTAGCCAGCAAGTGCTACGTGTCACACAGAGAGCGACCGCCAGGACAAGCGCCGTTAGTGCTGATCGCGCGCCGTTGGAGATGAGCTTACGCCGTTAGTGCGTAAAGAGTGCATTCGAGGTGCAATATGCAGCACTCATTTGCACTGACGGCGAACAATACGCAGCGTCGGTAATTCACCGCTGTTGCTAGGCGAGCGTCAGCCGATTTCGCCGTTATTTGGCAGCTGGCGTCGGCGCCAAATTTAAGCCTAGCAACAACATTGCTGGTATGCACCGCTAGGCGAGAGTTTGGAGAGTTTACCGCCGCCGCGGCCCCGATGCAGCCACCAAGCGGGACCGGCCGGCAGCGGCAATAAAAGGCGAGATCTGCGTGGGAGCTGGACAGTCAAGTAAAACAGAGTCAAGTGAAGTACAACGTGAACGAAGCGAGTGCGTAACAATAAAACAAGTAATGCAAGTACAGTGCGGGCAAAGTGTCATCGAGGTATATAACAAGTACGAGCAACGGACGCGGCCAAACATTGGGCCGATCTACACACATCAGGAGCAGCAATCAAGGCCAGACATTTGGTCAAGCTTCGAGGGACAAGCGAAACCACTTGCCCCGAACCAGCCCTGAGAAACTTGGAAGCGAGTCTTCTGCCACGCGGCGTAGCGAGATTCTGCTCATCAGTGCAAAGGCGTCGCCCACGGACCAAAGTGCAAACGTAAGTAGTGCCAGTGAGGTTTGTGGAAATCCCGAGAAGAGGCCAACGGACAAACCTGGTTTAAACTGGGGTATCCTTGGTATCCTTCCTCAGGAGTACATAGGGCCGACGAGAACCAGCGGCCAAACCTAGTATAAACTGGGGTACCCTTAGTAAATCTCAAGGATCACGACAGGGCATTTTAGAGAGCATCAACGGCTAAACCTGGTATAAACTGGGGTATCCTTGGTGTCTCTACCTAAAATACAGGCAAGACATCCCGAAAGACACCGACGGCTAAACCTGGTATAAACTGGGGTAACCTCGGCGAGTCCTAGGGACTAGATAACACAGTGAAGCCACGCTAAAAGAGTCCGGAGACAAACCTAGGCCAAACTAGGAGTCCTTGAGATGCGGCGGAACCAAACGTGCGGCGACAAACGAGTACCGGTGGACCAAATCTGGTCTAAAGTGGAGTATCCCCGGTACGTACGAACAGAGTATAGAGAACAGGAGAACAGCCACGGCGAAAACCCGGTCCAAACTGGGGTGCCAAGGCAAGCAGGAGACATAGGAGTATTTGTGGTTAAAGCGAACAGGTGAATCCAGGTCTAAACCGGAGTTGTACCGCTCGCATACCTATGGCCAGATATAGGCACATCACAATTGCACAGCGGTACCGAGGCTAACCGATAGCATTGAAACTGCTTAGTCTCAAAGCGTTTAGCGAACGGGACAAGCCGAAGAGAATATCAGGCAACTGGATCTACGGGCACTTGGGCAGAGCAATCACCAGCAGCACCACGACGACGAGGGATAATAACTAAGCAAATATATTCTATTGTAAACTGAAAGTAACCTGCTGAACCGGCATAATATACATTTAAAATATTTAAAACAATTGACTTTCTTTTATCGCAAGTGCTGCAGATTATAAATTTGTTGGCACGAACTCCTGGTCGACAGAGCTAGACCCGGTGAAGCCAAAAGGATCGTTAAAACTGGTGCCCAACTTGTAGGGTCTTGCGATAAGAAAGATTTAGTTAAGTTTTAAATATTTATAAATACATAAAAATGGTACGAGGATGGGTTTATAACCTCAAGAAGGAGGAAATTCATCGGTATGCCGACGAATTCGGGATAACCGTGACAGGCACGGTAGACACGATGCGCCGACAATTTGGAGAATGGGTCCTGGCAAACGAGTCGAACTTGTTGCATGCTTTTAGGCTCAACGACTTGGCACGTCTTCACACTCGCCAGTCACTCCTAAAAAGCGCAACGAACGAGGAAGAATTCGATGACCCTAGCAAATTTATCGAGCGTCTAAACATCCCGGAGACGGAGGCAGCGGCAAGGGTGTCAAATACACACCCTGCACCGTGGGGAAGCATGAACATGCCCAGGACCGAGCCGCTGAACAGGACCACAGCACCAAACAGGACTCATACAGAAGAGTACCCAAGAGAAGCCAAACAAGTGCGAGAGTGGAGCTTCCGTTTTGACGGCACGACAAAGCCATTAGAATTCCTGGAGCAGGTGGAATGGTCAGCAGAGACATACGGGTTAGACATTGACTTTGTCCCCAGAGCGATGCCAGAACTACTCAAGGGCATGGCTTTGAAGTTGTATGTGGCAAACAATGAGCACTGGACCACTTGGACGGCATTCGTTGCGAGCTTCAACGACTATTTTCTGCCAATGGACTACTTCCCTAGGCTACAGGAAGAGGTCAGCAGGAGGCGGCAAGGAATCGGGGAAAAGTTCAAGGTGTACATGGTGGAGATGCAAACTTTAATGAGACCACTACGCCGTACATCTCAGCAACAACTCAGGCAGATTTATGAAAACAGTCTACCCGATCTACGAGCATACGCTAGGTCAAACCAGTTCGCTACCCTGCCAGAACTGATGCAACTGGCCGACGAGTTCGAGGAACTGGAAAGAGACAGAGAGACAGTACAATGCCACGATCGACACAGGAGCGACCAGCAGCTTTATCAGCGAAAGGCTGGCAACAGCATTAGAGGCGTTGAGAAAAGGAGTGCAATCCGCAGGCAGGTACGGCTGGCAGACGACCGAAACAGTATGGTGACGGAACAGCTGGACACAGAACTATCAATGGGCACGAGCAAAATCACTCTGGCGCTACTTATTCTGCCAGGAGTGATTGACCACTTGGTACTAGGATGGGATTTTCTCACGCGCATGGTCATAAAACTCGAGTGTGCCGGTTTGCGCGTAGAAATTCCAGCACGGCAAAGGAATGGCGGATGGTTGGAAGAACGACTGTCGGTGGCAGTGGCCACGACCGAGGAAGCAGGAGTAAATCAAGCAGGAGCACGAGAACAAGCACGAGCAGAGGTAAAACAAGCAAGAGCAGAGACAACGCGAGCAACGGAAGAGATACTAGCAAGCAACACGGAACCCACAACACACATGGCCGAGAAACCGGCAATACATCCAGATGCAGAGGTAAACACCTTCCTGCAGGGGGAGTTGGCCGCATTTGAGACCATGTCAGGCACGTCACCTATCACCGAGCACCGGATAGTGATGAGCGATGACCGACCAATAAAACAGAGATATTTCCCGAAAAACCCGAAAATGCAACACATGGCCAATCTACGAGAGGTATTTCGGCGACTAAAGGCAGCGAACCTAAGGATCAACGTGGACAAGTGCGCTTTTTTCAAACAAGAGCTGAAATACTTGGGACATCACGTAACTGAACAAGGCATCCGAACGGACCCGGAAAAAGTGGCAGCGATAGCGGAATTAAAACCACCAACAAACGTCAAATAACTACGACAGTACCTGGGCGTAGCATCATGGTATCGACGTTTCGTGCCAGATTTTGCAACCACGGTACACCCCTTAAACGAACTTCTGAAAAAAGGCGTCAAATGGTCGTGGAATGAGGAACGACAACAGGCATTCGAGTCAGTCAAAGCCAAATTGACGGAGGCTCCAGTACTGGCATGCCCAGATTTCACCAAACCGTTCAGCCTCCAGACAGACGCAAGCAATTATGGGCTGGGGGCAATACTGACGCAAGCTTCAGAGGACGAAGAGCGGGTAATATCATATGCAAGCAGGACCTTAAATGGTGCGGAGTAGAACTACTCGGCCACCGAAAAAGAGTGCTTAGCGATCGTATGGGCAATACGCAAATTACGACAATACCTGGAAGGGTACCTTTTCACTGTTGTAACTGATCACATGGCGCTGAAGTGGCTCAACTCGATAGAAAGTCCATCCGGACGGATTGCCAGGTGGGCCCTCGAACTCCAGCAATACGATTTCGAAGTGTCGTACCGGAAAGGAAAATTAAACGTATTGGCCGACGCCCTCTTCCGACAACCCCTGGCTAACGTTGTCTGCAGAAGGATAACAGACAAAGAGGCACAGGCCAAGTGCAAATGGATAGAACAGATGCTGGAGAAAATAGAGAAAAATCCCAGCAAATATCCAGACTACATGACGGAGTCAGACGCACTGTACCGCCATATTCCGCACAGAGCAGGACACGAGGACGTAGTGTCATGGAAACTCTGCGTACCCAGCCACCAACGAGAACGTGTGCTCCAGGAAAACCACGACACGCCATCAGCAGGACACACTGGTAGCCGGAAAACAATATCCAGAGTCGCCGCACGGTATTACTGGCCTGGATTATAACGGGATGTACGAGCATACGTGCAACGCTGCGAGACCTGCGCACAATATAAACCCAGCCAACTGCAAACAACAGGGAAAATGCTGACCAAGATCCCGGAGGAGCCATGGACTACCGTGTGTGGGCCATTCGTTGGGCCATTACCACGATCGACGCACGGGAACACCATGCTCTTGGTGTTCATTGATAGGTTCTCGAAATGGACGGAATTAATACCACTACGAAGTGCAACAACGGCGACACTCCAGAAAGCCTTCAGGGAGAGAATCTTGGCAAGATTCGGTGCGCCTAAGGTACTAATTACGGACACAATTCACCAGCAGAACATTTAAATCATTCCTCGAGGACTTAGGTGTGAAACACCAGTTCACAGCACCGTATACGCCACAAGAGAACCCGACAGAGCGAGCAAACCGCACCGTAAAAACGATAATAGCACAATTCGCAGGTACAAATCAACGCCGGTGGGACGAAGCACTGCCAGAAATAACACTGGCAGTAAACACAAGCGTCTCGGCGTCCACCGGATATAGTCCTGCATTTATCGTTCAGGGTCGCGAACCCCGACTACCACGAGCGTTGTACGACGAAATGACCATAGGCACAGGACAGCCACCACGTGAACCAGCAGAGAACGCAGAGAAACTAAAAGAAATTTTCGAGGTGGTACGCCGAAGTCTGGAAAAAGCAGCACAGGACCAGGCACGGTATTATAACTTGCGAAGAAGGCCATGGAAACCAGCAGTGGGCGACCAAGTTTGGGTTAAACAGCACCATTTGTCCAACGCCGCTGAAGGGTTCGCAGCGAAACTGGCACCAAGATTTGGAGGACCGTTCCAAATCACCGACTTCGTGTCCCCAGTCATTTGTAAGTTACGAGGAGACAAAAACAAAAAGGCGAGAACGGCACATATTGGCGATATGAAGCCATACTATACAGCAGAGAAAACCCCACAAACAAACAAATAAGAAAAACGTTATATTCTGTAAAAAAAAAAAAAAAAGAGGGTGAATAATTATTAATTAAAATCAATAATTGATATACTGCAAGGCCAAACAAAAAAAATTTTTTTTTAATTTTGTAATTCACCAAAATAAAATTACCCAACGACTCAAGCAACCCTCGCGCAAGCGGCGAAGTGCGTAAAGAGATACGCTGCAGTGAAGATGCGGGAGTGAATGCGATAGAAGACAAAGAGAACGCACCCGCCAAAGCTAAAACAGCGCAACAGGAGTGGGCTAAATCAGCAAAAACCCGAAACAAAACAAAAATTAAACACACAACAATAACATCCCACAAATAATGCACATCGGAATATAGCCACCGTCAAATAAGGGCCGAGTGGGAAAATACATCAGATAATCCCACACATGGTCAAATAACACGCGTACGGAAATTGTAAAATTTGTCACAAAATAATCAAACGTGCCCCACAGTGCACACCTGCATGTCATAAAAGCAGTAACGGTAACCACCAACAGTGATCAAAGGCGCGACAAAAGGGATCGTCAATTACAGCAAGTCAACACGATAAATAATAATATAATAAACAATAGAAAACAATTACGTATCCAAGCGCATTGGTGGTTGTAACTTATAATAGTACTAATAATACTAAAACTAATCTTACTAATACTAACATCATACCACCAATAGCGTAAGAATACGTAATAATAATAATAACAATAATAATAATAAAAATAACTAAAACAAACAAGCAACGAAACAACGACAGAGAAACAAGAAGGGCTAGCGCTTTTCTCCCGAAGAAAGAGGGGAGTGTGAGGAGCCGTATTGGCTCCCCACAACAATGTCAACAAACACGAGCAAAACCCCTTTTGATGCGCCACTGGGTCGCGGCGAATTCACGCTCACAGCCGCTCTGGCGTTCGCGCTCGCTCTAACACACGCAGCCAGCAAATGCTACGTGTCACACAGAGAGCGACCGCCAGGACAAGCGCCGTTAGTGCTGATCGCGCGCCGTTGGAGATGAGCTTACGCCGTTAGTGCGTAAAGAGTGCATTCGAGGTGCAATATGCAGCACTCATTTGCACTGACGGCGAACATTTGGTCAAGCTTCGAGGGACAAGCGAAACCACTTGCCCCGAACCAGCCCTGAGAAACTTGGAAGCGAGTCTTCTGCCACGCGGCATAAGAGATTCTGCTCATCAGTGCAAAGGCGTCGCCCACGGACCAAAGTGCAAACGTAAGTAGTGCCAGTGAGGTTTTGTGGAAATCCCAAGAAGAGGCCAACGGACAAACCTGGTTTAAACTGGGGTATCCTTGGTATCCTTCCTTAGGAGTACATAGGGCCAATCCGACGAGAACCAGCGGCCAAACCTAGTATGAACTGGGGTACCCTTGGTAAATCTCAAGGATCACGACAGGGCATTTTAAAGAGCATCAACGGCTAAACCTGGTATAAACTGGGGTATCCTTGGTGTCTCTACCTAAAATACAGGCAAGACATCCCGAAAGACACCGACGGCTAAACCTGGTATAAACTGGGGTAACCTCGGCGAGTCCTAGGGACTAGATAACACAGTGAAGCCACGCTAAAAGAGTCCGGAGACAAACCTAGGCCAAACTAGGAGTCCTTGAGATTCGGCGGAACCAAACGGGCGGCGACAAACGAGTACCGGTGGACCAAATCTGGTCTAAACAGGAGTATCCCCGGTACGTACGAACAGAGTATAGAGAACAGGAGAACAGCCACGGCGGATTATAAATTTGTTGGCACGAACTCCTGGTCGACCGAGCTAGACCAGGTGAAGCCAAAAGGATCGTTACATTATGAAATAAATTGAAACCAATAAAATATTTACCTATCCACTGCAGCAATTTGAGTATCTTCAGCAGATTTTATTTCATCCATTGCGTTGCACTAATTCTCACAAATTAACAATTGTCAAAAAGCTCTGGTCAACAGGAATGCCAGATAAAAATTTTTGTCGAAAAGCTGCCAGATGTATTTTTTTTTGGTGTTTACACATGGGCGAATAAGTTCTGGTAGCCTCTGTCGAAAAGGTTGCCGGAATGTTCTGGCAGGCTATCTGGCAGGTGTTAACACATGTCTGGCAGCAAAATTGGTCGAATGTTCGGCCTACTGCCAGTGTGTCTAAACAGGCCTCAAGTGTAAAACTTTTTCCGTTTTAGCACATATCCCATTAACAAATAGGAAGCATTAAATGAGTATAGGCATTTACTATAAGTTACGAATACACCAATCTGATAAATTAAATAAGTCCTGCTGTAATTTCAAGACATTCCACACTGATGAAATGCAACTAAACAATTTAAGGTCAGCCGCATATAAAAGATAGTCTGCAGACTTAAAGCAACTGCCAATATCATTAATAAATATTGTGAAGGAGCGTAGAACGCTTCCCCACATTTTTGATTTAATTATTTTAAGCAAACATGAAGTGTATAGTTGTATAGGAATTGAAACATAAATATATATTAAGCAAGAAACCCAAGCATCACTGATCGACACGGACAACACTAACAAGAACGCGCGCCAAGCCGAGAGAACACACAGTCACACGCACACGATCAACACCAGCAGCAAAGAGAGAGAATGCGCGGAGAGCGCGCGCATTGCGCAGACTCCCCATAGAGACGCGCTCACAGCGGCCGACAAACTCACCACGCACATACGCGCTCGCTCACACACGCAAGTGGCCCAGGAATTAGGGCGCAGGCAGGACAAGGAAAAGGCGTCTGGGGAAAGAGCGTGCGATCGGGCAGCGCTGGAGCAGAGCAAGGCCAGGCGCGTTTCGAAGAATGAGGTCAGAGTCAGTTGCCTGGGGAATACAGAACTTGACAGAGGTGTGAGTACGCGAAATCGAAAACGACGGAGACCGGGTAGCATCTACGGTAACGGGACCTGAGCAAAAATACGTGTGACAACGAAAATAAAACCGCGCGCAACGCGACCATAAGAACCGGGAGATACGCGGAAAGGAGGATTCCAACAAGGGGTAAGCTGGCCATGCGTGCTCAAAGGAAGAGTTCTTGGTGCGGTTAGGGAAGTTTAATTTATTTTCAAATGATTTAATAAAAGTCTAGAGAAAACGTCTCAAAATCTCGCTTCTCCCCCTTGTTTTCAAATAAGTGTTGTGCGTTCCGCCTGGTCAGGGTTGCAGAGCCGGTGGGTATGTCAGAGAGTCTCAGCATACTCTATCAGCCCTGGTTTCCCCTTTGGGCCACCATCGGAGCCCTCCCTACATGCATTAGAGAGTCTCAGTGCGTGTTGGGGAAATCTGGCGGTGTAAACTATGCTTTTTCCCTTTTCCTCTCTAGCTCTTCCGGGCGGGGAAACGGGCCAGCAGAGTGCGTTAGCGAGTTCTCACCGTGCTCGGCTGACATGGTCTTCCGCCTGGATCGTCCCAGGTACTCCAATGCATACATTAGAAAGTCTCAGTGTGTGCACTGGGCGGACCTGGTGGCACAATCTCCGTATTTTACTTTCCCTTCTTAAGCCTCAGCTCTCCCTGGCGGGGAACAGGCCAGCAGAGTGCGTTAGAGAGTTCTCAGCGTGCTCGGCTGACCTGGTCTTCCGCCTGGATCGCCCCAGGTACTCCAATGCATACATTAGAGAGTCTCAGAGTGTGCACTGGGCAGACCTGGTGGCACAATCTCTGTATTTTCCTCTCCCTCCGCCTCAGCTTTCCCCCGGCGGGGAAACAGGCCAACAGAGTGCGTTAGAGAGTACTCAACGCGCTCTGCTGGCCGGTCTCTCGCCTGGGCTACTCCCAGGTACCCCAATACCCGCACTAGAGAGTCTCAGTGTGTGTTGCGGGGGCCTGGCGTTAAAATCCTTCCCTTCCTAACCATACCTCGGCGGTGGGCCGGGGTCCAACCGCGCGTTAGACGTTCTCGACGCGCGCTATGGGTCCTGACCCCACCCGAGGCGTCGCCGGGAGTCTCGGTAGTGCCCTGAGCATCCCGGCGACGGTCGGATATGTACATGTCCCACACATCCCGGAGTCTCTGCACTTTATAAATTCTTTGTAAAGACCCTGGGTGTGACTCAGCTACACCCCAGCCCCAGAACTACTTTACAATATAATGAAAAGCAAGGGACCTAGCGAGCTCCCTTGAGAAACACCAGAGGAAACCAGGAAAGAAGAAGATAGAGTAATATTTATGTCAACACGATAAGAACGACCACTCAGATATGAGTTGAACCAGTGCAAGATCGATTAGTGAAACCCAAACTTCGACAATTTCATAACTAGAATACTGTGACTAACTTTATCAAAGGCTTTAGAAAAATCAGTATAGATTGTGTCTACCTGAAAAAACTATTGATACAAAGATTGTAAAAGTTCGATTTAAAAAACCTAGCAAAAAGGTTAGCTATACCTAAATCAGAGTTAGATGAAAATTAATCATAAGTCATAGATGAAGGAAAGTATGACGAAGATTTCTTGGATTTAATAAAAGTCCAGAGCATTTTGGGGCAGCTCTTGATCCCTTGTTCTATGCTCAATATCTATTGGTTATAAAGAAATTTATTCAATTATTTATTGTGGGTGATATACGTTAGAAGACCATATAATTTTGCCAAGATTAAAATCGCCCATAACGCAGAGAAATTAGTGTGCTTCCAGGCCACGGTGAAGATTGGTAACGTTGTCCACATGCGCCTTATACAGTTCAAAAGCGCTGTTTGGAGGTATGTATGAAACGCAAATGCAAATAGAGTCAATATCACCAGCCACAAAGACAGCCAACTGATCTAGCGTTGAATCATTATTGTTAAGGCGTGCGAGCCAACTTCGCACATTTTGCCGCACAGCCACAATAACACCTCCACCCCTCGAGCGCTAAAGTTTAACAGCGTCTCTGTCTTTACGAAACACATGAAAGGTGTTGATGTCAAAAAACTCAGTCATAGAAATTAGAGTTGAGCCATGTCTCAACTAGAACTATGACATCAAAATCACAAACGGAAGTTGCCAATCGAACCAATTGCAACTTGGTTCACATTCCGGAGATATTTTGATAATAGAAGCGAAGGCTTAATTGATAGTCCATCTGATGAGCAGCAGGTGCAGGTACCCACGGGAGTGACGGCAATGTAGATGGCACCATTAAGTTATGCGAAAACCAAAGCGAGCGATCGACGAGAGGCCAAACTGGCGTAGAGAGCGAAGTATGCACTGTAGCAGCAGCGAAGAGTTTCTGAGCACCAAACAATCCAAGCGATGACAAGTGCAACGGCGTGGAGAGTAAAGGCCTTATCTAAAAGTAATAAAGCGTCTTGGCGATATGCAAAACGAGAGCGGGTGATGAAAGTGCCACTCTTAGGTAAGGGCAGCAGTGCGACGATGAGGAGAAGAGCCGAGCTGCGGCAGCACACGACAAGTTTATCACCTCGGCAGCATAGCAGTTGTTACGCAGAGTAGAAGTTAATAACAGTTGACGAAATTGTTGTTGTAGATCCGAAGTTGGAGAGAGTTCGTGAGAGAAGCTTGACTCTCTAACGCATTGTCGGTAGCTAGTTGCTACAACAAGACTAGTATTGATGCCACTGGCGTCAGTCACTGGGGGTTTTTGGAATTGGCGAAACGTTTTGGAAGCAATCCCGAATCGGCGATGATGTGCGGGAATGGTAAGAGGCTTGTAGATTAACAGCAGTAATTTCAGGATCAGCTCTTGGTCTGTGTACAAATCTGGCAACTTTCACAGGTAAAGGCCAGAACGAATCACAGAACACATCTACGATGATGTACTAACGAACAGTACATACAAGTGGCCCAACGAAACCAAGCACGGGCTTGTTAACGCGCGGACCCAAGCATAAATGCAACCCACCTACCGCCCAACCGACCGAGGGGCACGCCGCATACCGTACGGTAGCGAAAGATCGCGGACATGCAAATACAACAATAACATTATAAGAGTAAAGTTTTAAGTGTAGAAATTGAAGGCTCAGGAATTCCAAGTTTAAAATTGACAAAGCGCATTGTAATTGAGCACATTAAAATTAACCTTCAATTTGTCAGCAACATATTTTAACACCGCCTCTGGATCCGTTTGCGTTGAAAATCTCGACACTTCTTAAATTGAGGGCATACACCAACATGTGTACCAAGTTTGGTTGCTCTAGCTTAAAGATAAAGGCAAAAAATTGCGTTCATACGGACAGACGGACATTTCGCAAACCCAATATACTTTTTTCCGTTCGGGAACATAGTATAAAAATTGCACTCTTCGTCGCGGTGGTGGTGTTCTAATTGCTGTTGACGCTGATTTATCTTCAGAGATAGTAATTACCGATAGTTCTGTAGTTATTGAATTTGTTACTGTAAAATTGATTATATTCCGCCTTTTTCCGATATTTCCTTATATTATTTGCATGCTTCTGCTATACAATCTGTCTTATATATGGTTTCTGATCGTGACTTTCTTGTAGTTCTTGGTGACTTTAATATTACCGGAACTAAGTTTTCAACTACAGACTCCAGCGTGTTGACTTCCACATCTCAGCACGATTTTATGGATAATTTATTTGGGATGTCTTTGTATCAAATCAATTTTGTAAATAAAATGCTTGATCTTATTTTTGTCTTGGATCCCTCCTTCTAATCTGTCTCCCGTACTGACCCTATATCCATTCCTGAAGATCCTTATCACCCAACTTTGGAGGTGTTGATTGACTTACCTGCCAGGATGCTAAGCGCAGGTAGTAAACCTGCAGAGCGAGTTCGTCAATTTCGGAAAACCGATTTTACTAATCTCGCTCAGCTTCTATCCCAAACTGACTGGTGTCAGCTTTACTTGTGTAGAATCATGGATAGTGCAATTACATTTTTTACTCTACTTTAAACTCAATTTTTGATACGTGTGTCCCGTTGGTTAAACCACTTAGGTCTAACAAGCCTGTGTAGTTTACGCGGGATTTAACTAACTTAATAAAATAGAAAGTCGAGATTGTACGAGAATTTCAAGGAATCTGTCTCTTTCTTGGATTTCTCTCGCTATTTGATTGGCCGATCTAGCTTTTTTGTACTTAATACACTTTGCTATAATAACTACCTTAGAAGCTGTAGGTTACAGTTCCAGCGGGATCCTAAAAGGTCTTATAACTTCGTTAATGCGAAGCGTAGGTCATCAACACTTCCATCAACCGCATTTATTGAAAATGACAGCTGACTCTGATCAGGCTAATGCCGATCTATTTTTGAGTTCTTTCAAACGCCTTTCGCCTTATCCTTATTACGTAAACAACTCCAATTGCATTTTTTACTCCCTGTACCCATAAAATGGGTAAAAAGGGGGTATTACATCTGTGCAAATGTATGTAACAGACAGAAGGAGACATCTCCGACCCTATAAAGTATATATATTCTTGATCAGTATCAAAAGAGATTTCGATTTGGCCATGTCCGTCTGTCTGTCCGTCTGTCCGTATGAACGCGTCGATCTCAGCAACTACAAGAGCTAGAGGCACCAAATTTGAAATGTAGGTTCCTGTATACCATACGCAGATCAAGTTTGCTTCATATTTTAGATATCTCCCCCCGTTTCCCGCAAATCGATTAAAACCGTTTTAAAGTAACAATTTTCAAGATATAGCTTTAAGATTTGGCATGTGCAATACTTTAGTCTCTCTACTGTCCAAATTTCAAGTCGATCGATAATAAACACGGAAGTTATTCACGAAAGAAGATTCAGTGATGCATCGAGAGGGGAGAAGAAGAAGCACAGCCACCAATTAAATGGCCTCGCTGCGCTGTCGCTTTTGCCGCCTGTGTGTGTGTGCGTCTTTGTGTATGTGATTATGTATGTGTAAGTGGACGTAGATGTGATTGGATGTTTTAGACCTGGGTACAGGGAGTTTCGTAGTCGGGTATACTCGAATATAGCATTCTTACTTGTTTACCTTTAATATATGGAAATTCGCCTCTTTGTGATTTAAAGGCCATTAAACCCATATTTTCACCGGTACCTGATGGAGTACCTAGCTGCGTGCTTTGGTACTGTGCTGAAGGTATATTTAAGCTATTATTTATTATTTTTCAATCATCTGTGGAGTTGTGCTCTTCCCTAACATTTGGAAATAATCATTTATAATTCCTCTCCATAAAAAGGAAACCATCCTAACGTCGAGAACTATAGAGGTATTTCTAAGTTGTCTGCTATTCCTAAGATTTTTGAGAAATTAATAACTTCTCAACTTCAACATTTGAGTAGATTTATAATTTCACCCTGCCAGCATGGGTTTGTGAAATATAGATCTACTACCACTAACCTATTGGAATTCACTTCTCTTGTCATAAAGGGATTTCAAACCAAAATGCAAACAGATGTTATTTACACTGATTTCAGTAAGGCTTTTGATTCTGTCAATCATTCTCTTTTACTTCACAAACTTCATCTTCTGGGATTTCCAAATAACTTAATTCTTTGGATCTCCAACTATTTAACTCTTAGAACCCAAAAAGTGTATTTCAAAGGCTTAGTTTCTAGGTCTGTTCAAGTTACTTCCGGTGTACCACAAAGAAATCATCTTGGCCCTTTATTATTTACATTGTTCATAAATGACCTCCCTTCTGTCATAAATCACTCTCGGGTGCTGATGTATGCCGATGATGTTAAAATTTGTCTGTCATCTACTGATTTCATATCTGGTCAAAGGTTGCAAACTGTTCTTGATAGTTTTCAAGCCTGGTGTCGGGTAAATTTATTGAATCTTAATTGTGGTAAGTGTAACGTAATGTCCTTTTACAGGCGAATGCCCTTCTTAAATAATTAAATTCTTAATGATAAGCCGCTTGTTCGAATTGGGTCTCCTTTTAGATCCCAAGCTCAAATTTGACAAACATATCTTTTCCACCGCTAATCGTGCCTTTGGTGTCTTGGGTTTCATTAAGCGTTGGTCTAAAGAATTTAACGATCCCTACATTACTAAAACTCTTCATACTTCTCTTGTTCGACCTTTTCTTGAATATGGGTCTTGTATTTGGTGTCCCCAATACAAGGTTCATCAGGATAGAATGGAATCGGTACAAAAACAATTTCTGTTCTTTGCACTTACCTATTACCCCATTACAGTACTGATGATCTATCGGTTGTGGCGCTAGAGGATGACGGCGGCAGTACAACGCTGATAGCGACCTGCTATATGGCGCATGACCAGCCCGCACTACCCGACGAGCTGTACGATCTTGTGACAGCAAACGGAATGCGGCAACCGGAAAGCGGCACCCGCTAGTCATAGGGGCCGACGTCAACGCATACCACGCAGTGTGAGGCAGCTCAGACATCAATATTCTCAATCAATATCAACTTTTTTATTATTAACATGCATTCGCATTCCCAACTGACTTGTTTTTTTTTGCGCATCGGTATAGTTTGTTTTTCCTCGAGATATTAAGTGATAGCTTGTGCTATTTTGTTCTTGTGACCGTTGCTATATATCGGTTGTGTGGAACACATTGTTGGACATAAAATTGCAATTAATTAAATAAAACAACATTACTCAATTTGTTCAAATACAACAACAAACAGCAGCACAAGCAAGATAATGGTTGATTTGCGCAGTTTGCTTATATTTCGCTTTCTATTTTTTTCTAATAACAAGTAAGAATGCTATAGTCGAGTAAACCCGACTACGTACACTTACACATACAAACCCACATACACAAAAGACGCACACACACGACCGACAGCTCGAGCGACAGCGCAAGCGAGGCAATTTAATTGGTGGCTGTGCTTCTTCTTACCCCCTCTCGCTGAATCACTGAATCTTCTTTCGTGAATAACTTCCGTGTTTATTATCCGATCGACTTGAAATTTGGACAGTAGATTGGGAGTGATTAAAGTATTGCACATGCCAAATCCCAAAGCTATTTCTATAAAATTGTTCCTGTGAAACGGTTTTTATCAAATTGCGGGGGGAGATATCTCAAATCTAAAATAAACTTGACCTGCTCCCGCTTTACACAAACCCCTTTTTACCCATTTTATGGGTACAGGGAGTAAAAATGGTTGTCTGCTATAACAAAAATTGTCAGGTTCGAGTAAACTTAAAAATTGGTTTTGTTTGCTGCTGGCTGTGTGATAACGTTTCACACGAAAAATGTACTGGTCTTATCGCAGAATAATTGACCAAGTTGAGTCCAAATCTGGCTTTAAGTGGACTTGTGTATCATGTAGGCATGTTGAAAAATATATTATGGCGTTTATGAGGCAGACTAAGAAAGACACTAAGGAGACATATTCGCTCGGTTTATAAAACTGTTCGACGATTTCTCCGATTTCGAAAACGAGTTTAATAGTATGAAACTTTTAAATGAGTCTCCCAAACGGAAGAAGGCAAATCTTTGACTGTCCATTGGCCCTAATGAACTTTCGCAATCAGGAAAAGAGAAAGAGAAGTAATCTGTCTCCTGATTATCCAATTGGTGATCTCATGCTCGCAATCCATGAAATGGGCGAAAATTCCAATCGAATATAGCAAATCTGAGTACTAACTTTGGATCGCAATTGGCAAATTTGGCTTCCCAAGAGGACATAGGTGAACTGAAGGAGGAAATAATCTCCCTGTCGCAGTCCTTGGGAACACTCCGAGAAGAACATCTTGTCCTTAAAAAATATATCGAACAATTTAGAATTGATAAAGAGCAAGATAGAAAAGAGTTAAAACGATTAATAGACCTAAACAACAACAGCCGTACTTTAATCATGAAGGGTTTGCACAAAGAGAGGGCCAACAAAAAAAATATGTCGGGGACTTACTGCACCGATAAATGGGTTTGTCGCTGGCAGAACTCGCCAATTAAAGATTATGTTTGAGAGGAATAAAAAGGATGGCGTCTTAGTGGAACTAGAGAATGCGGAAATGGCAATGGATGTGTTCAAAAACTGGAAAAATTGGCAGGTATGTCAATTTACATTGATCGGAATCTAAGACTAGAAAAACAGGAGCAAAAAATTGTACTGCTGCAACTAAAAAAATAACTAGACAATGCTAACAAGGATATAAAAGTTTTTGTTAAGGATGATGAAATAATCATAAGCGGAAAATGGTCACGGTTCAACGGCAATCAAATCCTAATGTCGAAAGGCCAGCCAGCGGAATACGCTATTCAGGTTGCATTTGGTAATGCACTCGACAGGGCAAACATGTCATAACACCGTGCTTTTGACAAGATCAAAAAATTCACAAAAACCGGACCCACAAAAACTCTTAGATTTAAACACAACCCAAAATAAAATAGCTCATAGTCTTTATATTACCCTCCTATCTTATAATGCATCTGGCCTCTCAAATAAATTTTCATAGGCCCATTTCCTTAAGTTCATAAATTCACATGACATATTCTTCCTATTTGAAACCTTCGTAGAGAGCAGTTTCGAGAGATTTGAAACCTATTTTGATCAACACAACCTGTATTGGGAAGCGGCCACCAGAATCCATGCCAGAGGACGAGCAAGTGGGGGTGTGCTATTTGGAGTCCGTAAGAACTTTAAGAAGTCCTTAAATTGGTCATTTCTTCGTCTTCAGAGTTCCGTTGCGATAGAGATATTGCTGTAAAATGAACGCTTCTTTATCGTTCCCTCTAATCTTAACTGTAATCACTAGAACGTAGACTTCGAAAACCTGGATGATATCCTGCTGCAAGTCCAGTCTGACAATATAATGGTGACTGGAGACTTAAACACCAGAATAGGTACTACTCAAGCCCAAAATGACAAAAATGAGGTTGCATCAGACTACGCACACACGACACGGGCTTCAAAAGACTCTAAATTAGACCCAAATGGAAAAAAATGTTATTGAACTATGCGACTCCTACAGTCTGACAGAACTTATCATCAGCTCTTATTTACATCAGGTTACAGGCAATTTCAACTATTGATTACTGTCTGATAAACGGATGCTGGCACAACTTTGTCATGGATATGAGAGTAGCAGAAGAAGTCTACTCAGACCATATGCCTCTCGTCATCAATATATGCATCCATGATACCAAAGAAAATTAAATAAAGTCACTGCCAAAACTAAGGTGGGCTAGCCGAGATGCTGAAGAGTACGCAAAACAACTCGATCGAAACCTTATGAATCTAAGCTCATCGGCGCCAGACATGGAAGAACTCACAAAATGCGTTGTCAAAATGTATGTTAAAACCCTCCAGTCCATGCAATGTGCAGCCTTGATTCGACATAGATTGTATTGTAGCCAGGAATAAATCGATGCAACTGCAAGGTCCAAAAAGAAGCCACCGTAACAAATAAATTGATCTACTCCGCAGCAAACAAAGCCTATAAGACTCTCTGCAGTCATAAGCAGCAAGAGTATTTCAAGAACTTGGAACTTGCAATTAACAAGGTAAACGACAGCAAATCCTTCTGGAACATGGTGAAAACCCTCAACAAACGCCTCTAAAAGATCCCTACTCGATCCAGAGATTAGAGTAAACCACTTTAAAAGACTTATTTTCATAGAAGAACCAGCCACAAAGCACCGTTTTGCCCAACCTTTCCTTGATGTCCCAGAACTGGAGAGACCTATATCCCAGTCCGAAGTAAGGATGGCGACACTTTGCTCCAAAAATAAAAAGGCGCCATGTGTGGATATAAACCCCGCAAAGTTCTTTAAGAACGCTATAACAAGCTCTACAACAAAATCTAACTGTGGCATTTAACATCATCTTTGAGAACGGTGAAGCGCCAGACAGTTTTAGAAAAGTTGTACAGTAGCCCATCATCAAGGAATACACTCCCCGCATATGAAGCAGAAAACTACAGGGGAATTTCATTTCGAAATGTGGCCATAAAATTATTTGCATCCATCTTGCTGGCGCGCTTAAGCAACTGGGTGGAAAAAAGATTTTGAGCGAATATCAGGCGGGTTTCAGGAAAGGCTATTCAACAGTGGACAGTCTATTTATTTTGACGTCAATTGTCAATGATTTTCTCAGCAGAAAAAAAAGAGCTCTTCACATTCTTCATTGATTTCAAAGCAGCTTTCGACACCATAGACAGAAATAGTCTCTTGCTGAAACTGAGCAACATAGAGAGTTTCTCTTTACTTTGCGATTGACGTGTTTTTTGTGTGCTCCGCAAACTATCCATATATTTTGCTGTTTAAAGCTATATATTAAATCTTTATTCATTCTGTGCGTTATTTGATACGCTTCAAAATTGTGCTAAAGAGTATTCAGCTGTGCATGTAAATTTATTAATTTACTATTTTTATTTACGCGGCGTCAGTTCTGTGTTTGTTGTTAGTGTTTTCGTTTCTGCCTTGCGCTTTGTTGCTTCCCTTTTTAAGCATTTGTGCGTGTGTTTGTTAGTGCATCGCGCTCGCATAAGTTGCCTTTTTGTTTTGTTAGTGCGTTGTTATGCATTATCTTTGCTTTTGTGCAGCGCTCTCAATTGCTCGTTGTGTTCTTTTCGCTCTGCACTAGAATTGTTTGTGTATAATTTCTCTCGTTTTGAGCTTAGCTTGACCGCCCCTTTATGTTTTTGCGCGCCGTTTTCTATCCGCTTTATTGTAAACTTCTGTGTTTTGTTTGTATGAAATATGTCGTGCTGTAAGAAGTCTTGCAATTTTAAGCAGGCTGATGCTTCAGCCATTTCGTTAATTGTTGGTTGTGTGACAACGTTGCTAAGTGTGCAGGACTTATTGGGCTTAATTGCGACAAGATAGCCGCAAATCCTAAGAAAGGCTGTGGCGCCTTGCGATGGTCTCGCCCTTCATGCATTGAAACTCAATTTGATTTCTCACGAATGTATAATTCGGTAAGAAATCAACTTGTGAAAATGAATAATGTGGTGAAACTTCTCTCAAGTGATTTTGACTCGAGCGTCGAGTTGCTTAACCAATTTAAATTTGAGTCGCCACCTAAAAACGGTTGTTTTTCAAGGTTTTGAGTATCAATTTTTAAGCGTGCCTTCCCCTCAGCAGTCTTCTATTGCTGATCCACCTTCGACTCCCCAATATTTAGATGCTTTGCTAATGCTGTCTTTTTCATCTATTTCAGGTAATACTTCTGTACCTCTTTCGCCCGTCTGTAACCCCAATTGTACAATCTATCCCTTTGAATTTGTCTTTTCCCCCTTCGCGTACGCCAATTGAGATTTCCTTAGCCCCTGTTGTAGAAGCTGCTTCAAATAATATTTCTGTAGCTCCGTCGACATTAGAACCTGCTGAAAAAAATTCTTCTGTTATTCCTTCGCCATTAATTAAAATTCATTCAGCCCCAATTGTACATTCTGATTCGATTAAATACGCCATATAACTTGTATAAGAGAAGTTTTTACTCAAGTGCGAGATAATGACTTTATTGTTGTGCTAGGTGATTTTAATTTGTCAAATATCTCTTGGTCTTTCTTCAATGGCTCAAAATACCTCGTACCTTCATCTCAACATGGTTTTTTAGATTACATCTTTGATAACTCGTTATTTCAGATCAATTCAATTAAGAATCAACTGAATATAATTCTCGATCTAGTATTTGTTAATGATTGCCGCAATGCTTTTGTTTTTAGGTCGTCCCTATAGATTTGTATCATCATACTTTGGAAATCTCTTTTTTCATTTCCAAACCTCAAAGTCACTCTTCATCAACTCCTCCCAGCCTCCTCGCCGTTTTTTCGCAAATCTAAACTCTCTTTTAGATGTGTGCATACCTACTTTCCCCCGTTGCCTTCTTCTTCTAAACCTCCGTGTTTACGCCTAGTCTCCTTAACTTAGGAAACATTAAGGCAAAATGTTTTAAAAAGTTTAAAAATTCTGGTTCCTGTGCCGACTTGGCCAAATACTCCATTGCCAAAGCTAATTTCTTCTGATGAACTCCCAGTGCTATGAGAACTATATTTGTCGTTGCAACGGCAGTTTGCTCAGGACCCTAAACTTTTCTACAATTTTGTTAACTCGAAGCGAAAGTCTTCATGCTTGCCTTCTTCGTTTTTTCTGGGGAATGAAAATGCATGCAATGATTCTGATGCATCCGACCTTTTTGCCAATTTTTTCCAAACAACCTATTCCTCTATGTCCCACACTTACTTGTCTTATCCTTCTAACATTCAATCCTCTAATTCTATATTTTTACCTATTATTTCACGTAGCTCTCCTCTCTCCACAATTAAATCTTTAAAACCATCGTTTTCTTCTGGGCCCGACAACATTCCTAGTTTCGGGCTAAAGGAGTTCTGTACTCCCCTACTCCAACCATTGCTTAAGCTTTTCAATTTATCCCTATGTTCTGAAATCTTTCCAATTCTTTGGAAAGATTCGTATATAATTCCGCTTTATAAAAAGGTGGTAAGTCTAATATTTCAAATTACAGCGACATTGCAAAGTTATCTGCTATTCCCAAGCTTTTCGAAAAAATCCTAACTTCAACTTTACATCGCCTCTGTAAATCAATTGTCTCTCCTGCTCAACATGGGTTCGTAAAGTGTCGTTCCACCACGACAAACTTATTTGAATTTTCTTCTTTGTAAATGATGCATCCCTCAAGAAAATCTATACTGACTTCAGTAAAGCATTTGACTCTGTGAATCATGACATTTTACCCTACAAACTCAATTGTATAGGATGTCCACCATCCCTTCTGCGTTGTATATTCTTCTATTTAAAAGGTAGAACCCAAAATGTACTGCTTAGGTCGTCCATTTCGAAGTCGGTTCACATCACTTTTGGTGTACCGCAAGGTAGTCAATACTTTTTACGCTTTTTATAAATGACCTCCCCTCTAATTTATTAAATTCTCGTATTCTCATGTACGCTGAATATGTAAAACTCATTCTTTCGTATTCTGATCCCCTCCATCGTAATCTTCAAACTGACTTGAACGCTTTGCAGCTCTGGTGTTCGACCAATATGCTGCATCTCAACTTTTCAAAGTGTATGTTTATGACATTCAGCCGCACAAGACCCCTCTTAGGCTCTTATACGACTGAAAATATTCGATTGCAACGTATCTCCACTGTAAAAGATCTAGGAGTTCTGTTTGATTCCAAACTATGCTTTAATATGCATATCTCCACTATAATTAATGAAGCTAATGGTGTACTTGGCTGTATTAAAAGTTGGTCTCTAAGCCTTCTCTTCTCTCATTTAGTTGTATGATTTTATTTGTACCTAATATAACTAGTTTAATTTTTATAATATTTTGAGTTAATTTAAATTTATTTTTACTACTAACTTCTCCCTATTCACACTTGGCTGTGATTCGGGGAATAGCTAGCCGGACGGGCAAATAAAATACCCCATCGGGTCGGTGTCGTTTTTAGTATTTTATGTAATTTCGATTGGGCTATTCTATTCTTTTAAAATTAATTATCTTAATATGTTTCATATTTTAGGCGACAGCATTGTTTGTTTGCCAAATAAAATAAATAAATAAAATAAAAAACACCGGAATATAAACCAAACTGCTAAACATCTTAAGTAGCATGTACGACCAGAATAGTGTTGCGGCGTGGGATGGTAATGATCTATCACGAAATGGTCTTATTATCGGATAACGCCAAATCACGTAAAGACATGATTGATTCCTTGCACGTCTATTGCTAAACATGGAGCCCAGAAATCAAATGTCAAAAATCCAAGATAATGGTTTTAACTGGCACACAGCTAGATGTGGCCAAGGAGTACAATTATCTACGAGTAATTCTTATATCGAATATGTCTTTTAAAAAAACACAGAGCAAAAGTTGAAATACTCAAAAACAGCGCTCAGCTCCACCTGGAAACAAATACTTGACAAGAGACAGGTGAACCTGAAATACAAGCTGTTTCTCGCCACAGCAAGAGCGATGATGTGCTATGCGGCACAAATATGGTAGCACTTGGAGTTAGAAGACGTAAACAAGCTTCTCGGTTTCTACTTAAAAAACATTCCGACTACCATCTTACCTCCGCGATTACGCTATTCACCTGGAAACTGGCCTTTCGACTATGTCGATCTCGGCACTTCATAATTTGACGATATACAGCAACATGTGTACCAAGTTTGGTTGCTCTAGCTCAAAGATAAAGGCAAAAAAAATTGCGTTCATACGGACAGACGGACAGACGGCCAGACGGGCAGACGGACATTTCGCAAAATCAATATACGATTTTCCCTTCCCATTTTACAAAAAAAGTTCCTAAGGATTACATAAATAACGTAAGACAAAAGTTTTAAGTGTATAAATTGAAGTAGCATTATTTACTAGATGGAAAAGATTGTTATAGTTATAGCATAAGACTCGAAAGGGGTTATGAATAGCATAATTAGAACTACAAGCTTGAAGAGAAAGTGGAAGAAAGTTTCTAGAACATCTGATCGGAACTGCAAAACTAATTTGGCTGATTAATTCAGAAGAATCAAATTATTAGTTTGTGTAAGAAAATTACACCCAGCATGGTTCTACGATCAGAAAGAGAAGGCAAATTTATTAATAAAAGTCTACTACGATAAGAAGGCAAGCGAGTATTAGTATTCCAGTTAAGACCCCGGAGTGCAAAGAGCAGAAATTGTTTTTGTACCGACTCTAATCTATCCTGATGAACCTTGTATTGGGGACACCAAATACAAGAACCATATTCCAGAATAGGTCGAACAAGAGAAGTATAAGAGTTTTAGTAATGTAGGGATCGTTAAATTCCTTCGACCAACGCTTAATGAAACCCAGGCTACCAAAGGCACGATTAGCGGTGGAAAAGATATGTTTGTCTAACTTAAGCTTGGGATCTAAAAGTATACCCAAATCATCAACCGACTCAATTCGAACAAGCGGCTTACCATTAAGAATATATTTATTAAGAAAGGGCATTCGCCTGTAGAAGGACATTACGTTACACTTACCACAATTAAGATTTAATAAATTTACCCGACACCAGGCGTGAAAACTGTCAAGATCAGTTTGCAACCTTGACCACATAAGAAATCAGTAGATGACAGACAATTTTTAACATCATCGGCATACATCAGCACCCGGAATGATTTACAACAGAAGGAAGGTCATTTATGAACAGAGTAAATAATAAGGGACCAAGATGACTTCCAAGTGGTACTACGGAAGTAACTTGAACAGACCTAGAAACTAAGCCTTTGAAATACTCTTTTTGGGTTCTAAGAGTTAAATAGTTGGAGATCCAAAGAATTAAGTTAGTTGGAAATTCCAGAAGATTAAGTTTATGAAGTAAAAGAGAATGATTAACAGAGTCAAAAGCCTTACTGAAATCAGTGTAAATAACATCTGTTTTCATTTTAGATTGAAATCCTTTAATGACAAATGAAGTGAATTCCAATAGGTTAGTGGTAGTAAATCTATATTTCACAAACCCAAGCTGGCAGGGTGAAATTATAGATCTACATAAATGTTGAAGTTAAGAAGTTATTAATTTCTCAAAAATCTTAGGAATAGCAGACAACTTAGCAATACCTCTATAGTTCTCAACATTAGACTTGTTTTCTTTTTTATGGAGAGGAATAATAAATGATTCTTTCCAAATAATGGGGAAAGAGCACAACTCCACGGACAGTATAAAAAGAAGAAATAATTGCTAAATAATACCTTCAGCACAGTACCTAAGCACACAGCTTGGTACTCCATCAGGTCCCGGTGAAAATACGGGCTTAATGGCATTTAGATCACGTAGAAGCGAACTTACAGTGATTAAAGGCCCGAAAATGCAATTGGAGCTATTTACATGATAAGGACAAGGCGAAACCAATTGATAAGGTTGTGAACTATAAGTCGTTTGAAAAAATTCAGCAAAAAGATCGGCGATAGCCGGATCTGAGTCAGCAGTCTTTTTTTCGAAAAATACAGTTGATGGAAATGTTGATGACCTACGCTTCGCATTAACGAAGTTATAAAACCTTTTAGGATCCCGCTGAAACTGTAACCTATAGCTCCTGAGGTAGTTGTGTGTACAGTGTACAGTGTAAATTAAGTGCAGAGGAGTTAGATATGCCAAGCCTTACATTATATTTTTCATTATTGTACTATTCTCGGGATAATTACTAGTATTATTGTTATTTTGTCAATGGAAAATAAAATTTTACTACTACTAATACTGAAAAAAAAATCGGCCTCCGGTTTCACTTTCTTCTTCTGGTGATAGTTCTAATCCACCTCTTGTCATCTCTGATAGCACAAAAAACTAACATCCTCCCTCTCACTTCGCTATCAGAATGTAAGAGGTCTTTGTAGCAAACTTAGTAAACTTTATCTAAATAGCCTAACTACTCCTTTCCATGTCGTTGACTTTTCTTAAACATGGCTAAGGCCCGACATCCTTAATTCTGAAATCCCGTCTTACAAATTCTTCATTTATAGAAAGGGTTGCACTCTTCGTCGTGGTGGTGGTGTTCTTATTGCTGTTGACGCTGATTTATCTTCAGAGATAGTAATAGCCGATAGTTCTGTAGATATTGAATTTGGTGCTGTAAAATTGAGCATTTCCGGTGTTTGCTTTTTAGTTCCTTTGTTCCTTTTCCTTATTATTTCCTTATATTATTTGCATGCTTCTATTATACAATCTGTCTCCTCTATGGTTTCTGATCGTCACGTTCTTGTAGTTCTTGGGGACTTTAATATTGCCGGAACTGCCTTGATTTCAAGTCCTGACTCCAGCGTGTTGACTCTCACATTTTAGCACGATTGTATTGACAGTTTATTTGGGATGTCATTGTGTCAAATCAATGATATCCCAAATTCTTTACATAAATACTTGATCTCAGTTTTCTTTTGGATCCTTCCTCATAATCTGTCCCCGTACTGACCCTTTACCCTATCCATTCCTGAAGGTCCTTATCACCCAACTTTGGAGGTAATAATTGACTTACTAGCCAGGGTGCGAAGCCCAGGTGGTAAGCCTGCAGAGCGAGTTGGTCAATTTCGGAAAACTAGTTTTACTAAACTCGCTCAGATTTTATCCCAAACTGACTGGTCCCAGCTTTACTTGTGTAGAGACATGGATAGAGCAATTACATTTTTTTACTCTACTTTAAACTCAATATTTGACACTTGTGTCCCGTTGGTTAAGCCACGTAGGTCTAACAAGCCTTTGTGGTTTACGCGGGATTTAATAAACTTAAAAAATAGAAAGTCGAGATTGTACAAGAATTTCAAGGAATCTGGCTCTTACTTGGATTTCTCTCGCTATTTGATTGCCCGATTAGCTTCTCTGTACTTAATATACACTGCTATAATAACTACCTTTGACGATGTAGGTTACAGTTTCAGCGGGATCCTAAAAGGTTTTATAACTTCATTAATGCGAAGCGTAGGTCATCAACAACAGTATTTTTTGAAAAAACGACAGCTGACTCTGATCAGGCTATTGCCGATCTTTTTGCTGAGATTTTTCAAACGATTTATAGTTCACAACCTTATAAATTGGTTTCGCCTTATTCTTATCATGCAATTAACTCCAATTGCATTTTTGGGCCTTTAATCACTGAAAGTTCGCTTCTACGTGATTTAACGGCCATTAAACCCGTATTTTCAACGGCGTATACAGCACAGCTACTGTGCTGAAGGTATTTATAAGCCATTATTTATTCTTTTGAAACTGTCCCTGGAGTTGTGCTCTTTCCACAACATTTGGAAAGAATGACTTATTATTCCTCACCATAGAAAAGAGACAAGTCTAATGTCGAGAACTATAGAGTTATTTCTAAATTGTCTGCTGTTCTTAAGATTTTTCAGGAAGTAATAACCGATTTGATTAAGGCTTTTGACTCTGTTAATCACTCCCTTTTACTTCACAAACTTCATCTTCTGGGAAGAAGCCTAAAGGTTTATTTCTTTTAAAGTTACTTCCGGTGTACCTCAAGGAAGTCATCTTATTATTTACATTGTTCATTAATGAATTTCCTTCTCTCATAAATCACTCTCGGGTGCTGATGTATGCCGATGATGTAAAACTTTGTCTGTCATCTACTGATTTCCTATCTGTTCAAAGGTTGCAAACTGATCTTGATAGCTTTCGAACCTTGTGTCGGGTAAACTTGTTTAATATTAACTGTGGTAAGTGTTATGAAATGTCTTTTTATAGGAGAATGCCCTTCATAAGAATTATATTCTTTATGGTAAGCCGCTTGTTCGAATTGAGTCGGTTGATGATTTGGGATCCCAAGCTTAAGTTTGACAAGCATATCTCTACCACCGCTAATCGTGCCTTTGGTGTCGTTTCATTAACGTTGGTCTAAAGAATTTAACGATCCCTACAATGCTCCGCCGACGGAGGTCCAGAGGCTCTTCTGCAGCTCTTAAGCAGCTTGTTATCGGCTGCGACGTGAACGCCCACTATATTTATGCCTCTTAGCATAACTTTTGTGTAGTCATTTGGATATAGCTGATGAGGGCAACAAGCCATAATTTATGAATGCTATCAGAGAAAAGCTATTAGATCTCACTCTGGTCAGCAGGTCTCTTTTTAATTACATTTATAATTGAAGAATTACCGACGAGGATACTCTACCAAACCACCAACACATCAGCTTTGACCTCCGGAGCCTAACGGAACCCCAAGCAAATTCTTATAGCCCTAGGAACACTAACTGGGACACTTTCACGGCATTTGTAGCTTTGAAAGCTGATCAACTGACCAGCAAACCTAGCTCTATAAGTGAGATAGAACTGGCCGCAGGATGTGGTTATATCTTCCTATCACAACAAAACGGAACCATGAGGTGCCTTGGTAGAGCGAGAACCTTTTCAGCAGACTTTAACAGAGCCAAGGCCAATAGGGACTTGTGTGACAAACACAAATTTGCGCTCACTGACTACAATAAAACATAAGACGAGCTGAAAGCGATACTTGGAGTAACTACTGCGAAAGTGTCCAAGAATATCCGAAAGTAGCCTGGTTGCAACAAGTAAGAATGCTATAGTCGAGTATACCCGACTACGAAACTCCCTGTACCCAGGTCTAAAACATTCAATCACATCTACGTCCACTTACACATACACACACACATACACAAAGACGCACGCACACAGGCGGTAAAAGCGACAGCGCAAGCGAGGCATTTTAATTGGTGGCTGTGCTTCCCCTTCCCCCTCTCGCTGCATTTCTGAATATTCTTTCGTGAATAACTTCCGTGTTTATTATCCGATCGACTTGAAATTTGGACAGTAGATCAAGAGAGACTAAAGTATTGTACATGCCAAATCTTAAAGCTGTATCTTGAAAAATGTTACTGTAAAACGGTTTTTATCGATTTGCGGGGGAACGGGGGGAGATATCTAATATATGAAACAAACTTGATCTGCGTATGGTATACAGGAACCTACATTTCAAATTTGGTGTCTCTAGCTCTTGTAGTTGCTGAGATCGACGCGTTCATCCGGACAGACGGACAGACAGACGGACATGGCCAAATCGAAATCTCTTTTGACACTGATCAAGAATATATATACTTTATAGGGTCGGAGATGTCTCCTTCTGCCTGTTACATACTTTTGCACAAATCCAATACCACCTTTTTACCCATTTTATGGGTACAAGGAGTAAAAAGTACTCGCAAGGGGTTGTCTAATGGGGTGAGGTTTCTCACAAGAATTGATGGACCTTATACTCAGGACAGTCGGGAAACGCTAGAGCTTTTACTTCAGGTGCATTTTCCAGGGTCAGTCTTAATCTCTAACGTGGTTATCAGTCTGTGTGCTTTCCTCGACGTCGAAGGCGCATTCGACAACACTTGTTATCGGTCAATATCAGCGGTCAAAAGATGTCCTCAAGGAATGGTACTGTCTCCCCTTCTCTGGTCCCTAGTAATAGATTAACTCCTTGAACTACTATCCGATCAGGGCATTGACGACTTAGGGTATCCGGATGACCTGGTCATAACAGTTTCAGGGAAGGTTAGCAACACAATTACTGAATTGATGCAGAGAGCACTCAATACAGTCTAGATGTATATCTGAGGCTAAGCTGGAACTCCCACCTTAACAAAACGCTAACCAAAGAAACACAGGCTCTTTGGGCTTGTAGAAGTTTCTTTCGTAAAACGTGAGACTTTGACTCAAAAACCATTAGATGGGGTACATTGTTTGATGGTAAGACCCATAATATCTTACGAAGCCCTTGGTTAGCGCTCTTAGCTACAACAATCCAAAATTCAAAATGCAGTAAGCTGAAGAGGCTCGTGCGCTTGTCTATCACACATGCATCACTGCAGCAATGGAGTTGATCATAGAGTTGACTCCGCTGCATCTCTGTATCGAAAAGGTCGCTACTCTACGCATCCTTAGGATTCAACTCACACATGGGTTGCTAGCTGCGGACTGTAGTCATACTAGTCTAATCCAACACGATCCTATCTTAGAGATCAGCAACAGAACATAGTTTAAGATTACGGAATTCCCACTTTCCCATTCATTCATTCCTGCTTAATTTCAATCAACTGCGCAAAAGTAATAAAATAAATATTTTATCACTTACCAAGTTTAAGAAAATCCGATACACTTTTTTCCCTACGAAGAGACGAATTACTACATTCATCATAAAGTAATATAAATGTATCTAATAAAGCATCCATGGAAAATTGATGGCCTTTTAAATTATCTTCCAAGTTTAAATTTTCAATAAACACTTTCTCCCCATCTGGTTCGCTTAAGAGGGATTCCAAAAGTTCGAGTCTCTTGTCGCAACTCATTGTGAATATATCTGAATAAAAGATGACACAATAATTTATGTTAGTTTAGGTTTTATTGGTAATGATAAGGGCACGTAATAAGTTTGAAATAAAACTAGTAAGAATGCTATAGTCGAGTATACCCGACTACGAAACTCCCGGTACCCAGGTTAAAAATTTCCGATCGCATCTACGTACACTTACACATACACAAAAGACGCACTGACACGAGCACAGCTCAAGCGTAGCGCAAGCGATGCATTTAAAGTTGTGTCTGCGCTTCTTCTTCTGTTTACCCATTTTATGGGTACAGGGAGTAAAAATCATTCACGATTATGGTTGCTAATTAATTGATGGGATATTGAACATACTAAGTCCTCTAATTCAAACTTAAGAAATAACAAGTACGAATGCTTTAGTCGAGTATATCCGACTACAAAACATTCTGTAACCAGGACAAAAATTCTCACTTCTATGTACACATGCACATAAGGCTGCAGTGCAAGTCACGCGCTACTTATGCAGTACTGAAACTATTTTCTTGAATAACTTCCGTGTTTACTATCCGATCTTTAAATTTGCGATTTATATCAAGAGTAACCCAATTTTATGCCTGCAAAAATTAATCAGATTAAGCTTTGTTTTTATAAATCATTATCATTTTTATCTGTGGTGAATATCTGAAATTCGAAACAAACATGATCTGCGCATGGCATACCCTGTTCCTAAAATTAATGCGTTTATACAGACAAGCACAGACAAAAACGAGGAGATAGAGAAAGTAGATAAGTGTGCATTAGTGTACCACGTATAAATAAATGAACAAATCGGCAACCAATAACAAAAATAATAGCAGACGCTCACTACAAACACCTAATATACGCGTACAAGGCACACACAAACACAACAAATCTTTATACGAACACAAAAGACAACCAAGAACATATCATATATGAGATAGAGTGCAATGAAAAAGAATGTGAAAGATGCAACGGAGTAAACATAGGAACAATAAAGCGAGCGCTAGGCTTAAGAATTGCAGATCACAAAAGGAGACGCAAATAAAGGAAAAATGACAACAGCACTTGCTCAACTTATTACAACAACAGGTCAAATAGCTGATTTTGACAACACCAAAATATTTAACATGGAGAATAGAGAACGAACGAGACTGACGCTAGAGAGGCTACGAATATAACAACAACGGGAGAACACAGAAAACCACAAAGGCATTGAAAAGAAAAACTTAATTTAAGCGGCAGCATAGCAGTTGACAAAAAAAACAACGAAAAAATACTAGCTGCGATAAGTTGAAGAAGTTGAAGATCGAATTGTTAAACTTTTTATACCCTAAGAGGGTATTATAATTTTGTCTCGAAATGTGTAATGGACTGAAGGAGACGTTTCCGACAGAACAAAGTATATGTATTCATTCAGCATGTCTGTCCGTCTGTTTCTATGCAAACTATCCTTATTTTTGCTGCAGGCAGTACATATGTCGGAACCAGCCGGATCGGACCACTATAACATATAGCTGCCATTGGCATGATCGGTCGAAAACTATGTTTTTGTATGAAAAGTTTGTTGTTTATGAAGATATCCTCACATAACTTATCCAAACCGAATCTCTGTTTATACAATCTGACCAAATTTGGTCAAAATCAGACTACTATATCACTATAGCAAACTTTTTGTTTATACAAATATTTTATCCAAGCTAAGTGAGAGTTTTATTATACTTCAAATAGTTTCCTATAATTTTATCAAAATCGGACAACTAGGCTCCCATAGGTGCAATCAGGCAAGAATAAAGTTTTGTATTAAATTTAATTCTGATACGGCATATAGCTTCGGAACTCCAAAGATAGCCGTGCTTTCTTGTTAATATGTATAACAGATTGCCTTAGGAAGGCGTAACAAAAGCCGCAAAGCGTAGACTTAAAAACAAAACAAAAAACTTATTGACAATTTAATAACCGACGCAACAAACCAAAATAATAACAGTGACAAAACCAAAAACAGAGAAATTGAAGAAAGACAATATATTAGTATACCATATGTAAATAACTTAACAAACCGGCAAACAATAACAAAAATAATACCCGACGCACACTCCAAACACCTAATGTTTGCATACAAAGCACACACAAATACAAGAAGTTTATTTACGAACACAAAAGACAAAATATCCAAAGACAAACAACAACACGTAATATACGAAATCAAATGCAACGGGAAAGAAGGCGAAAGATGCAACGGGATATACATAGGAACAACAAAGCGGGCGCTTGGCACGAGAATTGCCGAACATAAAGGAGACGCGAATAAGGGAAAAATGACAACAGCACTTGCGCAACATATTACAACAACAGGTCACACAGCTGTTTTTGACAACACCAAAAAATTAGACATTGAGAGGAGAGAACGAACGAGACTGACGCTAGGGGAGAACACAGTAAACCACAAAGAAGACATTAAGAAGACAAACTTTATTTACGCGGCAGCAATAGCAGTTGACAAACAAAACTGGACGCGCAAAGACGAGAAACAAAAGTTGACGATGGATAAACAAAAGTGCAATTTAGACATAGGAACAATGACGACACTGTAGGAAATACTACAATAAGTTTTAATGTATGTATTGTAATGGAGCTAAATATGTTTGTTAAATTGTTATATGTATGTATATGTTTTTTTTGTTTATATACATGTAAAAACCAGACTCCCTGAGGAAGGCGTAACAAACGCCGAAACGCGTAGGAGAAGGATTTTAATAAATAAATGTAACATATTTATTAAAATGAACAACAACGGCCTTAAAACTCGCATTAGGAAACACAAATATTGACGCGCAAAAGGGCCCAAACAAATAACACAAAACTTATACCGGAGAGTGTACCGGATTTAAAAACAACAAACATGAAAGGATTTATACAACACATACGCGAAACTTATGGAGAAGAAATAGTAATGTATGTTAAGAATTACTTTAAGTGTCAAAAGAAGCTAGCAAAACAAAGAGGACGACTTAAATATCTAGTTAAATGTAAGGACTACAACATCGTACCGAAACATTTAAATAACAAAACAAAATCTTTAAGACATAACTTCACGTTAGATGACTCGAAACGAGAATTAGCTAAACTAGACTAATTTTCTACTAAAAATCATGAAACTAGAAATAAGAGAGACGCAAAAACAAATTACAATTATAAACAGATACCAAACGCACACATTCGAGAAACTAAAACAGAGACTTAGTCGAGAAGATATTACAGAATTAGAAGTAGACCAAAAGATAGCGTACCAAAGAATACGAACAACTACTGACCAAGATATTGACCGAAAAATTGACAAAGCAAAATCGACACTAACACAACAATATGACATGAAACTGAACGCAGAATGGTTTATAAACTTAACAGATGTTTATTTTCCGAAAGAAAGCCAATGGCTCTTATCTCTGGGTCCAAAGTTTGCTCTTCCAATAGACAACAATAACGTAGACCCGATACATATAATAGCGGACCTAGAACAGGGAATCCAGACGATAAAGGACGAAAAACAAAGAGACACTGCCAGAGGAAACTTAGCATCCAGGCTAAGCAACTTTAAACACAACAGGAAAATTAATCAAAAGGACAAATTTATATTAAATATATCAAAAATGACAAAGAAAGTTGTTAAAGAACACCAAGACAAGATCATAATCACACAGGCAGACAAGGGCAATAAGACAGTAGTTATGTATAAAAAAGACTACCACGACAAAATGATGAAACTATTAAATGACAAAACAACTTACAGAACAATGAGAAGAGATCCTACACAACAGCTAATAAAGAAGAACAATACAATTATAAACGACCTACAAAAAGAAAATCATATTGACTGGCGACTAAAATCAAAACTATACTGTTCAGGAGGACACGCACCAAGGATATACGGACTACCAAAGATTCATAAGGATGACACCCCACTTAGACCAATATCAGCATGCTACAAACTAGCAAAACAAAACGAAAGATATACTTTATATATATATATATATATATATTTTATACTTCTCATTTTTGTGCAGTATTTTTTCTTAGTTTATTACTTTTATTTTTGTCTATTTAATTTTCTTTTAAATTTATAATTGTTGTCTGCTATAATTAAAATGGCTAGGTTAGAGTAAACGGGTTTTGTTTGCTGCTAAGGGCCGAATTATAGACCAGATTATGAACCAGATTTAAAGTGGACATGCGAATCCTGTAGGAAAGTGGAAAGGGATATTATGGGATTCACGCGGCACACTAAGAAAGGCTTTGGAGATATTTTCGCGCGGGTTAAAAAACTGTTCGAAGGTTCCTCAGATTTGGAGAAAGAATGTCAATTTTAGGTTATCTATTGACCAAAATGAACCTACACTTCACTATGGGGAATTCGCCCATTTTTTTTTTTGGAATAGTCTTTTTTTAAAGTTGTTAAAATTAACGATATTTTGATGACAATACATTAGAAATACATGAAACATTAATGTTACATACCAAGAGTGTTAACATTGGCGCGCACGGTTAAGTTAACAGCTCTTAAACAGGGTGGTTTGAAATAAATAGCACATGTTGATGCATGTGTATGATACAACTTTTTGAGGTTTAATTAAAATGCTTCGCAAAAAGAATCCACAAGACTATATATTTCAATATATGATGGATTATATAAAGCGTGGTTTGTACTTTGTGTGTGTATATCTGTGTTGTTTATATTAAACGTGTTATGTGTTGTTTTGTGTGTTTTGAATATTTCCCTTAAATGTAAATTTTTCGAAGAAAAGTTAACTTTGAAAGGAGCTAACTTATGTTTTTAGCTTTTTTTTAGCAATGTGGTTATATGCGTTTTGTAGATTAATCAATTCTGAATCGGAGACATTGAGCTTAACATGCACTTTTGGCACTTTTCCCAAAATTGAATTTTAAGCCGGTAACATTTTGAGCAATGAACAGCTTTTTCAAGTGTGACGCGAGCAAAAAAGGCAAGAGAATGGAGAAAATGGTGGTTTAATTTATTTTAATGCGTTTTTATAATAATTTCTGCTTTTTATAAAGGAATATATATTAATTTGTTACAATAAATAATTTGTTTTTTAAATTATTTTTTTATACAGAAGTCTACTTTTGGCCGAAAGTTCCTATGGGATCTATATGATATAGTAGACCGAATTGGATAATTTTTTGGAATAATGTTAAAAGCATAATAATACGCCAAGCGTACCAGTTTGGTCCGGATAGCTTGAAAAACAAAAATTTAGCATATGGTGGTATTAAGAAGAAAGGCGTTGCTACGCCCAACTTCCTCGGCCCTACTGCCTATTTATATATAAGACCAATGCAAAAGACTAGACCCAAAAATCTTGTTTCGTTCTCGAGTTATTAATTTATTCCAACAAAATGGGGAAATTCCCCATAGTGCATTTCCCAAAGTCATTTCCCAGTCAAGCCAAAAATACAACTTTTGAGCTTTAGTTGCCGTTACTTGAAAATGCGAGATGCAATCGGAGATAAAAAAACAGCTTTTGTGCAGAACTATTTCTGCTGTTATCCTGCATATTTTGTTTCGTTTCATTATGCTTTCCCCTTCTCCTACGAGGGTGGAAACCAAAATTTTCGAGGAGTGTAGCTATCGGAATGTAAGCGGTCTTTGTAGTAAGCTAAGTAATCTTTGCCTTACTTTTCATTTTCATGTCGTCTTTTCTGAAACATGGTTAAGGCCCGAAGTTCTTATTCCTGAAATCCTGTCTAACAAATTTTTCATTTATAGAAAAGATTGCACTCCTCTTCGTGATGGTGGTGTTCTTATTGCTGTTAACGCTGATTTGTCTTCTGAGATAGTAATAACTGATAGTTCTGTAGATATTGAATTTTTTGTTGTAAAATTGAGCATCTCCGGTGTTTTTAATCACCTGTTCTTATATTCTGCCGTTTTTCGATATTTCCTTATATTATTTGCATGCTTCTATTATACAATCTGTCTCCTCTATGGTTTCTGATCGTGACTTTCTTCTGGTTCTTTGGGACTTTAATATTGCCGAAACTAGTCCTGACTCCAGCGTGTTGACCTCCACATCTCAGCACGATTTTATTGACGGTTTATTTGGGATATCATTGTGTCAAATCAATGGTATCCCAAATTCTTTACATAAAATGCTTGATCTCATTTTTATTTTGGATCCCTCCTCCTTATATGTCTCCCGTACTGACCGTACTATACTATACCGTACTATATCCATTCCTGAAGATCCTTATCACCCAATTTTGGAGGTGATGATTGACTTACTAGCCAGGGTGCGAAGCTCAGGTAGTAAGCCTGCAGAGCGAGTTCGTCAATTTCGGAAAACTAGTTTTATTAAACTTGCTCAGATTTTATACCAAACTGACTGGTCCTAGCTTTACTTGTGTAGATACATGGATAGAGCATTTACATTTTTTTTACTATACTTTAAGTTAATTATTTGACTCTTGTGTCACGGTGGTTAAGCCACGTAGGTCTAACAAGCCTTTGTTATTTTATGCGGGATTTAATAAACTTGAAAAGTAGAAGGTCAAGATTGTACAAGAAGTTCAAGGAATCTGGCTTATTTTTGGATTTGTCTCGCTATTTGATTGCACGATCTAGCTTTTCTGTACTTAATGTACACAGTTATAATAACTACCTTAGAAGCGATAGGTTACAGTTTTAGCGGCATCTTAAAAGGTTTTGTAACTTCGGAGAGTACTGCAGCAGCCCTCTTTCTCTGAACACAAATATATTAGCTTTAACATACAATTTAGCAACCGAATGCCTTCGAAAGTCTACAGGAACTCCCGGAATACCAACTGTGAGCGTTTCAAAAAGTTGGTAGATATGACACTCGTTAAGCCAAAGAAAATTACGAGTGATGCGATTTAGAAAACTCACACCCAAAACCAACATTAAGACCCTCTTTGGCTGGCTACAAATCGCCTGGACTAGACGGTATACTTTCAGCCATGTTACAGATGACGAAATCTAAGTCATACAATGGATCAAAGAAAATATTCAAGGGCTGTCTGAATTTGAATTATTTCCTGGACATCTCAGGCGCATTTAACACTGTCTCCAAACAAGCAAACCCAGAAAGGACTGCGCGCACACACAGCGGCAATCGATCTTGTAAGCCAGTTCCTAAAGTCTTTTTCAAATGGTAGGGCCCACAAGATCACCGCCTATGCAGACGACATAGCAGTAATCATAGTAGGGAAATGCCCATTAACGTTAATCTCCATCATGGAACATGATTATATATGACATGATCTTTGGGAGATATTTATAGCCCCTTTTCACGGGAACCAACATTCAGTGAATGTATTGACATTTGATTTTGTCGGATTTTTGGCTTTCCACGGGCAAATGGCTTGTTTTGATGCAAATTTAACACACAAAGTAACAAATATGCGCATAATGGCAGAAGAGTGGAAAAATCAACGTTACATATCAATAGGCAGATAGTTGCGATTAGCTTGTACGATTTGGATCAATTGGAGGATGACTTTGATGCGCAGATGGGAGCATTGTACAATGAAATTGCGAGTGCGTACCTGTGAAGTGCACGAACTTTACTGCTCCTAAAAGACGGTGTACCTATATGGTAATTTGACCATTTCGGGGTCACCTCCGGAGACACCTTCACTTTTACCCTCATCCTTACTTAATACTGGAACATTAAGATATAAACGTTTACTATTCATTTTATGAATTACTGTTGGCGCCCAATTTATGCTCTTACACATAACAACTGATCATTGTTTACCTTTGCATTTCTTCATCGATAAACGTCGCGTGTTTGACAAGAATATACTAAAAAATGCCTGGCGAATGGCTGAAATCAAAGAGAATGTCACGTTCACCTACGTTCTGCCTTATGGGATTTTGTACAGGCATGAGCTGCACATTCTGCCCAAAAATACAAAATGGCGTTACATTCATTGAATATGGAAAGGGACCATTAATTGGGCCACTGACGGACTAAGTATCAATGCGGAGAAAACTGACCTTATTCTCTTCACAAAGAGGTACAAGGTGCCAGCATGGCACACCGAATCGACAAAACAAGACTCGCACCAAAGATGCAGGTCAAGTATCTGGGGGTAGTTTTGGACAGCAAACTGAGCTGGAAGGCCAATGTAATGCACTGGATCTCCATATCAGTGGTGCCGCCGATTCTACTCAACGGCATTATTGTGTGGTGGCCTGCAACTGAAAAGATCACATACTTAAGGCTGATGGAGAAGACCCAGAGACAGGCACTACTGTGCATTACAGGGGCACTGAGATCAACTCCAACAAAAGATACAAAAGATAGTAGGTCAAAATAGAGCACAACGCCAACGTTGTTGACAACGGCAACAGGAAATATGGATCTTCAGAGCCTAGGACTCTGCGAGATCGGCAGGGAACGATTAAGTAGCACGGACTACATGACCCCTGTGACGACCATCATAGACGGCTCTAAGGTGCAGAATGGAGTAGGCGTGACGGTTTATTGTGAGAAGCTCAACATAGACTACTGCAGCATCTTTCAGGCGGAGGTCTTCACCATCCAGAAGGCGGCTGAAGCTGCCTTAGAGCTCAACACGCAGCACACACATGTCAACCTATTCGTTGACAGTCAGGCGGACATAAAATCCTTGTTCTCGGACGCCATCAAGTCCAAAAATTAGCGGCATTAGCGGAGACGAAAGGGCAAACGAGTTAGCTAAGGATGGCGTGAAACTAACGACTGGTAGCGTCGAGAATCTACCAATATCCCTACAAGCGATATATACAGAACTCGAAGAACACGCTCAATGGACAGTCAGCCGCAGATGGAGAGCTGCGACGACATACAGAACGGCAAAGATAATGTACAACGCGCGAAATGCCAAGCAACCACGCTACATCCTATCGCTCCCACTGCAGGACGCTGCTAGGTGTTTTAACGGGACACTGTATGACAGCGGCCCATGCGAAGAAGCTTGGCATAACAAATGACGACAACTGCAGAAATTGCAGAGAGACGGGGGTAACCGAAACCCTGGAACACATCCTCTGTACTTGTCCAGCGCTTATGAGAAGCAGACTCAACCATCTGGGATCCCACACCTTCACTTCCCTAGAGAGTGTTTCGAGGACACCACTGAACCAACTCTTAAAATTCGCGAAAGTTATCTTCAAAGAATCTTAAACGTCGCAAGGGTCAAATATGCGGTACCAATAAGGACCAGATGGTCTATGTGAGGCCACCCGTGGGGGTAACCTGCCATCTTAACCTAATCTAACCTACATTGCTATAATAATTACCTTAGAAGCTGTAGGTTACAGTTTCAGCCGAATCCTAAAAGGTATTATAAATTCGTTAATGCGAAACGTAGGTCATCAACTGCTTTTATTTTTAAAAGGCAGCTGACTCAAATCGGGCTATCGCCGATCTTTTTGCTGAATTTTTTCAAACGACATATATGTAGTTCAAAACCTTAGCAATTGGTGTTGCCTTATCCTTATTATGTTAATAGCTCCAATTTTATTTTTGTGCCTTTAATCACTGAAAGTTCGCTTCTACGTGATTCAATTCCTACATTACTAACACTCTTTATACTTATCTTGTTTGACGTATTCTTGAATATGTGTCTTGTATTTGGTGTCCCCGATACAAGGTTCATCAGGATAGAATAGAAAAGGTACATAAGCAGTTGCTGCTCTTTGCATTCCGGGGTCTTAACTGGAATCCTAATACTACTAATATTAATACCACGAGAAGAAGGCAAGTTTTCTTATCGTAGTTGACTCTTACTAATAAATTTTCCATCTCTTTCTGATCGTAGAGCCATGCTTGGTGTAATTTTCTTACACAAACGAATTAATGGGGAAATTGATTCTTCTGAATTAACCAGCCAAATTAGTGATGCTGTCCCGATCAGATGTTACAATTATGCTATCCATAGCCCCTTTCGAATCTTATGGTCTAACTTTAACAATCTTTTCCATCTAGTATCTAATGTTACTTCAACTACTACCCTTAGAACTTTACTTTTACGTTATTTGTGTAATACATATGTACTTTTTTGTATACTGTTATTTTTTGTATTAAGCTTGTATTTTCATGTCCGCGCGCAACCGCACGTTATGAGTTAACAACCCCTTGCTTGGTGTCGTTGGGCCACTTGTATGTACTGTTCATTAGTAAATCAGCGTCCATGATATATGAGAAAAATGAACTACACCAGCCTTATCAAATCGCTGTAGAAATCACAAATATTGATACACACAAAGGCCCAAACACATCACACACAAAAAAGGTGACCAAATTCGGTAAAAATCGGAACACTAGTATGTTAGCTGTGATTGGAACGATCGGTGGCAACTATGTTTCTGTATGAAAAACTTATCCTCATCATACCGAACCGAGTTTTTGTATCCAATCTGACCAAATTTGGTTTAAATTGAACCGTTATATATAGCTGCCTTATAAACAATTGAGTGAAGAATAAGTTTCTTTATGAAAAACTTAATTGCCCGGCGAAATATTTAGAGTAAAATGCATTATATTAAATTTGATTAGTTTCGTCAATTGTAAGAAATACAATTAGCGTATCACAATATTCCAGCCCTTGGGAGTAGACTTTCCTAAAGAGTTGAGTCTAATGATTTTTTGTGTAGGGCTATGAAAATGTGTTCAATCCGATCTAAAAAAATAATAAATTCCCTCATTTGACCTTAATCCCAATTTCCCGCCCATGGCAACGGGCTGGAGTACAAAATCAACACACTCTTAAATTATTTTTGGTATAGTTTAGAAAATGAGTGTGAAGCCTATTGCAAGAATAATAATACCAGACGAAAGCTTTGCTACCACCGTTTTGTTGACATCCAAAAAACTTTTTGTGTTTAGCTGAAGCCAACCGGACGATAATCAAATAAATTTCATACAACAGTTTTCAGTGAATTTTCCGACCTTGGGAGTGATTTTCCAAAATCTGTGTGCACCTCGCATTATGTGCTTGTGTAGAACCTTGAACATGAGATCGAAGGTAATCTCATGAAAATTCAAAATGTCCGACTTCCACCAATTCCTCGACAATTGGGATGAATTTTCCAAAATCGGTAATGCACGTGTCAAATTATTTAATGTGTAGAGTTTTCAAAAAAAGCCCATCTAACAATAATTGAAAAAGTTTCATGCAACAGTTTCCCTCGAATTTTCTCTCCTTGGGGTAGTTTTTCCAAAATCTTTGAGGTTTTAGGCCAATCGCATGAAAACTAACATTGCCGAATGCCAAAGTTTTCTACCAACTTTCCGACCATGGGGCTGAATTTTCCAAAATCTGAAAATACTGTGAAAATTTCAGAATCTTAGTTTTACGGTTTGGGCTGTGCGATTATTGCCAATCACTCAGTCCCCAATCAGGGCAAACTGTTTTATATATATAGATTATATCCAAACTCAACCATAGAGAGTTTTATTATATAGCTCACATGGACAATCAGACGAAAATTTAGTTTTTGTATAAAAAACATTGCTGCAAGGGTATTAAGCTTCAGCACGCCAAAGACAGCCGTTATTTTTTATTTTGTTATTTATTGAACCTATACTTTGATGCATTAGGTTATTACTCGTTTGCTCTTACCAAGCCTGCTCGCTTCTAGCGTAAATCAACGAATAACATGCAGTAACCGAAACAGTGCATTTTTACTCCCTGTACCCACGGGGGTTAAAATCTGTGCAAATGTATGTAAAAGGCAGAAGAAGACATCTCCGACATTATAAAGTATATATATCTTGATTAGTATAAATAGCCGAGTCGATTTGGGCGTCCGTGTGAACGCATCGATCTCAGCAAATATAAGAGCTAGATACACCAAATTTGCAATATAGGTTCCTGTAAACCATACGCAGATCGTTTGTTTTAGATTTTTGGTATTTCACCCCGTTCTTCCGGATAATTTTAAAGATATAGATATTAGGTCTTTTTTAATTTACTGCAAAATTTCTAGTCGATGGGATCAAAAACAAGGAAGTCATTCACTGCAGCGCGGGGGGAAGCAACAGCACGGACGCCACTTAAAATGCCTCGCTTTCGCTATCGCTTGTGTGCGTGGGTATTTGTGTATGTGCCTGCCAAAACTAAAAAAATGTATACATAGTGAGTAGTACATAGTTAGATCAGAAACGTATATTTTAGTGCGCTAATGTTCTTTGTAACACTTGTACCAAAACTGGTCCATTTTTTATTTGTTGTTACACTGGAACACCTTTTAATTCAAAATTGTACATTATTGTATGCTTAGCTAATTACTATTCAAGAGCATTAGAAAACAAAAAGTCTTTTTTGACATTACTGCTGCTAGAGGATCATCAAGAGCCAAAACAAACACTTCAAACCCTCTCCCAACCGCACCCCTGCGTCTCGTTTTGTTTTGATTTTGTTCCAATGGCAGCTACATGATAAAGTCACCCGATTTTGACCAAATAAAGGCAGGATGTATCATACCGCCCCAAAAAAAATAATATGTGAGTTTGGTTGAGATATCTTAAGAAACAAAAAAAACAGTATTTGATCCGAAATATCCTGAATTTAACCCCCTTGAAATTGGAATTCTGCAAAACGTCCTCTTATTGCACGATGAATTCGTCTTCTGTGTAAAAATTGTAGCCTCCTAGTTCTTACCTCAATCAGTCAGTGTGGACAGAGAGTTAAATATATATAGATTTACAAAACCTCAGTGGCACAGCCAGTAGGATATCATTTATCAAAGTCGGACACAGCCAGAGGCTGCTTTTAAGACTCCTAGAACGACAATTTCTCAAATCAAATTTGATCCCTGAGATGGTGGTGATTTGTAAATCCGCCCCAACATGGAAGTCTTAAGTTCAGACACGTTCAAGGACCTCTTACACTCCTTGAACATTATCGAACGCTACAAAGGCGGCAAAAATCTCGTATAATTTCCTAACCAAGTGGATCATATACTTCGAGCGTACCCGAAACAAGACGTCTTGCAACAAAGTCGTAGATTCCAAATAATACGGTCCGCTCTAATAGACCAAATTAATTGATCATAGTGTCGTGGTAGCATACTTGAGATTGTGGAATATCTAAAGAATATCTCGGATTGTATTACTGATAAGTTAATGTTAGACGGCAATAAAGTCTCTACATTAGAGAATAGACAAATATTAAATGTTTCAATAGAAACAGCAGCAGCAATGTTTTTATACAAATCTCAATTTTCGTCTGATTGCTCATATGTGGGCCGATTTTGATCAAATTATAGGAAACTTTTTGAACTACAATAAAACTCTCATTTAGTTTGGATGTAATACAAAAAGGTTTTCAAACAAAAACTGATTTTTCACCCGATCCTATGGCAGCTATATGATATAGTGATCCTATTAGACCAAATTTAGCCCCAGTTTGGTGAGAATATCTTCATTAACAAACAAGTTTTTCAAATAAAAACAGTCTTCGACCGATCATTTCTATGGCAGATATATGTTATAATGGTCCGATCCGGCCAGTTCTGACATATGTACTGTCTGCAGCAAAAAGAAGGGTGTGTGCCAAGTTTCATCACGATAGCTATAAAACTGAAAGACTAGTTTGCATAGAAACAGACGGACAACACTATATCGACTCGGCTATTCATGCTGATTCAGAATATAAATACTTTTTTGGGTCGGAAACGTTTTCTTCAGTCCACTACACATTTTGAGACAAAATTATAATACCCTCTGCTAGGGTATAAAAAAAAACAAAAAGTAACTATAGATTACAAAGATAACATTAAAAGGAAGTTCTGAGTAAGGAAATAGAAGTAGCATTACATTTTAGATGATAAAGGTTATTATAATTAGAACATAAAATACGAAAAGGTTATGGATAGCATAATTAGTATTACAAGTTTGAAGAGAAAGAGGAAGAAAATGTCTAGAATTTGTGATCGGAATTGCAAAACAAATTTGGCTGATTAACTCAGAAGAATCAATTTCGCCATTGATTAGTTTGTGTAAGAAAATTACACAAAGCATGGTTCTACGATCAGAAAGAGATGAAGATTTTTTGTAGTAAAAGTCTACTACAATAAGAAGTAGATTCGAGTAGTAGGATTCCAGTTAACACCCTGGACTGCAAAGAGCAGAAACTGTTTATGTACCGATTCAAGACCCATTTTCAAGAATAGGTCGAACAAAAGAAGTACAGAGTCTTAGTAATGTAGAAATTAAATCACGTAGAAGCGAACTTTCAGTGATTAAAGGCCCAAAAATGCAATTGGAGCTATTTACATAATAAGGATAAGACAACACCAATTGATAAGGTTGTGGACTATATGTCGTTTGAAAAAATTCAGCAAAAGGATCGGCAATAGACTGATCTGAGTCAGCTGTCTTTTTTTTTTTAAATACAGTTGATGGAAGTGTTGATGACCTACGTTTTGCATTAACGAAGTTATAAAACCTTTTAGGATCCCGCTAAAACTGTAACCTACAGCTTCTAAGGTAATTATTATAGCAATGTATATTAAGCACAGAAAATTTAGATCGGAAAATCAAATAGCGAGAGAAATCCAAGAGCCAGATTCCTTGAACTTCTTGTACAATCTCGACTTTCAATTTTGTAAGTTAGTTAAATCCCGTGTAAACCACGCAGGTTTGTTAGACCTACGTGGGTTACAAAATGGAACACAGGAATCAATTAATGAATTTAAAGTTAAATAAAAATATTCGATTGCACAATCCATATCTCTACACATATACAGCTGGGACCAGTCAGTCTGGGATAGGAGCAGAGCAAGTTTAGAAAAATCGGTTTTCCGAAATTGACGAACTCGCTCTGCAAATTTTCTGCCTGGGCTTGGCATCCTGGCTGGTAAGTCAATCAACACTTCCAAAGATGGGTGATAAGGATCTTCAGGAATGGATATAGGTATAGTCCGGGAGACAGAATAGAGCGAGGAATCCAAGACAAAAATAAGATCAAGTATTTTATGTAAAGAACTTTCAACTTTTTCAACGTCCCTACATGATTCACAAGTCCACTTTAAGCCAGACTTGGACTCAATCTGGTCGATTATTCTGCCGTTAAGGCCTGCACATTTTTCGTGTGAAACGTTGTCACACAGCCAGCAGCAAACAAAACCCATTTTTACGTTTACACGAACCTGACAATTTTTATTATAGCAGACAACCATTATATTAAAAGAAATAATTTAAAAAGATGAAAAATAAATTTAAAAAGAACAACTGCACAAAAAATAAAAAGTACGAACAAAAAAGAAGGCACACTAGGGTTAAAACTGTTGACGCTGATTTGTACTTACGCACAACAACACCAATTAGAAAATATTAAAGCGCGGGCGCGTCGACCGAAATCAGCAACGGAATACAAAACAAAGAGAGAAACCGTAACCAACACCAACGATAGAAGTGCGCGAGAGCGTTAAGCAAGCGTTGAGAGCGCGGATTAGTAGAAATACAAAAACAAATATACGCACAATGCAAACTGCACAAATCAACCACCAGCTTGCTTGTGATGTTGTTTGTTGTTGTATTTGAACAAGTATTAGAAAAGTTTAATAAATATAATTGCAATTTAATGTCCAACAATGTGTTTCACACAACCGATGTATAACACACGTCACAAGCACAAAATAGCACAAGTTATCACTCGATATAACGAGGAAAATACACAAAAGCGATGCGCAAGAAAAAAACACGTCCGTTGCGAATGCGAGAAAAAAAATCTTATGGAAGAGCAAATACCAACACATGAAGAAACACATTCGCTCAAAAGCTACACTGAAAAGAATCGCAATGTACTCCAAGATTTTTAGCGCATCGGTTCTCTTGAGCCACCACCTGCTATCGTATCAGTAACTAGCTGGTAAAACCCCAAGTTTGCCCGCCGAAAAAATTAGATTAAAATGCATTATGTTAAATTTGACTACTTTCGTCAATCGAAAGTAGGGTAGGGGTAGATTTTCCAAAATTATTTGGCACCAAGACAAAAGTGCTGAATTCCAGACTTCACACCTTTCCGACCGTGGGCGTGCATTTTTCAAAATCGGTAGCACATGTATCAAACTATTTAATGTGAGGTGCTTTGAAAATTAATTTCAAAATACTCAAAAGTTTGAAAAAGAGATTGACGCCAATCGAACGATAATCATAAAAGTTTCATACAACAGTTTTCCGCAAACTTTTCGACATTGTAGCTGCAAACGTCTTTATGAAATTGCGGAGGTGCGGGGGAGATATCTGCGATCGGAATAAAACATTATCTGCGTATGGTATATAGGAATCTATATTTCAAATTTGGCGCTGCTAAGATCGACGCCTTCATCCGGACGGACATGGCCAAATCGAATTTTCTTATGACACTTATCAAGAAAATATATACTGTTATATATATTTGCACAGATCTTACATCCCTTTGTTACCCATTGTATGGGTACAGGGAGTAAAAATGCACGCACACTGTCGGAAAAGTGGTGAACTCTTAAATTCAGCATTTTAGCTAAACACAAAAGGCTCGGTACTGTGGGGGGCAACACAAAGGGAGGAAAATAATTGGAAAGCTCTTGTCTGGAATTTTAGTATTTTTCGTACATTGGGCTTCAAGCGCATTTTCAAAACTTTACCAAAAATAATTTAAAAGGATGCCAAAGGATTTTGAAAAATCCACCCCACCCGTCGCCACGGGCGGTCAATGAGAAATGAATGGGATTATTTGTTTAGTTAGATCGCTTCAAAGACATTTTCATAGCCCTACATAAAAAGTCACTAGGCATGTGCCTTAACTATTTAAAAACGTCTACCCGCGGGTGGGAAAATCGTGGTGCGATATTTTTGTGTATTTCTTACGTATTTCTAGCTGCAGATTTTTGTAGACGAGGTCACAGGCTAGACCAGCTTTTCTCAACGTGTGGGTCGCGACCCGGTACCAGGTCGTACGACAATTTTGCCAGGTCGCGAAAAAAATTTAAAAATGGAAACAAAAAAATTTTAATGAGTATATTTTTACATCAGATAAACCAAAGACTACAGTACTACAAGATGGGCAACGGGGTATAAAACAATGGCATAAGGACATTTTGAAATGGGCTATTCGCTAGTTTTTAGATTAAGTAGGTCGCGAAAAATTTTTAAAGCTAATACCGGGTCGCGGCCAAAAAAGTTTAGAAAACGCTGGGCTAGACAATAACAAAATTAGCATTAAAGATCGCTGGCGCCACGAAATATAGGAAAGTGCTGTTGCTTTTTTCTTTGGAACAGTAGAAGCAAAAAAAGCCAAGATTATGTGTTTTAGTTTTTTTTTTAATGTAAAGAACATTACAAAAACTAGTAACAATACTCTAGTCGAAAGCCTAACTTACAACCACGCATACATATACAAGACCCTTTCGAAGTTTGCTCTCACCAAGAGCAAAAGAAGAGCGAAATAACCGTCCTTGCTTGGGCACATCGTCTATTGAGCAAAAAAAGAATTGAGTGTGTCTTTTCGTTGTGTCCGTAAGAGCACTGTTTTTTGCGGACACGCTAAAGGTGTTGACAATTATTTGCGATCTCTGCTCAATATACTTAGAATTACAATTAAATTTTGGAAAGATGCCTGAAGTTATCAGAGCATAGGGCGTCATCCTCTGTGACATACGACATCTGACAAATCAACACGATGTAGTTCTTGATTTTAACGATCAAGACTCTTGGAAAAACGCTCAGGCTATGTTCTTGCCGTTAATTAATAGAAAAACTTATGAACATTACATCGAACAGACATAGCTAAGCAGCACTCGGGCATATTATATGTCTCTCTCAATAAAAATAACTAATTCAACGTTACACAATCACAAAATATCAAACATTTTCACTGTGTGCTAACGATTTGTCATATAATTAGAATTCAGTCTGATTCTGGAAACCAAAAAGAAGACGCAGACTTACAGCAACAGCGCCTGAAGAAAAGCCAAAAATTAACCATGATCTGAATTGTTGTAACAGAGTATGTTGTACAAATTATGGGTTGAAAATAAAAGAAAAATAAATAAAACGTCAAGTGAAACAAATTTTCCCTGCATTAACGGCTTTTCAAGTGCGTCAGGAATAACAAGCAACAAAGTAATGTTTTTTTTTGCTTTGTTACTATTTGCTCACTATCAATTTAAACAAGTAAGAACGTTGCAGTCGGACGCACCCGACTGCAGAATACTATGTTCCCAGTCCTATATAATTTGGTTATTTGTGTGTTCAGAAAGAGACGCGAAAAAAACTGCACAGGTGTGGGAGATATAGATTTTGCTCCTTTGTGGTGGAGGGGGTGAGGGAATCAAAATTTTTTGATGCAGATTTGTCCAGGGGGTCAACATAAGTCTGTATGCCAAATTTGGTGACTACCTGTACAGGTGTGGGAGATATAGATTTTTCACATTTGCGGGGAAGGGGGTGGGGGATAAAAAATTTTTTGATGCAGATTTGTCCAGGTGGTCAACATTAGTCTGTATGCCAAATTAGGTAACTCTATCTTTGAAACTGTAGGAGATATACCCCTTGAAAAACGTGTTTTGGGGATATCATATGCCGATTTGTGGGGGTGGGGATGGGGGGTCAAATTTTTTTTGATGCAGATCTGTCGGGAATCTCAACATGAGTCTGTATTCCAAATTTGGTGACTATAGCTTTAAAAATGAGGAAGATACAGGTTTTCCCCAAATTGAGGAAGCGGGTGGGGCTGGGTAGTCGATCTCGACACTTTATAAGTTAACGATATACACCAACATGTGTACCAAGTTTGGTTGATCTAGCTCAAAGATAAAGGCAAAAAAAATTGCGTTCATACGGACAGACGGCCAGACGGACATTTCGCAAACCCAATATACTATTTTCCCTTCGGGAACATAGTATAATAACTTCTATCAGTTATATCAATAATGACATAGAAAACACTACAGTAGAAACAAATCAAGCTATGTCTGCATCTACAGACGCTTTAGTGCCATATGAGCAACACAACCAATGCGCCGAACCGGATGCAAAATTATACCATGGACATTTCGACCCTGCCTACTGGAAACTGCTAATTTTTTAGTTAATAAAAATTCCGGCACTGCAAGTTTCACCCTTGGACAGTGCAATGCAAATTCTACTCAGTGATAACTAGTGATGACACAATTAATCATATGATACACATTAATCGACTATTTTGTCTCAATTCCCGATTAACTGTATCGCAAAATGGGTTTCGATTAATTGAGTCTTTAATCGATTTTATGCTCAATTAATCGCATCACTATTTGCGCGTAAATGCAAAATAAAAGGTGGCAAAGCAATTTGATTGATTATGGCATCAACATACAGCAAAGTGTGGAAATATTCCAAAACTAATGAAAAATATCATTTAAGTGCACTTTTATGTATTTGTTAACGCTATGCATTACACATTTACATGTAAAAATATAAAAAATTGCTGAAATTTTAAAAAATCATTTGATTAATCGATTAATTTAATGTTTCTTCGATTAATTGCGATAAATAATCGCTCGGGTTAAATCATTTAATTCAATAATCGAATTATGAACTTTTTTGTCATCACTAGTATGGTATAAAGCAGGGGTGCCCAAAAACTTCTTATTTCTGGACGTTGATGTACTAACGAACAGTACATACAAGTGGCCCAACGACACCAAGCACGGGCTTGTTAACGCGCGGACCCAACCATAAATGCAACCCACCTCCCGCCCAACCGACCGAGGGGCACGCCGCATAACGTACGGTAGCGAAAGATCGCGGGCATGCAAATACAACAATAACATTATACAAAAGTTCCTAAGGATTACATAAATAACGTAAGAGTAAAGTTATAAGTGTAGAAATTGAAGTAGCATTACTTATTAGATGGAAAAGATTGTTATAGTTATAGCATAAGACTCGAAAGGGGTTATGAATAGCATAATTAGAACTACAAGCTTGAAGAGAAAGTGGAAGAAAGTTTCTAGAACATCTGATCGGAACTGCAAAACTAATTTGGCTGATTAATTCAGAAGAATCAATTTCCCCATTAATTAGTTTGTGTAAGAAAATTACACCCAGCATGGTTCTACGATCAGAAAGAGACGGCAAATTTATTAATAAAAGTCTACTACGATAAGAAGACAAGCGAGTATTAGTATTCCAGTTAAGACCCCGGAGTGCACAGAGCAGAAATTGTTTTTGTACCGACTCTAATCTATCCTGATGAACCTTGTATTGCGGACAAGAGAAGTATAAAGAGTTTTAGTAATGTAGGGATCGTTAAATTCCTTCGACCAACGCTTAATGAAACCCAGGACACCAAAGGCACGATTAGCGGTGGAAAAGATATGCTTGTCAAACTTAAGCTTGGGATCTAAGAGGATACCCAAATCATCAACCGACTCAATTCGAGCAAGCGGATTACCATTAAGAATATAATTATTAAGAAAGGGCATTCGCCTGCAAAAGGACATTACGTTACACTTACCACAATTAGGATTTAATAAATTTACCCGACACCAGGCTTGAAAACTATCAAGATCAGTTTGCAACCTTTGACCAGATATGAAATCAGTAGATGACAGACAAATTTTAACATCATCGGCATACATCAGCACCCGAGAGTGATTTACAACAGAAGGAAGGTCATTTATGAACAGAGTAAATAATAAGGGGCCAAGATGACTTCCTTGTGGAACTCCGGAAGTAACTTGAACAGACCTAGAAGCTAAGCCTTTGAAATACACTTTTTGGGTTCTAAGAGTTAAATAGTTGGAGATCCAAAGAATTAAGTTATTTGGAAATCCCAGAAGGTAAAGTTTATGAAGCAAAAGAGAATGATTAACGAGTCAAAAGCCTTACTGAAATCAGTGTAAATAACGTCTGTTTGCTTTTTAGATTGAAATCCCTTAATGACAAATGAAGTGAATTCCAATAGGTTAGTGGTAGTAGATCTATATTTCACAAACCCATGCTGGCAGGGTGAAATTATAGATCTACATAAATGTTGAAGTTGAGAAGTTATTAATTTCTCAAAAATCTTAGGAATAGCAGACAACTTAGAAATGCCTCTATAGTTCTCAACATTAGACTTGTTTCCTTTTTATGGAGAGGAATAATAAATGATTCTTCCCAATTGTTGGGGAAAGAGCACAACTCCACGGACAGTTTAAAATAAAAAATAGTGGCTTTAAAATACCTTCAGCACAGTACCTAAGCACACAGCTTGGTACTCCATCAGGTCCCGGTGAAAATACGGGCTTAATGGCCTTTAAATCACGTAGAAGCGAACTTTCAGTTATTAAAGGTCCAAAAATGCAGTTGGAGTTATTTACATGATAAGGACAAGGCGAAACCATATGATAAGGTTGTGAACTATAAGTCGTTTGAAAAAATTCGGCAAAAATATCGGCAATAGCCTGATCTGAGTCAGCTGTCTTTTTTTCGAAAAATACAGTTGATGGAAGTGTTGATGACCTACGCTTCGCATTAACGAAGTTATAAAACCTTTTAGGATCCCGCTAAAACTGTAACCTACAGCTTCTGAGGTAGTTGTTATAACAGTGTATATTAAGTACAGAGAAGTTAGATCGGGCAATCAAATAGCGCGAAAAATCCAAGAAAGAGCCAGATTCCTTGAACTTTTTGTACAATCTCGACTTTCTATTTTTTAAGTTAGTTAAATCCCGTGTAAACCACGCAGGTTTGTTAGACTTACGTGGGTTACAAAATGGAACACAGGAATCAATTAATGAATTTAAAGTTAAATAAAAATATTCGATTGCACAATCCATATCTCTACACATGTACAGCTGGGACCAGTCAGTCTGGGATAGGAGCAGAGCAAGTTTAGAAAAATCGGTTTTCCGAAATTGACGAACTCGCTCTGCAAATTTTCTGCCTGGGCTTGGCATCCTGGCTGGTAAGTCAATCAACACTTCCAAAGATGGGTGATAAGGATCTTCAGGAATGGATTTTGGTATAGTCCGGGAGACAGAATAGAGGGAGGAATCCAAGACAAAAATAAGATCAAGTATTTTATAAAGAATTTGGGATACCATTGATTTGACACAATGACATCCCAAATAAGCTATCAATAAAATCATGCTGAGTCGTGGGTGTCAACACGCTGGAGTCAGGACTAGAAATCCAGGTAGTTCCGGCAATATTAAAATCACCAAGAACTACAAGAAAATCACGATCAGAAAGCATAGATGAGACAGAATGTATAGCAGAAGCATGCGAAGAATAAACAGAGAAATCTGAAGAAGGTGGTATATATGAACAAGTAATAAAAAAACAAACACCACAAAAACTAACTTTAACAGCAATAAATTCAATATCTACAGAGCTATCGGTTATTACTATCTTAGATGACAAATCAACGTCAACAGCAATAAGTACACCACCACCACGACGAGTAGTGCGATCTTTTCTATATATAGAGAATTTATTAGAAAGAATTTCAGAATTAAGAATGTCGGGCCTTAGCCATGTTTCCGAAAAGGCAACGACATGGAAAGGAACAGTTCAGCTATTTAGGTAAAGATTACTTAGTTTACTACAAAGACCTCTTACATTCTGATAGCCCAATGAGAGGGAAGATGTTAGTTTTTTGAACTATCAGATACTACAATATGTGGGTTAGAACTACCACCGGAGGAAGGAAGTGAAATCGGAGGCCGATTTTTCTTTTTTGCAGTATATTCCTTAATAACTAAGTGGTCAGGCCAGAATTCATTGCAGCAAATATTGTTGAAATGTTCAGCCGGAACACTTATTTTGAAAGACGAAATTTCCCGAGGATAAGCAAATTTAAATTTCTCCACCGTAATATGGGCTTTTGACTTGGCCTGTATAAAAGCCTTGACATCATCAGATGTAGTGTCAGGGCAAGCCGCGAAACAAAGATTTGTTTCCGTGGTGGAACAGCTACAAGGGTCGTATTACCAACCGTAATATGAGCATCCAATGGAGCCATGCTAACGGTTGATTGACCAGATAATTCGACTGAAAGACTGACATTATTAATACTAGGCTGTTGGCCTGCATCAACACTGCTAACAATCACCGAATCAGGAATCTCTTCGGGGTCAGAAGAAACCACATCCATGGGTAAGATGTTGTTCTCGTCACTTCTGATCAAAATATGGGATGATAAATTAATCAACTCTAACTGTTTGGTAGCGGATGTAGTGGGTAAGTGAGTAGGGAGCGAAAGTTCATTAGGGCCAATGGAAAGTCTAAGATTAGCCTTTTTCCGTTTGGGAGACTCATTTAAGAGTTTCATACTCTTAAACTCGGTTTCCAAATCGGAGAAACCATCAAACAGTTTTTTAAACCGAGCGAATATGTCTCCAAAGCCTTTCTTAGTCTGCCTCATAAATGCCATAATATCTTTTTCAACGTCCCTACATGATTCACAAGCCCACTTTAAGCCAGACTTGGACTCAATCTGGTCGATTATTCTGCCGTTAAGGCCTGCACATTTTTCGTGTGAAACGTTGTCACACAGCCAGCAGCAAACAAAACCCATTTTTACGTTTACACGAACCTGACAATTTTTATTATAGCAGACAACCATTATATTAAAAGAAATAATTTAAAAGATGAAAAATAAATTAAAAAAGAACAACTGCACAAAAAATAAAAAGTACGAACAAAAAGAAGGCACACTAGGGTTAAAACTGTTGACGCTGATTTGTACTTACGCACAACAACACCAATTAGAAAATATTAAAGCGCGGGCGCGTCGACCGATATCAGCAACGGAATACAAAACAAAGAGAGAAACCGTAACCAACACCAACGATAGAAGTGCGAGAGAGCGTTAAGCAAGCGTTGAGAGCGCGGATTAGTAGAAATACAAAAACAAATATACGCACAATGCAAACTGCACAAATCAACCACCAGCTTGCTTGTGATGTTGTTTGTTGTTGTATTTGAACAAGTATTAGAAAAGTTTAATAAATATAATTGCAATTTAATGTCCAACAATGTGTTTCACACAACCGATGTATAACACACGTCACAAGCACAAAATAGCACAAGTTATCACTCGATATAACGAGGAAAATACACAAAAGCGATGCGCAAGAAAAAAACACGTCCGTTGCGAATGCGAGAAAAAAATCTTATGGAAGAGCAAATACCAACACATGAAGAAACACATTCGCTCAATAGCTACACTGAAAAGAATCGCAATGTACTCCAAGATTTTTAGCGCATCGGTTCTCTTGAGCCACCACCTGCTATCGTATCAGTAACTAGCTGGTAAAACCCCAAGTTTGCCCGCCGAAAAAATTAGATTAAAATGCATTATGTTAAATTTGACTACTTTCGTCAATCGAAAGTAGGGTAGGGGTAGATTTTCCAAAATCATTTGGCACCAAGACAAAAGTGCTGAATTCCAGACTTCACACCTTTCCGACCGTAGGCGTGCATTTTTCAAAATCGGTAGCACATGTATCAAACTATTTAATGTGAGGTGCTTTGAAAATTAATTTCAAAATACTCAAAAGTTTGAAAAAGAGATTGACGCCAATCGAACGATAATCATAAAAGTTTCATACAACAGTTTTCCGCAAACTTTTCGACATTGTAGCTGCAAACGTCTTTATGAAATTGCGGAGGTGCGGGGGAGATATCTGCGATCGGAATAAAACTTTATCTGCGTATGGTATATAGGAATCTATATTTCAAATTTGGCGCTGCTAAGATCGACGCCTTCATCCGGACGGACATGGCCAAATCGAATTTTCTTATGACACTTATCAAGAAAATATATACTGTTATATATATTTGCACAGATCTTACATCCCCTTGTTACCCATTGTATGGGTACAGGGAGTAAAAATGCACGCACACTGTCGGAAAAGTGGTGAACTCTTAAATTCAGCATTTTAGCTAAACACAAAAGGCTCGGTACTGTGGGGGGCAACACAAAGGGAGGAAAATAATTGGAAAGCTCTTGTCTGGAATTTTAGTATTTTTCGTACATTGGGCTTCAAGCGCATTTTCAAAACTTTACCAAAAATAATTTAAAAGGATGCCAAAGGATTTTGAAAAATCCACCCCACCCGTCGCCACGGGCGGTCAATGAGAAATGAATGGGATTATTTGTTTAGTTAGATCGCTTCAAAGACATTTTCATAGCCCTACATAAAAAGTCACTAGGCATGTGCCTTAACTATTTAAAAACGTCTACCCGCGGGTGGGAAAATCGTGGTGCGATATTTTTGTGTATTTCTTACGTATTTCTAGCTGCAGATTTTTGTAGACGAGGTCACAGGCTAGACCAGCTTTTCTCAACGTGTGGGTCGCGACCCGGTACCAGGTCGTACGACAATTTTGCCAGGTCGCGAAAAAAATTTAAAAATGGAAACAAAAAAATTTTAATGAGTATATTTTTACATCAGATAAACCAAAGACTACAGTACTACAAGATGGGCAACGGGGTATAAAACAATGGCATAAGGACATTTTGAAATGGGCTATTCGCTAGTTTTTAGATTAAGTAGGTCGCGAAAAATTTTTAAAGCTAATACCGGGTCGCGGCCAAAAAAGTTTAGAAAACGCTGGGCTAGACAATAACAAAATTAGCATTAAAGATCGCTGGCGCCACGAAATATAGGAAAGTGCTGTTGCTTTTTTCTTTGGAACAGTAGAAGCAAAAAAAGCCGAGATTATGTGTTTTAGTTTTTTTTTTAATGTAAAGAACATTACAAAAACTAGTAACAATACTCTAGTCGAAAGCCTAACTTACAACCACGCATACATATACAAGACCCTTTCGAAGTTTGCTCTCACCAAGAGCAAAAGAAGAGCGAAATAACCGTCCTTGCTTGGGCACATCGTCTATTGAGCAAAAAAAGAATTGAGTGTGTCTTTTCGTTGTGTCCGTAAGAGCACTGTTTTTTGCGGACACGCTAAAGGTGTTGACAGTTATTTGCGATCTCTGCTCAATATACTTAGAATTACAATTAAATTTTGGAAAGATGCCTGAAGTTATCAGAGCATAGGGCGTCATCCTCTGTGACATACGACATCTGACAAATCAACACGATGTAGTTCTTGATTTTAACGATCAAGACTCTTGGAAAAACGCTCAGGCTATGTTCTTGCCGTCAATTAATAGAAAAACTTATGAACATTACATCGAACAGACATAGCTAAGCAGCACTCGGGCATATTATATGTCTCTCTCAATAAAAATAACTAATTCAACGTTACACAATCAGCAAAATATCAAACATTTTCACTGTGTGCTAACGATTTGTAATATAATTAGAATTCAGTCTGATTCTGGAAACCAAAAAGAAGACGCAGACTTACAGCAACAGCGCCTGAAGAAAAGCCAAAAATGAACCATGATCTGAAGTGTTGTAACAGAGTATGTTGTACAAATTGTGGGTTGAAAAAAAAAAGAAAAATAAATAAAACGTCAAGTGAAACAAATTTTCCCTGCATTAACGGCTTTTCAAGTGCCTCAGGAATAACAAGCAACAAAGTAATGTTTTTTTTTTCTTTGTTACTATTTGCTCACTATCAATTTAAACAAGTAAGAACGTTGCAGTCGGACGCACCGACTGCAGAATACTATGTTTCAGTCCTATATAATTTGGTTATTTGTGTGTTCAGAAAGAGACGCGAAAAAAACTGCACAGGTGTGGGAGATATAGATTTTGCTCCTTTGTGGTGGAGGGGGTGAGGGGATCAAAATTTTTTGATGCAGATTTGTCCAGGGGGTCAACATTAGTCTGTCTGCCAAATTTGGTGACTACCTGTACAGGTGTGGGAGATATAGATTTTTCTCATTTGCGGGGGAGGGGGTGAGGAGATAAAAAATTTTTTGATGCAGATTTGTCCAACATTAGTCTGTATGCCAAATTAGGTAACTCTATCTTTAAAACTGTAGGAGATATACCCCTTGAAAAACGTGTTTTGGGGATATCATATGCCGATTTGTGGGGGTGGGGATGGGGGTCAATTTTTTTTGATGCAGATCTCTCGGGAATCTTAACATTAGTCTGTATTCCAAATTTGGTGACTATAGCTTTAAAAATGAGGAAGATACAGGTTTTCCCCAAATTGAGGAAGCGGGTGGGGCTGGGTAGTCGATCTCGACACTTTATAAGTTAACGATATACACCAACATGTGTACCAAGTTTGGTTGATCTAGCTCAAAGATAAGGGCAAAAAAAATTGCGTTCATACGGACAGACGGCCAGACGGACATTTCGCAAACCCAATATACTATTTTCACTTCGGGAACATAGTATAATAACTTCTATCAGTTATATCAATAATGACATAGAAAACACTACAGTAGAAACAAATCAAGCTATGTCTGCATCTACAGACGCTTTAGTGCCATATGAGCAACACAACCAATGCGCCGAACCGGATGCAAAATTATACCATGGACATTTCGACCCTGCCTACTGGAAACTGCTAATTTTTTAGTTAATGCAAATTCTTCTCAGTGATAACTAGTGATGACACAATTAATCATATGATACACATTAATCGACTGTTTTGTCTCAATTCCCGATTAACTGTATCGCAAAATGGGTTTCGATTAATTGAGTCTTTAATCGATTTTATGCTCAATTAATCGCATCACTATTTGCGCGTAAATGCAAAATAAAAGGTGGCAAAGCAATTTGATTGATTATGGCATCAACATACAGCAAAGTGTGGAAATATTCCAAAACTAATGAAAAATATCATTTAAGTGCACTTTTATGTATTTGTTAACGCTTTGCATTACACATTCACATATAATAATATAAAAAATTGCTGAAATTTTAAAAAATCATTTGATTAATCGATTAATTTAATGTTTCTTCGATTAATTGCGATAAATAATCGCTCGGGTTAAATCATTTAATTCAATAATTGAATTATGAACTTTTTTGTCATCACTAGTATGGTATAAAGCATGGGTGCCCAAAAACTTCTTATTTCTGGACGTTGATGTACTAACGAACAGTACATACAAGTGGCCCAACGACACCAAGCCCGTGGCTTGTTAACGCGCGGACCCAAGCATAAATGCAACCCACCTCCCGCCCAACCGACCGAGGGGCACGCCGCATAACGTACGGTAGCGAAAGATCGCGGGCATGCAAATACAACAATAACATTATACAAAAGTTCCTAAGGATTACATAAATAACGTAAGAGTAAAGTTTTAAGTGTAGAAATTGAAGTAGCATTACTTATTAGATGGAAAAGATTGTTATAGTTATAGCATAAGACTCGAAAGGGGTTATGAATAGCATAATTAGAACTACAAGCTTGAAGAGAAAGTGGAAGAAAGTTTCTAGAACATCTGATCGGAACTGCAAAACTAATTTGGCTGATTAATTCAGAAGAATCAATTTCCCCATTAATTAGTTTGTGTAAGAAAATTACACCCAGCATGGTTCTACGATCAGAAAGAGACGGCAAATTTATTAATAAAAGTCTACTACGATAAGAAGGCAAGCGAGTATTAGTATTCCAGTTAAGACCCCGGAGTGCAAAGAGCAGAAATTGTTTTTGTACCGACTCTAATCTATCCTGATGAACCTTGTATTGGGGACACCAAATACAAGAACCATATTCAAGAATAGGTCGGACAAGAGAAGTATAAAGAGTTTTAGTAATGTAGGGATCGTTAAATTCCTTCGACCAACGCTTAATGAAACCCAGGACACCAAAGGCACGATTAGCGGTGGAAAAGATATGCTTGTCAAACTTAAGCTTGGGATCTAAGAGGATACCCAAATCATCAACCGACTCAATTCGAGCAAGCGGCTTACCATTAAGAATATAATTATTAAGAAAGGGCATTCGCCTGTAAAAGGACATTACGTTACACTTACCACAATTAAGATTTAATAAATTTACCCGACACCAGGCTTGAAAACTATCAAGATCAGTTTGCAACCTTTGACCAGATATGAAATCAGTAGATGACAGACAAATTTTAACATCATCGGCATACATCAGCACCCGAGAGTGATTTACAACAGAAGGAAGGTCATTTATGAAAAGAGTAAATAATAAGGGGCCAAGATGACTTCCTTGTGGAACTCCGGAAGTAACTTGAACAGACCTAGAAGCTAAGCCTTTGAAATACACTTTTTGGGTTCTAAGAGTTAAATAGTTGGAGATCCAAAGAATTAAGTTATTTGGAAATCCCAGAAGGTGAAGTTTATGAAGTAAAAGAGAATGATTAACAGAGTCAAAGGCCTTACTGAAATCAGTGTAAATAACGTCTGTTTGCTTTTTAGATTGAAATCCCTTAATGACAAATGAAGTGAATTCCAATAGGTTAGTGGTAGTAGATCTATATTTCACAAACCCATGCTGGCAGGGTGAAATTATAGATCTACATAAATGTTGAAGTTGAGAAGTTATTAATTTCTCAAAATCTTAGGAATAGCAGACAACTTAGAAATGCCTCTATAGTTCTCAACATTAGACTTGTTTCCTTTTTTATGGAGAGGAATAATAAATGATTCTTTCCAATTGTTGGGGAAAGAGCACAACTCCACGGACAGTTTAAAATAAACAAGTAAGAATGCTATAGTCGAGTATACCCGACTACGAAACTCCCTGTACCCAGGTCTAAAACATCCAATCACATCTAAGTCCACTTACCCATACACACACACATACACAAAGACGCACGCACACAGGCGGCAAAAGTGGCTGTGCTTCTTCTTCCCCCTCTCGCTGCATCACTGAATCTTCTTTCGTGAATAACTTCCGTGTTTATTATCCGATCGACTTGAAATTTGGACAGTATATTAAGAGAGACTAAAGTATTGTACATGCCAAATCCTAAAGCTATATCTTGAAAATTGTTACTGTAAAACGGTTTTAATCGATTTGCGGGGGAACGGGGGAGATATCTGACATATGAAACAAACTTGATCTGCGTATGCTATACAGGAACCTACATTTCAAATTTGGTGTCTCTAGCTCTTGTAGTTGCTGAGATCGACGCGTTCATACGGACAGACGGACAGACGGACAGACGGACAGACAGACGGACATGGCCAAATCGAAATCTCTTTTGATACTGATCAAGAATATATATACTTTATAGGGTCGGAGATGTCTCTTTCTGTCTGTTACATACATTTGCACAGATGTAATACCCCCTTTTTACCCATTTTATGGGTACAGGGAGTAAAAATAGTGGCTTTTAAATACCTTCAGCACAGTACCTAAGCACACAGCTTGGTACTCCATCAGGTCCCGGTGAAAATACGGGCTTAATGGCCTTTAAATCACGTAGAAGCGAACTTTCAGTTATTAAAGGTCCAAAAATGCAGTTGGAGTTATTTACATGATAAGGACAAGGCGAAACCATATGATAAGGTTGTGAACTATAAGTCGTTTGAAAAAATTCGGCAAAAATATCGGCAATAGCCTGATCTGAGTCAGCTGTCTTTTTTCGAAAAATACAGTTGATGGAAGTGTTGATGACCTACGCTTCGCATTAACGAAGTTATAAAACCTTTTAGGATCCCGCTAAAACTGTAACCTACAGCTTCTGAGGTAGTTGTTATAACAGTGTATATTAAGTACAGAGAAGTTAGATCGGGCAATCAAATAGCGCGAAAAATCCAAGAAAGAGCCAGATTCCTTGAACTTTTTGTACAATCTCGACTTTCTATTTTTTAAGTTAGTTAAATCCCGTGTAAACCACGCAGGTTTGTTAGACTTACGTGGGTTACAAAATGGAACACAGGAATCAATTAATGAATTTAAAGTTAAATAAAAATATTCGATTGCACAATCCATATCTCTACACATGTACAGCTGGGACCAGTCAGTCTGGGATAGGAGCAGAGCAAGTTTAGAAAAATCGGTTTTCCGAAATTGACGAACTCGCTCTGCAAATTTTCTGCCTGGGCTTGGCATCCTGGCTGGTAAGTCAATCAACACTTCCAAAGATGGGTGATAAGGATCTTCAGGAATGGATTTTGGTATAGTCCGGGAGACAGAATAGAGGGAGGAATCCAAGACAAAAATAAGATCAAGTATTTTATGTAAAGAATTTGGGATACCATTGATTTGACACAATGACATCCCAAATAAGCTATCAATAAAATCATGCTGAGTCGTGGGTGTCAACACGCTGGAGTCAGGACTAGAAATCCAGGTAGTTCCGGCAATATTAAAATCACCAAGAACTACAAGAAAATCACGATCAGAAAGCATAGATGAGACAGAATGTATAGCAGAAGCATGCGAAGAATAAACAGAGAAATCTGAAGAAGGTGGTATATATGAACAAGTAATAAAAAAACAAACACCACAAAAACTAACTTTAACAGCAATAAATTCAATATCTACAGAGCTATCGGTTATTACTATCTTAGATGACAAATCAACGTCAACAGCAATAAGTACACCACCATCACGACGAGTAGTGCGATCTTTTCTATATATAGAGAATTTATTAGAAAGAATTTCAGAATTAAGAATGTCGGGCCTAAGCCATGTTTCAGAAAAGGCAACGACATGGAAAGGAACAGTTCAGCTATTTAGGTAAAGATTACTAAGTTTACTACAAAGACCTCTTACATTCTGATAGCCCAATGAGAGGGAAGATGTTAGTTTTTTGAACTATCAGATACTACAATATGTGGGTTAGAACTACCACCGGAGGAAGGAAGTGAAATCGGAGCCCGATTTTTCTTTTTTGCAGTATATTCCTTAATAACTAAGTGGTCAGGCCAGAATTCATGGCAGCAAATATTGTTGAAATGTTCAGCCGGAACACTTATTTTGAAAGACGAAATTTCCCGCGGATAAGCAAATTTAAATTTCTCCACCGTAATATGGGCTTTTGACTTGGCCTGTATAAAGGCCTTGACATCATCAGATGTAGTGTCAGGGGCAAGCCGCGAAACAAAGATTTGTTTCCGTGGTGGAACAGCTACTAGGGTCGTATTACCAACCGTAATATGAGCATCCAATGGAGCCATGCTAACGGTTGATTGACCAGATAATTCGACTGAAAGACTGACATTATTAATACTAGGCTGTTGGCCTGCATCAACACTGCTAACAATCACCGAATCAGGAATCTCTTCGGGGTCAGAAGAAACCACATCCATGGGTAAGATGTTGTTCTCGTCACTTCTGATCAAAATATGGGATGAAGGGGATGATAAATTAATCAACTCTAACTGTTTGGTAGCGGATGTAGTGGGTAAGTGAGTAGGGAGCGAAAGTTCATTAGGGCCAATGGACAGTCTAAGATTAGCCTTTTTCCGTTTGGTAGACTCATTTAAGAGTTTCATACTCTTAAACTCGGTTTCCAAATCGGAGAAACCATCAAACAGTTTTTTAAACCGAGCGAATATGTCTCCAAAGCCTTTCTTAGTCTGCCTCATAAATGCCATAATATCTTTTTCAACGTCCCTACATGATTCACAAGTCCACTTTAAGCCAGACTTGGACTCAATCTGGTCGATTATTCTGCCGTTAAGGCCTGCACATTTTTCGTGTGAAACGTTGTCACACAGCCAGCAGCAAACAAAACCCATTTTTACGTTTACACGAACCTGGCAATTTTTATTATAGCAGACAACCATTATATTAAAAGAAATAATTTAAAAAGATGAAAAATAAATTAAAAAAGAACAACTGCACAAAAAATAAAAAGTACGAACAAAAAAGAAGGCACACTAGGGTTAAAACTGTTGACGCTGATTTGTACTTACGCACAACAACACCAATTAGAAAATATTAAAGCGCGGGCGCGTCGACCGAAATCAGCAACGGAATACAAAACAAAGAGAGAAACCGTAACCAACACCAACGATAGAAGTGCGCGAGAGCGTTAAGCAAGCGTTGAGAGCGCGGATTAGTAGAAATACAAAAACAAATATACGCACAATGCAAACTGCACAAATCAACCACCAGCTTGCTTGTGATGTTGTTTGTTGTTGTATTTGAACAAGTATTAGAAAAGTTTAATAAATATAATTGCAATTTAATGTCCAACAATGTGTTTCACACAACCGATGTATACAAAAATAGCACAAGTTATCACTTGATATAACGAGGAAAATACACAAAAGCGATGCGCAAGAAAAAAACACGTCCGTTGCGAATGCGAGAAAAAAATCTTATGGAAGAGCAAATACCAACACATGAAGAAACACATTCGCTCAATAGCTACACTGAAAAGAATCGCAATGTACTCCTAGATTTTTAGCGCATCGGTTCTCTTGAGCCACCACCTGCTATCGTATCAGTAACTAGCTGGTAAAACCCCAAGTTTGCCCGCCGAAAAAATTAGATTAAAATGCATTATGTTAAATTTGACTACTTTCGTCAATCGAAAGTAGGATAGGGGTAGATTTTCCAAAATCATTTGGCACCAAGACAAAAGTGCTGAATTCCAGACTTCACACCTTTCCGACCGTGGGCGTGCATTTTTCAAAATCGGTAGCACATGTATCAAACTATTTAATGTGAGGTGCTTTGAAAATTAATTTCAAAATACTCAAAAGTTTGAAAATGAGATTGAAGCCAATCGAACGATAATCATAAAAGTTTCATACAACAGTTTTCCGCAAACTTTTCGACATTGTAGCTGCGATCTGAATAAAACTTTATCTGCGTATGGTATATAGGAGTCTATATTTCAAATTTGGCGCTGCTAAGATCGACGCCTTCATCCGGACGGACATGGCCAAATCGAATTTTCTTATGACACTTATCAAGAAAATATATACTGTTATATATATTTGCACAGATCTTACATCCCCTTGTTACCCATTGTATGGGTACAGGGAGTAAAAATGCACGCACACTGTCGGAAAAGTGGTGAACTCTTAAATTCAGCATTTTAGCTAAACACAAAAGGCTCGGTACTGTGGGGGGCAACACAAAGGGAGGAAAATAATTGGAAAGCTCTTGTCTGGAATTTTAGTATTTTTCGTACATTGGGCTTCAAGCGCATTTTCAAAACGTTACCAAAAATAATTTAAAAGGATGCCAAAGGATTTTGGAAAATCCACCCCACCCGTCGCCACGGGCGGTCAATGAGAAATGAATGGGATTATTTGTTTAGTTAGATCGCTTCAAAGACATTTTCATAGCCCTACACAAAAAGTCACTAGGCATATGCCTTAACTATTTAAAAACGTCTACCCGCGGGTGGGAAAATCGTGGTGCGATATTTTTGTGTATTTCTTACGTATTTCTAGCTGCAGATTTTTGTAGACGAGGTCACAGGCTAGACCAGCTTTTCTCAACGTGTGGGTCGCGACCCGGTACCAGGTCGTACGACAATTTTGCCAGGTCGCGAAAAAAATTTAAAAATGGAAACAAAAAAATTTTAATGAGTATATTTTTACATCAGATAAACCAAAGACTACAGTACTACAAGATGGGCAACGGGGTAAAAAACAATGGCATAAGGACATTTTGAAATGGGCTATTCGCTAGTTTTTAGATTAAGTATGTCGCGAAAAATTTTTAAAGCTAATACCGGGTCGCGGCCAAAAAAGTTTAGAAAACGCTGGGCTAGACAATAACAAAATTAGCATTAAAGACCGCTGGCGCCACGAAATATAGGAAAGTGCTGTTGCTTTTTTCTTTGGAACAGTAGAAGCAAAAAAAGCCGAGATTATGTGTTTTAGTTTTTTTTTTAATGTAAAGAACATTACAAAAACTAGTAACAATACTCTAGTCGAAAGCCTAACTTACAACCACGCATACATATACAAGACCCTTTCGAAGTTTGCTCTCACCAAGAGCAAAAGAAGAGCGAAATAACCGTCCTTGCTTGGGCACATCGTCTATTGAGCAAAAAAAGAATTGAGTGTGTCTTTTCGTTGTGTCCGTAAGAGCACTGTTTTTTGCGGACACGCTAAAGGTGTTGACAGTTATTTGCGATCTCTGCTCAATATACTTAGAATTACAATTACATTTTGGAAAGATGCCTGAAGTTATCAGAGCATAGGGCGTCATCCTCTGTGACATACGACATCTGACAAATCAACACGATGTAGTTCTTGATTTTAACGATCAAGACTCTTGGAAAAACGCTCAGGCTATGTTCTTGCCGTCAATTAATAGAAAAACTTATGAACATTACATCGAACAGACATAGCTAAGCAGCACTCGGGCATATTATATGTCTCTCTCAATAAAAATAACTAATTCAACGTTACACAATCAGCAAAATATCAAACATTTTCACTGTGTGCTAACGATTTGTAATATAATTAGAATTCAGTCTGATTCTGGAAACCAAAAAGAAGACGCAGACTTACAGCAACAGCGCCTGAAGAAAAGCCAAAAATGAACCATGATCTGAAGTGTTGTAACAGAGTATGTTGTACAAATTGTGGGTTGAAAAAAAAAGAACGTTGCAGTCGGACGCACCCGACTGCAGAATACTATGTTCCAGTCCTATATAATTTGGTTATTTGTGTGTTCAGAAAGAGACGCGAAAAAACTGCACAGGTGTGGGAGATATAGATTTTGCTCCTTTGTGGTGGAGGGGGTGAGGGGATCAAAATTTTTTGATGCAGATTTGTCCAGGGGGTCAACATTAGTCTGTCTGCCAAATTTGGTGACTACCTGTACAGGTGTGGGAGATATAGATTTTTCTCATTTGCGGGGGAGGGGTGAGGGGATAAAAAATTTTTTGATGCAGATTTGTCCAGGAGGTCAACATTAGTCTGTATGCCAAATTAGGTAACTCTATCTTTAAAAATGTAGGAGATATACCCCTTGAAAAACGTGTTCTGGGGATATCATATGCCGATTTGTGGGGGTGGGGATGGGGGGTCAATTTTTTTTATGCAGATCTCTCGGGAATCATAACATTAGTCTGTATTCCAAATTTGGTGACTATAGCTTTAAAATGAGGAAGATACAGGTTTTCCCCAAATTTTTTCTATTTTATATTTTCCCTTCGGGAACATAGTATAATAACTTCTATCAGTTATATCAATAATGACATAGAAAACACTACAGTAGAAACAAATCACGCTATGTCTGCATCTACAGAAGCTTTAGTGCCATATGAGCAACACAACCAATGCGCCGAACCGGATGCAAAATTATATCATACCATGGACATTCCGACCCTGCCTACTGGGGCAGTTAGTTAATAAAAATTCCGGCACTGCAAGTTTCACCCTTGGACAGTGCAATGCAAATTCTACTCAGTGATAACTAGTGATGACACGATTAATCATATGATACACATTAATCGACTATTTTGTCTCAATTTCCGATTAACTGTATCGCAAAATGGGTTTCGATTAATTGAGTCTTTAATCGATTTTATGCTCAATTAATCGCATCACTATTTGCGCGTAAATGCAAAATAAAAGGTGGCAAAGCAATTTGATTGATTATGGCATCAACATACAGCAAAGTGGGGAAATATTCCAAAACTAATGAAAAATATCATTTAATTGCACTTTTATGTATTTGTTAACGCTTTGCATTACACATTCACATGAAAAATATAAAAAATTGCTGAAATTTTAAAAAATCATTTGATTAATCGATTAATTTAATGTTTCTTCGATTAATTGCGATAAATAATCGCTCGGGTTAAATCATTTAATTCAATAATCGAATTGTGAACTTTTTTGTCATCACTAGTATGGTATAAAACAGGGGTGCCCAAAAACTTCTTATGGAAGAGCAAATACCCACACATGAAGAAACACATTCGCTCAATAGCTACACTGAAAAGAATCGCAATGTACTCCAAGATTTTTAGCGCATCGGTTCTCTTGAGCCACCACCTGCTATCGTATCAGTAACTAGCTGGTAAAACCCCAAGTTTGCCCGCCGAAAAAATTAGATTAAAATGCATTATGTTAAATTTGACTACTTTCGTCAATCGAAAGTAGGGTAGGGGTAGATTTTCCAAAATCATTTGGCACCAAGACACAAGTGCTGAATTCCAGACTTCACACCTTTCCGACCGTGGGCGTGCATTTTTCAAAATCGGTAGCACATGTATCAAAATACTCAAAAGTTTGAAAATGAGATTGAAGCCAATCGAACGATAATCATAAAAGTTTCATACAACAGTTTTCCGCAAACTTTTCGACATTGTAGCTGCAAACGTATTTATGAATCTATATTTCAAATTTGGCGCTGCTAAGATAATAAAACTTTATCTGCGTATGGTATATAGGAATCTATATTTCAAATTTGGCGCTGCTAAGATCGACGCCTTCATCCGGACGGACATGGCCAAATCGAATTTTCTTATGACACTTATCAAGAAAATATATACTGTTATATATATTTGCACAGATCTTACATCCCCTTGTTACCCATTGTATGGGTACAGGGAGTAAAAATGCACGCACACTGTCGGAAAAGTGGTGAACTCTTAAATTCAGCATTTTAGCTAAACACAAAAGGCTCGGTACTGTGGGGGGCAACACAAAGGGAGGAAAATAATTGGAAAGCTCTTGTCTGGAATTTTAGTATTTTTCGTACATTGGGCTTCAAGCGCATTTTCAAAACTTTACCAAAAATAATTTAAAAGGATGTCAAAGGATTTTGAAAAATCCACCCCACCCGTCGCCACGGGCGGTCAATGAGAAATGAATGGGATTATTTGTTTAGTTAGATCGCTTCAAAGACATTTTCATAGCCCTACATAAAAAGTCACTAGGCATGTGCCTTAACTATTTAAAAACGTCTACCCGCGGGTGGGAAAATCGTGGTGCGATATTTTTGTGTATTTCTTACGTATTTCTAGCTGCAGATTTTTGTAGACGAGGTCACAGGCTAGACCAGCTTTTCTCAACGTGTGGGTCGCGACCCGGTACCAGGTCGTACGACAATTTTGCCAGGTCGCGAAAAAAATTTAAAAATGGAAACAAAAAAATTTTAATGAGTATATTTTTACATCAGATAAACCAAAGACTACAGTACTACAAGATGGGCAACGGGGTAAAAAACAATGGCATAAGGACATTTTGAAATGGGCTATTCGCTAGTTTTTAGATTAAGTATGTCGCGAAAAATTTTTAAAGCTAATACCGGGTCGCGGCCAAAAAAGTTTAGAAAACGCTGGGCTAGACAATAACAAAATTAGCATTAAAGATCGCTGGCGCCACGAAATATAGGAAAGTGCTGTTGCTTTTTTCTTTGGAACAGTAGAAGCAAAAAAAGCCGAGATTATGTGTTTTAGTTTTTTTTTAATGTAAAAAGACGCGTGTGTGTGATGTATGCCAAAGAACATTACAAAAACTAGTAACAATATTCTAGTCGAAAGCCTAACTTACAACCACGCATAAATATACAAGAGCCTTTCGAAGTTTGCTCTCACCAAAGAGGTCAGTGAAAAACAAGAACAAAAGAAGAGCGAAATAACCGTCCTTGCTTGAGCACATCGTCTATTGAGCAAAAAAAGAATTGAGTGTGTCTTTTCGTTGTGTCCGTAAGAGCACTGTTTTTTGCGGACACGCTAAAGGTGTTGACAGTTATTTGCGAGCTCTGCTCAATATACTTAGAAGCCGGGCTGGCATCAATCTTCGAGTACACACTGCAATTAAATTTTGGAAAGATGCCTGAAGTTATCAGAGCATAGGGCGTCATCCTCTGTGACATACGACATCTGACAAATCAACACGATGTAGTTCTTGATTTTAACGATCAACACTCTTGGAAAAACGCTCAGGCTATGTTCTTGCCGTCAATTAATAGAAAAACTTATGAACATTACATCGAACAGACGTAGCTAAGCAGCACTTGGGCATATTATATGTCTCTCGCAATAAAAATAACTAATTCAACGTTACACAATCAGCAAAATATCAAACATTTTCAGAGATAAAACGGAGGCACTCAAGCTTGGATACTCTGTGTAATCTAAGGGTTAGAGAGGACATGTTACACTTCTGTGCAATTTGCGATTCTCAGCGAATTAAGAGTCAGAGCATTAAAAAACACAGTACTCACAGAAGAGGTGTTAAAATACAATTTTAATGGCTCAAATTGGAATCTACAGATAATAAATAATGTCAAATACTTTTAAATGTTAAATATTCAATAAAAAAGAAAATAAACCTGTTTAGGTTAAAATATAATATACTAGCAGGTAATACTAGCACGGCGAAATATTTAGATGAAAGTGCATTGTTTTGAATTTGACTACTTTCGTCAACCGTAAGAAATACACAAGATTAGCGTTTCACAGTTTTCCCTCCCGAAAATGATGAATTCCAGACTTCACCCCTTTGCCGACCGTGGGCGTGCATTTTTCAAAACCGGTAGCACATGTATCGAACTATTTAATGTGAGGTGCTTTGAAAATTAGTTTTAAAAGAAATGGATGATAAACAGAAAAGTTTGAAAATGAGTTTGAAGTCAATCGGAATATAATCAAAAAAGTTGCATACAACAGTTTTCCGCGAATTTTCCGAACTTGGGGGTAGATTTTCCAAAATCTTTGACCACCGAGCAGAGTTTTCCACCGATTTTCCGACCATGGCACAGTGGTTGATTTCATAGGCCAAAAATAAAAACACAAAAGTTTGAAATTGGTCACTCTTTGTCTAAAAAATAATGCTTAAGAAGAGAAGAGAGACAAAAACAAGTAAGAATGGTTTAGTCGAGTATACCCGACTACAAAACTAGCTGTACCCAGGTCAAAAATTTCCGATCACATCTACGTACACTTACACATACACAAAAGACGCACACAACAGGCGGCAAAAGCGACAGCGCAAGCGAGGCAATTTAATTGGTGGCTGTGCTTCTTCTTACCCCCTCTCGCTGCATCACTGAATCTTCTTTCGTGAATAACTTCCGTGTTTATTATCCGATCGACTTGAAATTTGGACAGTAGATTAGGAAAGACTAAAGTTATGTACATGCCAAATCTTAAAGCAATATCTTGAAAATTGTTACTGTAAAACGGTTTTAATCGACTTGCGGGGGAACGGGAGGAGATATCTGAAATATGAAACAAACTGCGTATGGTATACAGGTACCTACATTCCAAATTTGGTGTCTCTAGCTCTTGTAGTGGCTGAGATCGACGCGTTCATACGGACAGACGGACAGACAGACGGACATGGCCAAATCGAAATCTCTTTTGATACTGATCAAGAATATATATACTTTATAGGGTCGTAGATGTCTCCTTCTGTCTGTTACATACATTTGCACAGATGTAATACCCCCTTTTTACCCATTTTATGGGTACAGTGAATGCAACTTAAAAATTATCATTCACAAAAAAATTAAATTTTAATATTAAATCGTGTCTAATCATCGTCAATTAAAATGAATATTGAAAATAAAGGTATGTACTATAAAACTGAGTATTTCTTATGTCATTATGTGTTGTGTTATTGTTTTAAAGTTAGTGTTTCACCAGTGACCTGCCGAGTGGTGTATTTTTGTGTATACATAGATTTCAGAGAAAGAAAAAGCTGTGATACCTGTCTTACCCTTTAATGAAACTTATTTATTTATACTAGTACATGTTTTCTTACTCTATGTTTTAAATTTGCGCTGGAACTTTTACAACTTTCTGAATTATTCGCTTTTTTGTGTTCGTCCATATTTTGTGTTTGTTTGTTTTCGTGCATATTTTGTGCTTTGTTGTGTTCGTCGTATTCGTTTGTGCTTTGAAATCTCAATTGCTCAATTGTGAAATTTTAAATTGAACTTTTTAATTTGATTAAACTTTTTTTTTAATATATAGGCAATTCATATCAGAGCAAACTGTCACGCTTAAATATTTTTGAGATGTGGTGCTCAGTAGTAGGTTCATTTGCTGATAAAGCTAAAAAAAAATATGATGACCTAAATCATATATTTCAGTCTGATGGTTACGAAATTATTGAAAACCTTTCTAAGAAAGTACTTGATTACTTAATCAAAAAATTTGCTGAAATGTGGAATAAATGCCATAGAATAAAAGCAAAAGTTGTTCAACTAAATTCGGGCTGGTTAGCACAACTTGAAAATATATTTTTAAGTAAATACAGTAAATCAGCTGATCGAGGACGTCCAAAATTAAGTCTCGCAGAGTGCTCAGAAAGAACGAAGCGGCAACGGATAGCAGACTTAGCAGAATGCGGATGACTTACGCTGGGCTTGCAGCCAACCGAATTCTTCGATTTTTCCAGCAAAGGAATGTGAAGTGGTAGCTCCAATAATTGAAGCAAATTTAACAAAACATCAATATGACCTCATCAGAAGCTTCGTTAACAGTAAAATTGATGCTAACCTTTTTCCCTGCTATTATAATATTTTAAGGGAAAAACAGAAAAGCTATCCTGAACTAACAAGCGTTACAGAATCTGAGATTGAAGTTTCGCTACAAAGCTTATTGGACCACACTGCGACGCGCATTTTAAAGTTACAAAGCGAAGTAACAGATAAACTTGATAAGTCCTCTAATTACCTCACATTAATAGGGAAATGGGGCTTCGATGGCAGTTCTGGACACAGCCAATATAAGCAAAAATTTGAAAATAATAATTTAGAAGACAGTTGCTTATTTATGACATCATATGTTCCTCTTCAACTTATCGTAAAATCTGATAATGATAACGAACAGAAAATTATTTGGAAAAACCCAAGACCATCGTCTACCCGTCATTGCCGCCCGATTCGAATTCAATTTAAAAAGGAATCAGTAAATTTAATTAGAAATGAAGAACTATATTTTAAAAACAAAATTCAACAATTGATGGCAAAGTGTGCAATGCCTTAAGTGAAACATCATCTTCGAAGTGCTACATATGTCAAGCCAAGCCTACGGAAATGAACGACATTGACAAATGCCTACAAAAAGAAGTCAGAGCAGATCGTTACGAATTTGGATTGTCTCCATTACATGATTATATTCGTTTCTTGGAATATTTTCTTCACGTTTCATATAAACTTGAAATCAGACAATGGCAAATAAGAGGCGAAGAAAATAAAGAACTATTTCAGAGAAGGTCTTATTGTCGATAATCCAAAACCAGGTGGAAGTGGAAATTCAAATGATGGCAACACTGCAAGAACATTTTTCAATAACTCTCATTTATATGCAGAAATAACTGGCATAGAACATTTAATTGAAAGCTGTGCAACATTACTGCAAGCCTAGTCCTCTGGATATAAAATTAATATAGAAAAATTTTGAGAATTAGCGCTAGATACTGCAAAAGAACTAACATCAAGGTATTCCTGGTATTATTTGCCTTCCTCAGTTCATAAAATATTACTACATGCCCCAGATGTTATTCAATATGCATTAGTTTCAATTGGAGAGCTCTCAGAAGAAGCTGCGAAGTCAAGGAACAAGGACGTTAAGAAATACCGACTCAATCATACACGTAAAATCTCGTTTAGCCACAAATAAAGACCTTATAAATCGGTTGTTATTAACTTCCGATCTTTCATAACCGGGCAGCGAAATTTACCCAACAAATATAAAACGATTCTTTCGAAACGTGTTTTTTATTTGTTAGAATAATTTTTTGTTTTTTTTTTGCATTGTTTTATTTAATTTAGTATAATGTATTATAAAAGCTACTATATATTTGAACATCCTATTTTAATTTTATTTTGTATATAGATAATAAAATTAAAATAAAATATAATCTATTAATAAGGGATTTCCTTACCCTGAAAGTATGCAATTGAATTTAAGTTTTCTAATGTTATTTATTAATATTTTCGGGCTTTAACGTATGGTTTTTGCCTTTGTTTTATCATTTTTTTATGTTATTGGGTCTTTATAGCAGTACAGAAATTTTCAGATCTATATTCCAACTGGAAGTATTTTTGGCCGCCTTTTCCATACAAGATCAACCACTGTGCATGGGCTGAATTTTCCAAAATCGGTAATACACGTGTCGAATTATTTAATATGTAGAACTTTGAAAATGAGTTTGAAGCCAATCGGACGATTATCAAAACAGTTTCATACAACAGTTTTCCGCGAATTTTCCGACATTGGGGTAGACTCAAAAAATCTTTGGGCACCACGCCCATTTTGTGTTTGTGTAGAACCTTGAAAATGAGTTTGAAGACTATTTCCCGACCATGGGGCTGAATTTTCAAAAATCGCTGATACACGTGTCAAATTATTTTACGTGAAGAGTTAAAAGAAAGCTAAAAGCTTCAACTTTTGAATTTGAAGGTTATCGGACTAAAATTAGACTTTCGTCTATACAACCTTGAGACCCCATTTTCCGCCCATTGGGGTGTATTTTTCCACAAAAATGTGTCAAACGAATTTTTGTGTAGATCTATGAAAAGAGTTTGAAGCCGATTGGATGGTGTATGCCTTTTCATCATAGATGGAACCTACGGTAATAATTTCAGCATCCAATCAATCAGTCAGTCAGCACAAACTCTTTACTCCCTGTACCCATAAAATGGGTAAAAAGAGGGTACTAAATCTGTGCAAATGTATGTAACAGGCAGAAGAAGACATCTCCGACCCTATAAAGTATATATATTCTTGATCAGTATCAAAAGAGATTTCGATCTGGCCATGTCCATCTGTCCGTATGAACGCGTCGATCTCAGCAACTACAAGAGCTAGAGACACCAAATTTGGAATGTAGGCTTCTGTATACCATACGCAGATCATAAATTCTAATTTTAGATATCTCTCCCCGTTCCCCCGCAAATCAATAAAAACCGTTTTACAGTAACAATTTTCAAGTTATAGCTTTAAAATTTGGCATGTACAATAATTTAGTTCTTCCTAATATACTGTCTCAATTTCAAGTCGATCGGATAATAAACACCGAAGCTATTCACGAAAGAAGATTCAGAGCTGCAGCGAGGGGAAAAAGCACAGCCACAACTTAAAATGCCTCGCTTGCGCTGCGCTTTAGCTGTGCTCGTGTGTGTGCGTCTTTTGTGTATGTGTGTGGACGCACACACACGAGGCACAGCGCAAGCGAGACATTTTAAATGGTGGCTGTGCTTCTTCTTCCCCTCGCTTCAGCACTGAATCTTCTTTCGTGAATAACTTCCGTGTTTATTATCCGATCGACTTGAAATTTGACGGTAGATTAAGAGTGACCAAAGTATTATACATGCCAAATTCCAAAGCTATATCTTTAAAGATGTTGGTAAAAAACGTTGTTATTGGATTGCGGGGGAATGGGAGGAGATATCCCAAATCTAAAATAAACTTGACCTGCTCCCGCTTACACGAACCTACATTCCAAATTTGGTGTCTCTAGCTCTTCTAGTTGCTGAGATCCTTGCGTTCATACATACGGACATGGCCAAATCGAAATCTCTTTTGATACTGATCAAGAATATATATACTTTATAGGGTCGGAGATGTCTCCTTCTGCCTGTTACATACTTTTGCACAAATCCAATACCCCCTTTTACCCATTTTATGGGTACAGGGAGTAAAAATGATTGGGTTCGGATGTAAGCAGGGTTATTTGTTGTATGCATGCCAGCTTCACAGCGCCAGGCTCCGAAAATTGAGTAAAAATGCATTAGTTGCTTATTGTGTACTATGCCAAAACGTTTCCAGAGAAAAGCGTGTATTTGTATTAAAGAAGAAAATAAAAGTAAAATTTAAGACTTGTCCCATAATAAATGAAAAATGGTCAATAAACACAAACATTTAAATAAAGTGTCGCAAAATATGCTTTCAACATACCTACATTAGCAAGCGGTTGTCGTAAGCTAGATTAGCAGACTGATAATTGATTAGACTGATAATTGCGATCGTCAATTCGTACGTAAGCGCTCTGCGATGTCGACAAGCTATACTAGGGAGGCTGCGACTTTAAAATGCTGATGAACATGTTCTCCCCATATTTATACTATCAGAGAGCGAAGAAAAATCAAATAGTAGTAATACGTCGAGAAGTCGAATTCTTTTGGTCAGTACGTTAAGTTCGCGTGGTATTCTCAGTTGATTTAATATACGCATGTACATACTGCATGTACTCAAACGTACGTACACACGTCAAATATTAAACCGTTGTTTATGTACATACATGTGAATGAACGCACAAATTGATTTGCATTTTGATTGCAAACATATGTACATACATATTTACGTGTAAGAATGTATAATATTAATACATCCATGTGGACGTATTATTGCCAGCAAGATACTCATCAAACAAGATGAGTATGTATGCATGTACATATATACATATACATACATATGCTAATGAAAAAGTACATACATATGTATGTATGTATGTATGTATGCACGTATGTCAATGCATCGTAGCGTAAGTAGACAAGGTGCAACTACTTATTAACTTTAAATTAAATTACCACCGAGCTCAGGTGAGGAAGTTTCATAATCCATTTTATAATTGTTTGTTTGGAGTAATCATATCCACAAGGCAGTTGAAAACAATGTAAAAGCCGACTTATACTGCCAGAAAGAGATGGGCAATATTTGTAGTCCCTGTGATTTGACACAAGTATTTTAAAGTAACTGTGAAAAGATCACTGCCTATTGGCTGATATTTTGTGACCAATTATTTATATTATTAAAACCTGTCTTTTGTTAAGGTGCGGTCACACGATATGGCAGTTTGCCGTAGCATATGATTGCGATATGACAGGCTGCCACATAGATTTTGTGATTGAGATACTTACCTGGGCCATACACGGGGCAATTTTAGCACAATCGGTTGCGGCAACCAGCTGTCTCTCAAATTGGGTCTTTGCCGCACACACTGCAATCAGATCAGCAAACTTCGTAGCACAACTCGAAAAATGGCGTCGGCAAGTGTTGAATTGATAAACTAAATATTGCAAATAATTGATTTATTTAAGTATATTAATTTAACAAATATTCAAATGTAAAATTTTGAATTTTATTAATAGGCACAACAAAACGAATATCTGAACTGTCATTAATTTCACTATTTTCACAACGCCGTTTATGAACGGCAGCAAAGCAATCTTCAAGTGTTTTATATACAGCCAAGTACCAGGCGATCGGAAAAAACAGCAGCATGAAAGTACAAAAGGAAAGAGAGACGCCCACAAAGATGTACACAACTATGCACAACTATAGCACAACTATAGCAAAACCACCCATATCATGAAGCCAGAGGTCATCGAATATTTTGCATGCAACGATCAGTATCTGAACCAGGCGATAAGGTAAAACAGTAGCAAGAAAGTACAAAACCAAAGGGAATCGCCCACGAGTTGTGTCGATCGAGTTGTGCGTTGCCCAAGTACGCCACAACCAGTTGCGGCAACTCGCTGCCCGTAACAAAAGGTTTTTTATACAGAATGTAGTTGGCACAACTTTGACGCGACCGTACCAAACGCCAACTGAGTTGCCTTGTGTATGGGTCCCATTACTCACACGAAATAGCAAATCAAAGATTTCTATGGTCGAAACGTGCCATATAAGTTTATATGTTAACATATTTAACATATATTCTTACTTTTGCCATATACAATTTTTCACGGTTGATTTTGCTAACGATATTACATATATGTGGCAAAATGCCATATCGTGTGACCGCCCCTTTATACCCTTATTACACCGCCGATTATTTGCACTACGATAGCACTGCTCCTACTTGTTTACACAGGACCCGAAACACTGATATCGAAGTAGCCGGTGGCCGGAGCGGCTGGTATGCTAAAGAAATTGTATTTAATTATTTTTTCATTTTACCCATAAAACCCATTTTACCAACATAAAATATGTTAAGTGCGGCTAACAGGTTTTTTTACATTTTGTCAATATCTTGTTTGGTTCAAAAGCTATAATGTTATCAAAGTGAAAAGTTAAATTTGTCAAGCATACTGCTTGCCGCCCTCGACCATGCAGCGCACTCAGCATTGCAACGGTACAGTTAGCGCAAAATTGCACTACGCGCGTCTCATTTTTGCGTATTTTTGATGTGAGGTTAAATTTGTCAAGCATACTGCTTGCCGCCCTCGACCATGCAGCGCACTCAGCATTGCAACGGTACAGTTAGCGCAAAATTGCACTACGCGTGTCTCATTTTTGCGTATTTTTGATGTGAGGTGCATTGATAAAAACCAAGAGAGCAAATTGGGCAGACTTTTATTTTTGGACTAGCTTCAGGAATGTTCACAGAAACTTCCCTCTATTCCCACCCACTGAAACTCGCTGGGATTATATGTTAAAAGTTTACTGAAGTTGGAACTATGGTGAAAATAGTGGTCCAGTAATGTACTTATTAAAAACACAATGATGTTCCAAAATTTCAATGTTAATATACCATTCGCTTTAGAATCGTCCCATCATTCATTTAAAAACAAATAAGATTGCTATAGTCGAGTATACCCGACTACGAAACTCCCTGTACCCAGGTCTAAAACATCCAATCACATCTACGTCCACTTACACATCACACACACATACACAAAGACGCACATACACAGGCGGCAAAGCGACAGCGCAAGCGAGACATTTTAAATTGGTGCTGTGCTTCTTCTTCCCCCCCCTCTCGCTGCATCACTGAATCTTCTTTCGTGAATAACTTCCGTGTTTATTATCCGATCGACTTAAAATTTTGGCAGTAGATTAAGAGAGACTAAAGTATTGTACATGCCAAATCCCAAAGCTATATCTTGAAAATTGTTACTGTAATACGGTTTGTATCGATATGGGTGGGAACGGGGGAGATATCTGAAATATGAAACAAACTTGATCTGCGTATGGTATACAGGAGCCAACATTCCAAATTTGGTGTCTCTAGCTCTTGTAGTTGCTGAGATCGACGCGTTCATACGGACAGACGGACGGTCAGACGGACATGGCCAAATCGAAATCTCTTTTGATACTGATTAAGAATATATATACTTTATAGGGTCGGAGATGTCTCCTTCTGCCTGTTACATACATTTGCACAGATGTAATACCCCCTTTTACCCATTTTATGGGTACAGGGAGTTAAAAGACATTGAGAATCGAGGGAGCCGTTTGGTTATAATACCTTCGCAAAGGTGAAAAATTTTTGCCAAGAAACCATATTGACAAAAAAGTGGAAATATTTTTCCACTTTGGTTACCTGTACCGCCCAAACAAATGAACCAAATCAAAAAAATTTCATATCCATAAACTATGGCTAATTCTCTATCAAACTGCAACAGCAGTGAGAGTAGTTGAAAAATTCAGAGCTTATGTGGAACTTATGCTGTTCACCATCAAACCTGATCACGCGAGTCTTCAATGGCTGATGTCATTCAAAGCGCTGGATTGTAGACTAGCGCGGTGGTCGTTAACACTCTAAGCGTACGACTTCCAAATCGAGCATAGAAAGGGTAAAGATAATGTAGTGGCCGACATGTTCTCTCGCCCTTTCGACGCTGATGAGATCGGTTTCTTTGAGTTTGAGCCGTCAGCATTTGAAGACGAAGAGTTTGTGAACCGGATCAAGTTAGTGTAGTAGCACGAGGAAAAGTTCCTGGATTTACGAGTAGATGATGTTCAAATAGAAGCAATTTGTGAGGCCGGATATGGAAGAGTTCCAATGGTCGTTGTCGAGCACCCTTATCCAAGAGCTATACGAGAACGACGCATCCATGCATGGAGGAGTAGCGCAGATATTGGGAAGGCTGAAGCAGATGTACTACTGGCCGCGGATGGCAGTGCAACTGAAGGACTATTTTGCCGGCTGTGACACGTGCAAGAAGACCAAACACTCGACACTGAAGCAATAGACCAGTTGATGCCCGGCTAACTCAACATTAGAGCAAGAGACTCAATCTCAGGGTACGGCGATGGCCTCCGTTGAACTCCTGTTTTTTTGAATCTGAGATCCGTAATACTGTCGTGTTAGGTTGTTAGGTGCAGCTAGATATCGATAGATACGCACGATAGTTAGGCAGAAAAAGAAAAAGAAAACCAAAGCCTACAATCGGCGAACGGAGGAACTAGAAAGTGCAGCAGCGGGGGGTGTGGCAAGAGACGCACTGCACTTTGAGTGATTTTGGGATAGGCTAGGATTAAGGTGAATAGGACAGAATTAGGGATAGAGAGGAAAAATTAGAACACGAGGCAGTTAGTCAGATTTTGGGCATGGTGCTGTATGTGAGGTGTTAGTCTCAATTTAATTTATAAGCAGCAGCAAAGAACTCAGAAAATGCGACACTGCACCTGCACTTCTTGGTTGATTTTAACCCCTTGATCCACAAAAACCAGGGGTGTCTTGCCGCTGGCGCAAATGCCGCACCAGACCATGACGGGCTTCTGACCAGATTCAGTCGATTTGGTGGTTGTGGGCCTGCTCGACGGTGAACAGCTTCTCATCAGTGAAAGGAATGCGCTCCCATCGGTGACCTGCCCGACACTTGAGTTGGCAACATCCTTGCTGTCGCACGCATTTGTTTTCATCCGTAAGGAGCTGAAAAATTTGGAACTAGTACAAACAAGAAAGAACAGCTATCTTCGGGTGCCGAAGCTATATACCCTAGCAGCAATGTTTTTTATGCAAAACTTAATTTTTGTCTGATTGCTCCTAAGTGTTCCGATTTTGATCAAATTATAGTAAACTATTTGAAGTTTTATAAAACTCTCACTTAGTTTGAATGAAATATTTGTATAAACAAAAAGTTTGATATAGTGAAATAGTGGTCTGATTTTGACCAAATTTAGCCAGATTGTATAAACTCTCTTGGGAAAGTTTGGCAAGGAATCATTAATAAACAAAAAAGTTTTTCATACAAAAACATATTTGTCGATGGATATGGCAGCTATATGTTATAGTGGTCCGATCCGGCCGGTTCTGTCATATGTACTGCCTGCAGCAAAAAAAGGGTCTGTGCCAAGTTCCATTGCGATAGCTTTAAAACTGAGAGACTAGTTCGCATAGAAACAGACGGACAGATGGACATCGCTATATCGACTCGGCTATTCATGCTGATTCAGAATTTATATACTTTGTTGGGTCGCAAATGTCTCCTTCGGTCCATTACACATGTCGAGACAAAATTATAATAACCTGCTAGGATATAAAAATCATGGAAAATACTATAAAATATTCTTTAATTAAATCCAGTACCATACTTTTGGCTAAGAACAAAATAATGTTTGTCTTCTTTTTTTGTGGTCACCCTGTATATTTCACGCAAAATATATATATAGATAGATACTAGCTTATACCCGCGGCGTTACTCGCATTTCCTATCTATATTGAATTTAATTTCAATTCTTATAATTATTTATTATTTATAGCTGGAAATACCCCGGACTCGCCCGGCAAAATATGTAAATAAAAGTGCATTATCTTGAATTTGACTACTTTCGTCAACCGTAAGAAATACACAAAAATAGCGTATCACAGTTTTCCCTCCCGTGGAAACCAAATAGTTGAGACAAATGCGTAATGATTTGTTGTGTAGGGCTGTGACAATGACATTGAAGCCGATACAACTAAACAAATAATCACACTCATATGACTTTGACCCCCATTTCTCGCCCGTGGCGACGGGTGGGCGTAGTCCTTTTTTTTTTAAATTAGAAGAATAATACTTGCATTCAAAAAATAGCGGAAGGGTGGTAAAATGTCTTTGCTTAATTCAAGTGAAAACTCTTAAAACAATCATTTCCATTGTTAAAACATAGCGCGACCCTACATTCTGTTTGCGTAAGTCCCGTGCACTGCGGAAATGTTCACAGCTGTCAGCAAAAATTAAAAAGTCTCAAATTTGGCGGCAAACTTATTACATGTTGGTACTAACAAATATCGACCGACCGATACATTTATGGAAAACCGATCAACAATCTATAATGCGAATGCAGCTGTTCCAATTTACTACAATTATTTTGTATTGTTTAGTAAATCAGCCCAGCTACATTCGCATTATATTAACTAAAAATGTACATAACTAATTATTAAACTTAAATGATTAAAATTAACCAAATTGTAGTACTCCAGCAGTAGCGCGCCAACTACCGTAGATCGATAGCAAAGCATAGGCAAGGTCTGAGAGACATGAGCAATGTGGCGATTTCAGTCGCACTTATAAGTTTTAGGCCGAGAGAGTGATATATCGCGCGTATTATTTTAAGCGGCCTATTCACATTTTATTTGAAACTATTATTAACAAATTCAAATTTGTGCGGTTCTATATCTACCTGTCTGGCAACTCTGGTACATATTTGATGTTTTCCAACACTAAGACGTACAACTATCGTGTCGATATATGCATATCGGTCAACTTTTATTTGCATTCATTTCATTATATCTGAAGTCTTGTTCCGCCGACAGAATTTGCTTTCTAATTTTGAGACCAAAGACCAAAGTTAGACATTTTGACGCAGTCTTTAAAATTTTGATCATCGCACAGCCCAAACCGTAAGAGCTAGGATACTGAAATTTTCACAGCAGGTTCCATCTATGATGAAAGTGCACCATAAGACTGGATTTTGGAAAATTCCGCCCACAAGCGTGAATAGTTTCGGAAAACTGTTGTATGAAACTATTTTGTTGTACACAAACTCATAATAGGCGTGGTGCCCAAAGAGTTTGGAAAATCTACCCCCAAGGTCGAAAAATTCGTAAAAAAACTGTTGTATGAAACTCTTTGATTATCTTCCGATTGGCTTCAAGCTCATTTTCAAACTTTCCTGTTTATCATCCAATTATCTTAAAACTAATTTTCAAAGCACCTCTCATTAAATAATTCCAATTTTGAAAAATGCATGCCCACGACATTTTCGTTTTTCATGCGAATGGCTTCACACTAATTTTTAAATGAGCCGGTCAGTGCACACATTGATTAACTCCACTTGGCAAAAAGTAAGGTCACAGTTTTTAAAATTTCATTTATAATACAAAGCCAAATATACATATATATTGTTGAAACTAAAAGTACAGAGATAGTTTCCATCTAACCCTACATAAAATTAATAAGATAGAAAAGCCAAAACAAATTCGACAGTAAAGTTAAATTGTTGTGAGTGAGATGCAGTGGCGTAGATAGGGGGGAAGATTAAGGGGATCAGTCCCCCCCCCCCATTGAGTTTCTGGAAAAAGATTATGCCTACATAATCTTAAAATTTGAGTTTTCGCGCTGAAATCATAAAAGATTGAATCTGACTCGATGTGTTTTAAATTATTAAGCAGTATAAGATTTTAGGGAATTTTTCTCATTTTCCTTGGTTGACTTGAGAGCCTCAGACTACAAATATCGAAATAATGCCATCAAATTCGAATTTATGATAAGATTGCAAGTCATTAATCTTGTTTACGCCTTTCGCTGCCGTTGAGTTGCCAATTCCAAAAGCTAATTTAGACTTAATTCAAGCCATGGATCTCTCGATTCGAGCAAATGAGGATGTGTTTTCTAAAATCCACGAAGATAAAAAAAATGACTGAAGCTGTTGATATTAAAACCAAATACAAATAATCAATTTCTGGACGTCTATTACGAAATTATTTTGGAAGGGTTTTCGTTCTTCTTTAAGAACGGTTCACCCGATATTGACAAAAAACCCAATAAATTTATTTTAAGCAAGTAATAGCCTGTTTCCACGACATCATATTTCCACATTTTTCGTCATATTTTTGATTTTGGAAAAATGTCACAAAAATGTCTCTCTTAATCTACTGCCCAAATTTCAAGTCGATCGAATAATAAACACGGAAGTTATTCACGAAAGAAGATTCAGTGATGCAGCGAGAGGGGGGAAGAAGAGGCACAGCCAGCATTTAAAATGCCTCGCTTGCGCTGTCGCTTTTGCCGCCTGTTTGTGTGCGTCTTTGTGTATGTGTGTGTGCATGTGTGTGTGGTCCTAGATGTGATTGGATGTTTTAGACCTGGGTACAGGGAGTTTCGTAGTCGGGTATACTCGACTATAGCATTCTTACTTGTTTAATATCGGTCAGCATTCTTTTGAATTTTTTTTTATTCAGTTTTGAAAAGTTTAAAAAAGTTTTCCTTGAAAATGAAATGGAAGCCTATTGGATGATAAGCAAAAAAGTTTCACACAGCAGTTTTCCGCGATTTTCCAAACGTGATATTATTCTGTCAAGATACATATAAGTATTTTTGAATTAATTAAATATGAGCAAAATGGGAAGACCAAAAAAAAACAAAAGAAAATTGTAACTTTCCAGAATCCATCACCCCCATATGCAAAAAGCTATCTACGCCACTGGTCAGATGGAGTTAATCAATGTGTGCACTGACCGGCTCAAATATAAATACAAAAATCTCTGTACTTTGCGGGCAATACAACGGGCAGAAAATAGTTGAAAAGCTTTAGTCTGGATTCTTAGTATTATACTTGGAACTGGCTTCAAATGTCAAATGATTTTGGAAACTATAGAGGGAAAACTGTGATACGCTATTTTTGTGTATTTCTTACGGTTGACGAAAGTAGTCAAATTTAAAACAATGCACTTTCATCTAAATAACACGTTGGGTAAAAATGGGATATTACCTGCTAATATTATATAAAAATAATATAAACAAGAAAGGACGACTCTCTTCAGAGTGCCGAAGCTATAACCTACCAGAAATTTGATTTTATACAAAACTTAATTTTTGGTCTGATTGCTCTTATGTGGTTATGTTGTCAGATTTTGATAAAATTATAGGAAACCTTCAATTTCTGCACGCCAAATCAGTTGCTTTTGCGGACATACATTTCTAAACCGAGTCACACAATATGAATAGAACATCTCCTGACCAAGATGAACGGGATTCTTAAACGGGATATAGAGGATTTGCTTCATATAAAAATGCAATTACCACATGCGAGGATTCGGAACTCAAAAGCCCTCTTCGAGCGTAACAAAAAGGTGGGCGTGTTAGTGGAACTTGAAACATCGGAAATGGCATCTGATGCACTGAAAAACGGAAGAAAATGGGCTGGATCGTCAATCTACATAGAGCGAGACCTAAGTTTTCAAAAACAGGAGCACAAATCAGTATTGCTGCAGCTAATAAAAGAGCTTGCTGATGTCAATAAAGATATCAGAGTTTTTGTAAAGAATGATGCGATAAATATAAGCGGAAAATGGATGCATTACAACGCCAACAGAGTCTTGCTAACCAAAGGACAGTCAGCGGAACAGGTTATGCAACCCACGTTCGGTACTGCTCTCGTTTGGGCAAACATGTCATACGCAAAACTTCTAGAACGAGCTAAGTACACAAAAAAGCATCCACCAAAAAACTAATTCGGAAAGCCAACCGTAATATAGAAATAAACTGTCTTCATTTTAAGCTTCTATCTTATAATGTAGCAGGGCTAGCAACAAAGTTTTGTATTCTCATTTCTTTAAATTTATTAACTCGCATGACATATTTGTATTATTTGAAACCTTCGTGGAAAGCAGTTTTGAGAGGTTCGAAACATTCTTTACCCAATATAACCTTCTTTGGGAAGCAGCCACTAGAACACACAACAGAGGAAGAGCCAGCGGGTGTATGCTTTTTGGAGTACGCAAGGATTTGAGGAAGTCACTAAACTGGTCTTTTGCGAACCTGCAGGGCATGGTCGCTATAGAAATTTGGTTAGAAAAGGAGCGACTATTTATTGTCCCTACTTATCTTAATTGCAACCATTGGATCGTAGACTATGAAAATCTGGATGACACCTTGCAAAAATTCAGTCGGATAACGTAATGGAGATCTAAACGCCCAAGTACAAACCGTTAACAGGAACGTGACATCGAATTACTCACACCGTGTACGCGCAGCAAAAGATACAAGAGTACACGCAAACGAAAAAAAACTCATTGAGCTATGTGAAACCTACAACCTAACAGTCTTAAACGGAAATACCATAAGCGACAGTGATGGTAGTCTTACTTATATAAGATCGCAGGCCACATCAACCATTGACTACTGCTTGATAAACGGACGCTGGCATAATTATGTTGTGGATATGCAAATTGCAGATGAGTCTCATTCAGACCATTTGCCACTTGTCATCAGCGTATGTTTTCAAGAGACCGAGATAGAGAAGGAGTAAACCACCGCCAAAATTAAGATGGGTGAATCGGCTTACCGCTGAGTACGCAGTGCAGCTCGATCTGAATCTTAGGAACACGCCCACAGAGGATAGATTAAAAAGATCTAACCCAATGCATTTTAAAGGCCCGCCAAGACCACGTACATACAGCCATTGTTTGACAATGACTGTCCCGCAGCTAGAAGACAAACCATGCAATTGCTAAAAAGCGCTTAAATGGGCCCAAGAGTAGTAAAAAGTTCAAAAGTCTTCTTTTTATTGAAAACCCACCCACAAAGCATAGCTTTGCGTTGCCCTACCAACGAGTCCTTGAATTAGACATGCCGATTTAAACTTCTGAGCTAAAATGCGAAGTATCGCCGCTCCAAAAACCAAAAAGCCCCAGGCGTCTGTAGAATCCCGGCAGAATATTATAAAAATGCTACCCCAGGCTTCGTGGAACATCTCACTGCGGCTTTCAACACTATTGTAGGTGTCAGTTTATATTTCAGTCTATTATTAATTTACAATAACGCGCAGCTCGCTGCTAATAAGTTCCACGAACGAAGACAAAACTGCCTCGCGCTCTGTTATTCTTACAGACATTACGATCTAACAGAGTACTTATAATGTTAATGCTAATGTTACTTAATAGCTAAAGCAGTGTCAATGTGACCCTAAACAATATGTATGTGTCTCTATGTTTATATCCTACTACAACTCGGCCATCCTGACAGCTGGATCCCCTGATCCCAGCTTACAACAAGTTTAAATAAAGTGCTTAACTTAATTTTTTAGTGACAGTGAGTACATCAATTGTAACATTTACACACATATATATGCATATAGTATGAACAATATTACCATTACAAAATCACCTACTTTGTACTCATTGGGTTTTTTCTTACTCTTATCGTAACATTTCTCATTGTATAATTGTGCTCGTTTTTGAATTTCTTGTGATTCTTTTATAATATCTTTCACATTTCTCGTACTACTTGTTTTATTTTTCTCTTCCAGTCTCTCTCTCAGCTCATCTATAATTTCTCCCTTTTGTTCCACTCCAAACAGCATTTTACTTGGACTTTGCCTAATACTTCGATGAAGTGTATTGTTAATTGCATATTAAACTTTTTCTACCACTATGTCCCAATGTAGTTATTTTACTGGGTCTGTCATTTTCGCAATCATTGGCCCAATACTCCTGCTTATTCTCTCGACCTGCCCATTTGCTTGAGGTGAACCTGTTGCTATTTTAATATGTTTTATATTAAGGTCAGTCAAGAATTGCTCAAATTCATTAGAAGTATAACAACTGCCCCTATCTGATACTATACATTTCGGCCTGCTGTAGGCTCTAAAATAATCCCTTAACGCTTTTACTACCTCTCTCGTATTTGTTGACTTGGTTGTATATAATCTAACAAATTTGGTAAATCCTTCCACTACTATAAAAATGTTCTTGTTTGCTCTTCCCGCTGCCACTGGTCCGTAATGATCTATATGTATTAATTCAAACGGCTTGTCACCTTTAGGTATGCTTTTTAAAAATCCCTCTATTTTTCCTGATTTGGGAGAAAACGCCACACATCTTAAACAACTTTCAATGTGATTAATACTCTTCTCTTTTATATTCTTAAACAAGTAAACCTTTGTAATACTGTCTATCATCTTGTCTCTTCCAACATGTCCCAATTCATATGATATTTGTGAAATACCTGCCCTTCCATGTCCTCTGGCACATAAAATAACAGTCTACCATCACTCGATTTTCTGTACAAAATCCCATTCCTCATTTCAAACAATTTATGCTCACTTTTCTCTAGTAACTTCTTAAGTTTTTGGATTTCTTGATCTTTGTATTGGCATATGACCAAGTTGTCTTCAAAACTATTCGTCTCTATCATAATGTTCGTACATCTGCCCAACGCGTCTACATGTTGCATTCTACTACCAGCTCTATGAACTATTTCATAATCATAATTTTGTAATTCCAGGCAATTCTGGGGTTTAATTCAACTTTGTCTAATGTGAGCGTCAACGAATTACAGTCAGTCATAATTTTGAACCGCTTTCCTTGCAAATAAACTCTAAATCTGCGCAACTCATAAATTTTTGCCAATGTTTCAAGTTGAAAACTATGGCATTTTGCCTAAGCTTCCGACTTTCGCTTTGAAAAGTATAATATCGGATGTGCCTTCTCATCATTTTTCCTCTGTATCAATACAGCCACGAAACCACTCGCACTAGCATCACAATGTAACTCAACTTCATCCATGTAATCATAAATCGCTAACACCGGTGATTGCATCTTTCATCAGATTAAAACAATTTAGTTCTCGTTCAGCAAATACAAACTTCTTGTCTTTTTTTAATAGAAAATCATACAAAGGCTTGGCTATCATCGAAAAATTCTTGATAAACCTTCTAAAATACGAACATAATCTTAAAAAGCTTTGAACATTCTGTGCTTTGTCCGGAATTGGGAAATTCTTTATTGCTTCTATACCTTTATCATCTGCCGTAATGCCTTCACCTGTAATAAGATACCCTAGATATTTTATACTTGCCTGTTTAAACTCACACTTATCTAAACGCAACTCCAATCTATTCTGAATTAACCTCGACAAGACTTCTTTTAATGTATTTAAATGTTCTTCCATATCTACACTATCATCCATATACACTATCCCTTTATCTTCCCTTATTAAATCAGCAAAAATTTTATAAACAAAGCTTTGAAATACGGCCGGTAAGTTTTTTAATCCCATTGGCATTCTTAAAAATTCATACTGTCCTATCGGCGTTACAAAAGAAGTATATTTTATCGAGCCCTCATTAACCATTACGTGAAAGTATCCATTTTTAAGGTCAAGTTTCGAAAACACAGTTTTGTTTACCAATTTGCCTAATAAATTATCTATCAACGGTAACGGATAGTTATCCTTTAATACCACTTTATTCAATTTCCTAAAATCAACACAGCCGTAAAGCTCCAGTCTTTTCTTCACCAATACAATAGGTGATGCATACTCTGAATCACTGTGCCGTATGATACCCCCTTCCAAATATTCATCTAACAACTTTTGAAGTTTCTCCTTCTCTGAATAAGAAAGTCACCTGGGTGAACAACTAAAAGGCTTTGCTTTCTCTGCACATATCTTCATCTCGCACTTAACCAATGGCATGCTTGGTCTATTAGCTCTTATATATATTCTTTCAAACTTTTTATCGAACCTACATCTCGTGTGGTATCCAACATTTTCACCATATTTATATTCAATTCCTTCATCATTTACTACATTGATGGAAAACATATCGTTGTCAATACTTTCTTTTTCCCATTCATTTACATTCTCACTTTTCTTTAACCTAATTTCATTACTTAACTGATTCAACACTCTACATTCCTCATTCGGCAGTTTACTCATACCTCCATCATCATCTAATATCTTGTTCATAACACTCTTTTCCCTACATAACGATTTATTCATAACAACATCCTCACTTAACAATTGATTCATAACACTATTCTCCCTACATAACGATACATCCTCACTTAACAATTAATTCATAATTCCCTACATACCGATTTATTCATAACAACATCCTCACTTAACAATTGATTCATAACTCTATTTTCATTATTACTATTACTATTACTACTACTACTATTTCATATTACTATTACCTGTAGCTACACCGCTTTTACACCCTTTGCTATCCCTTTCCCTACTTACTGGTTGCCTTTGATTATCGGCATCATATTCTCTCTCTATCGTATCAATATTTCCAGTCGCAATCGCATCTAAAGTGCATAGATTAATACCCAACCCATATGCACTCATAAGATCCCTTCCAAGCACAACAGTATGACTCATAGACTCTTCCGCAACGACAATTAACACAAAATATATCTTTATTGATTTTTTCAAAACAAAACATAAAATTTTTTCAACAACTTCAAGTTGGCTACTATTCATGCCAACGTAAGACTTCCATACTGGATATAACTGCATATTTTCAGAAACTTTTGATTTTTTAATAAATGAGATCGCGCTGTCTATGAGACATTCTGCAATAAGAGGACATTTAGTATTATCATTAAAATAAATTTTAAAATTCCTTACAAAACTATGTTAAACGCCTTGGGACTGCTCTGGACATTGCGCAATAAAATGGCCCATCTGGCCACACTCTCGGTTTGCGGCAATCTCTAGTGAAATGACCTCTGCCATTACAAATATGACAGCGTAGATCCACCTCGCCCTCTTGCCTACCGGTTTACCGCTTCAATTTACGGCTTACCGGCTCCTCTTTAATCAAACATATATTAGAAAATGCAGTCAACATTTGCTCCGGGCTCGTAAAGCATTGTATACGAGCTTGGTCACGCAAATTCTTCGACGACACTCCTTCAATAATCTGCTCCAGTAATTCGTCACCCTCAATGTTTATTTTTTGGGCCAGCTGCATTTTCTCTTCATAATAAGTAACGAATTTCTCTTCGTACTGCCACTTGCGTTCCTCGAACTTGCGTCTCATGTCTGACTTTGATGCGTTTTCTCCAAAAGCCATAATCAGCTGCGTACAGAGTCTATCAAATGACTCCAGTATGCGAGACGAATTTACATATAGCCATTGCTGCGCATTGCCCTTCAATTTTGTCATAAATAACACGCGTAGGCAAGCTGAGTCGAGATTGTATAGTTGGCCAACAAGATTTAATTGCAGCACCCAATTTTGAGCACATTGATCGCCATTGAATTCCATTATCGCTTCTTTTGCTAAAGCGAACAATGCATCTGATGATCCATTGTTTACATTATCGTTGCTGCCAGTATTGCCAGTAAAGTGCTACCCATGCCACCGCCACTTCTAATGTTCCATCCCTGTTTACATTAGCGCTGCCATCCCTGTTAGCTTCAGCGTTGCCACCACTGCCACTGTAACTGATGCCGACGCCGCCGCTATTTTCACCTTGTTGAAAATTGTTTATAATTTCCTTATTCGCCTCAATCTCCGATCGCAACTGTTGTATTATCGCCAACAGTTCATACTGCTCGAAACTGCTCTCATTCCGCTCTTGCCGCTGTTGTTGTTGTTGCTCATCAGCCAGGCCGCCATTTGCGCGTGAAGTTATAATTAAGCACTGCTGCTGTTGTTGTTGTGCCTCTAATTGGCCGCCATTTGCGCGCAGATTTATAGCTGCGTCTTGTTGTTCTCGCCGATCAGCATCGTTTTCGCGCTGTTGCTGCCTATGATATTCCATGGATGGAAAATTTTCATTCATTATCCAATTAAAAAGGGAGATTTGCGGGATGCAGCAAATTACAGAGGTATTTCCTTCCTTAATGTGATTATGAAACTATTTGCGTCTATCTTGCTGACACGACTAACTTGCTGGATGGACACGCACAATATTCTCAGCGAGTACCAGACTGGATTCAGAAAGGGAAATTCAACTGTTGACAGTATTTTTGTTCTGACATCGATAGCTAATGAATACCATCTTCAGAATAAAAGCTGTATGTTCTTTCGTAGACTTCAAGTAGCTTTTGACACAATAGACAGAAAAAGCCTTTTTCTCAAACTAAGCAATCTTGGATTATCAACGAAAACTATCAAAATCATTAGCAGTATGTATGACCAGAACAGGGTTGCAGTCTGGGTTGGTAACGAGCAATCCCCATGGTTCGACTCAAACTTGGGCGTAAAACAAGGCTGCTTCCTTAACCCATTATTATTTGCATTGTATATCGACGACATCGTGGCCACATTACCAGGAGGAGCTCAGTTTGGCACAGTACGCATCAAAGTATTAATGTACGCGGACGACATGGTTCTACAAGCGGATAGTGCTGCAAAAAATGATCGACGCCTTACAAGATTACTGCCTAACCTGGAGCTTTCAAATAAACTGCGACAAATCGAAGGTAATGATAATTCAAGACACCCGAGGACACAGAGCCAGGGAAGATTGTGGAGCTTAAATGGCACGCATTTGGACGTGGTTAAGGATTTCAAATACCTTGAGGTGACATTGACGTCAAACACGTCGTTCAAAAAACGTGCGAAGCAGAAGCTAAAGGACTCGAAGGCAGCGCTATATAGCACTTGGAAACAGATATTGAGCAAGGGACAGATCAAACACAGCCTTAAATATAAAGTGTTTATGGCGACAGCGAGGGCAATCATGTGCTATGCTGCACAGTTATGGGGTATATGGAGATGAATGAAGTGAGCCAAATACTCCGCTACTTCATCAAAAAAGTTTTCCGTCTTCCTTCGTACATACCGGACTATGCAATCCACCTGGAAACTGGTTTATCCTCTAGGTCACACTGAGCCTGCATCTACATTACATTATGAAAGTTATGCAAATGCCCTAAAATCATTGTGGAACACCAACAACATGAAAGATCGTAGTTCTTTGCTAAGTGGGAATATTTGGCAGCTCAGTTTAATGTCAACATTGAACTTTCGGATCCCAGCACGTGGAGCCAGAATAACACATTACTACTGCAGAAACTGGATGCAAGTATTATGGAAAAATTTTGAGGCACAGAGACGGAGCAATAGCAGGATAGTATACAGGCAGCTAAATTATGAGCTTGGGGAACAAAACTACTTCACAATATCAGTCATATGCAAGAACTGAAGTTCTAAAACTTAATTTCCTGCCCAACAGGATAGGTTCAAGCATTTGCACGCTTTACAACACCCAGGAACGGGAAGACATATTTCATTTAATGGGGCGATGCCCAATACTCCGGGAAATTAGAGTGCAACACTGGAACATCGCCTGTTTGGACGCACAGAAGTGTGCTGACTGGCTAGATGGTCTACTTAGCTGGCGATCACTGGCTGACTTTCTTATGGAGTGCCACCAATACCAACGCCAAATTTTAAATGAATATAGCAGTTGTTTTTTTTTTGTCTCTCACAATCAGATTTTGCCCCATATGCTAATTGCACTAGGCTAACGGCATCTGCCAAGCCGTAGATATTTTATTTTACTTGTACTTTTATGCCTTTTATTCTTTACTTTAAATGTACACACCCACTATATTAAGGCTAATCCTTGTTTCAAAGAAAAAGAGAAGGCAAAAAAAGTAAATAAAATAAACGAACTAACTAACTAGTGGTTCGATTTTGACCAAATTTGGTAAGGATACCTTTATAAACAAAAAAGTTTTTCATACAAAAACATAGTTGTCGACCGATCATTCCTATGGCAGCTATATGTTATAGTGGTCAGATCCGACCGGTTCTGACATATGTACTGCCTGCAGCAAAAAAAGGGTCTGTGCCAAGTTCCATTGCGATAGCTTTAAAACTGAGAGACTAGTTCGCATAGAAACAGACGGACAGATGGACATCGCTATATCGACTTGGCTATTCATGCTGATTCAGAATATACTTTGTTGGGTCGGAAATGTCTCCTTCAGTCTATTACACATTTCGAGGCAACATTTTAATACCCTCTGCTAGGGTATAAAAACTCCAGGGTATGCATTCATCGACGCACAAGTTCTATATTGTTCCAGCAACCAAATCCATTGCCAGTCACATGTACACAAGCAGACACAAATATGTGTACAAGAAATGGAATCGCCAAGTGCGCTTGTGAAAAATACGCACGCCTTGAACGATATTTGATTCGAACAATATAGAACTTGTGCGTCAATGAATGCATACCCTGAAATTTTTATTATTATGTTTTGGGTCGTGAGAACGAGAGCAGCGCTGCGGCAGGTCCCACCCGAACAAATACGAAGCGTGTGGGACTCCGCCGAATGGAAAATATTCGTTCTGAGACAGCGCTTCTAAATGAGGCTCTCTATATGTATGTATTTGCTTGGTGATTGAGCGTCTATGACTGCCAAATGAGAGTGTAAATACATCCGCATGCATGTTTTACGAAGACCGGACCGAGGGGCGCGCCGCATAACGTGCGGTAACGAAGATCGCGAAAAATATAAAAACGAACAGACTAAATAAAAGTTCTACATAAATTAAACAATATACAAAAAACTATAGATTACACAGATAACATAAAATTGAAGTTCTAAGTACGGAAATAGAACTAGCATTACATATTAAATGATAAAGATTGTTATAATTAGAACATATGATACGAAAAGGGTTATGGATAGAATAGTTAGTGTTACAAACTTGAAGACAAAGGGGAAGAAAGTTTCTGGAATTTCTGATCGGAACTGCAAAACTAATCTGGCTAATTAATTCAGAAGAATCAATTTCGCCTTTGATTAGTTTGTGTAAAAAAATTACACCAAGCATGGTTCTACGATCAGAAAGAGAAGGAAGATTTATTAGTAAAAGTCTACTACGATAAGAAGGCAAGTGAGTATTAGGATTCCAGTTAAGACCCCGGAGTGCAAAGAGAAGAAATTGTTTTTGAACCGATTCTATTCTATCCTGATGAATCTTGTACTGGGGACACCAAATACAAGACCCATATTCAAGAATAGGTCGAACAAGAAGTATATAGAGTTTTAGTAATGTAAGGATCGTTAAATTCTTTAGACCAACGCTTAATGAAACCCAGGACACCAAAGGCACGATTAACGGTGGAAAAGATATGTTTGTCAAACTTAAGCTTGGAATCTAAAAGGATACCCAAATCATCAACCGACTCAATTCGAACAAGCGGCTTACCATTAAGAATATAACTGTTAAAAAAAGGCATTCGCCTGTAAAAGGACATTACTTTACACTTACCACAATTAAGATTTAATAAATTTACCCGACACCAGGCTTGAAAACTGTCAAGATCAGTTTGCAACCTTTGACCAGATAAGAAATCAGTAGATGACAGACAAAGTTTAACATCATCGGCATACATCAGCACCCGAGAGTAATTTACGACAGAAGGAAGGTCATTGATGAAAAGAGTAAATAATAAGGGGCCAAGATGACTTCCTTGTGGTACTCCAGAAGTAACTTGAACAGACTTAGAGACAAAGCCTTTGAAATAAACCTTTTGGGTTCTAAGAGTTAAATAGTTAGAAATCCAAAGAATTAAGTTATTTGGAAATCCTAGAAGATGAAGCTTGTGAAGTAAAAGAGAATGATTAACAGAATCAAAAGCCTTACTGAAATCAGTATAAATAACATCTGTTTGCATTTTAGATTGAAATCCCTTAATAATAAGAGAAGTGAATTCCAATAGGTTAGTGGTAGTAGATCTATATTTCACAAACCCATGCTGGCAGGGTGAAATTATAGATCTACATAAATGTTGAAGTTGAGAAGTTATTAATTTCTCAAAAATCTTAGGAATAGCAGACAATTTAGAAATACCTCTATAGTTCTCGACATTAGACTTGTTTCCTTTTTTATGGAGAGGAATAATAAATGATTCTTTCCAAATATTGGGGAAAGAACACAACTCCACGGACAATTTAAAAAGAACAAATAATGGCTTAAAAATACCTTCAGCACAGTACTTGAGCACACAGCCGGGTACTCCATCAGGTCCCGGAGAAAATACGGGGTTAATAGACTTCAAATCACGTAGAAGCGAGCTTTCAGTGATTAAAGGCCCAAAAATGCAATTGGAGTTAATTACCTGATAAGGATAAGGCGAAAGCAATTGATAAGGTTGTGAACTGTAAGTCGTTTGAAAAAATTCGGCAAAAAGATCGGCGATAGCCTGATCTGAGTCAGCTGTCTTTTTATCAAAAAATACATTATGAAGAGAAAAATTAATAAAGAAATATAAGAAGAGAAATATGAAGAGAAAAGTGAATAAAGAAATATGATAAGAGAATTATAATAAGTTAACGAAAAATATGAGAAATAATAGAATGTAATGTAAGGGAGTTTTCCAGCCGGGGTACAGATCTCAGTCTGTATGAGTCCAACACTTACAAGAAAATTTGTAAGATGTACTGGGACGCTGGGCGTAGGGAAGGGAAAGGTTCTAGAGGGAATATATGTGCTAATACTACGGCCTCGTACAACTCTGCACGGGATATGTGACCAGGAGCTGACCAGGATT